>CM075031.1:9117264-9130561 GCA_037576675.1 Pangasius sanitwongsei | reverse complement strand
CTCTAATAATGATCCATTCATAGACTCTTATGTATTTGCCTATTAAAATCTAAACAGCGACTTTTTTTTTTGGCCGGACAGTGTGTCTCCACATGACTTCTTCTTTTTTCTTCCTTTTTTACATAATATTTCTTGAAATGTACTTTGTGATTTTACTGAATTCTTACTTGCATGCTTTTCATTTCTGATTTTTCTGTTATGTGCATTAACTGTTTTGGGATCTCTTCTATGATTTTTTTTTATTATTATTAGATTATTATGAAAATTACTTTTAATGTGGTGTATGAGATTTAAAATGTATAAATTATGGTAAAAACATGTGCTCATATATATAGCAGGTCTTTAGATTACACAAACTTGTCCTGCTAATGTTGAGCTTTTAGTAATTAACTGATGCACTGGTACAGTATACTTACATTATTTGTGCTATGCAAAAAATGTATGAAGTAACAAGTCAAATTTGATGAATAAAAAAATTATCTGAACATAGCAAGTTGCAGTTTTATTTCATTTGATCAGGGTAATGCTGTATCTCCCTGTAGACATGCACTGTCATGCAATCTAGTCCTTTTTAATATGGCGGGCATGCTGATGCATCACTGTAGCTAGTAGGAGCAGCTAATGTGGTATCTATTGTTTCTTATATATGTAGACCATGTAATCAGTCCTAATTATGATATTATATAGCTTGTTTGTGTGATGAGGAACAATGCAGTTGAATTCTAATACTTTGTAACTCAGGCAGATGCACACGCACAGATAAACAGCCTGGAGAATGATTTGTGATGCATTCTCTGCTGGTGTCAAAGTGAAGAATATTAAAAGTCACATCATAAATAAATCAGTAGAGGACTCACCTCTGTAGTGTGACAGAGAGAAAGAAAGAGAGAGACGGACACCTGTATCTAAAGGCCAGTGTGAGTATGACAACAGTTATTGTAACCCTGGAAAGGTCAGACAGCACATCACCATAAAGGAAACAAAACAGGGGGGGAGAAGGAAATAAAGGACGTAGGATATAAATACAAGCAACTGATTGTGGAGGAATTTGGAGGATTCTAGGATTGTAGAGTGTGTGTTACTTTGAGTGTAGTGACTACAGGATTACAATCACAACTCTACAAAGCTATAAACCCTACATTAGCCAAAAGGCAAAAGAAGGAAGTTTGGAGATTTGCTGCAAAGCTTTGATAATCTGAAAAAGTCCCAGAATGCAGAGTTACTGTAGGAACCAGGCGCTTCACAGCATGTAGCAGTGTGATGTGCAGAGAAACACACATTGCAGGTTAATCCTGCCTCCAGGCAGAGCATCAATCTTTCAGATCTACTAATCAATAATTGATTATTCAGGATTTGTCAGGGTGTGCCTATCAAAGAGAACAACAGCTCTAAGCTTTGGAATAAACTGCTGGTTAAGGTTTTCTTTTAAATGTGTAGGTATGATTATTCACACTTGCATAGCTCTAATACTAATAAATACTGTGGATACTCTGCTCCTCAGCATGAGCTTACACACCTACAGTGTACTTCATTTGTAGCTCTTTGCATATACTTGCACACACTGGACACACACGTTTGTCTTACTATCCTTGTGAGGACCCTCCATTAATTATTACTGCAGCTAACCAAGGCTAGTGTTGATTAAATCTAAATCTAACCATACAGTTAACTTCATTAACCAAAAAGAGACATTTTGGCTCATAGTATTTTTAAAAACAAAGAAATAAATAACTTTTTAAAAATCAGTTTTCCTCATGGGGACCAACCAAGATATAAATGCATGCCCACACACACACTTCTATACACATAACAAGACATTTAGGTAACGTTTAGGAGATGACATATGAATATATATTTATGTTGATGAGCAGTGTGCAGTGCTTGTGACATTAAAACACACTCACATACATGCACAGATGTTCAATCATCTGCCTACACACATGCACACTAAGTGGCTACATCATACCAGACAGTTGGTGTGTGCAACCGAGAGAGAGAGAGAGAGAGAGAGACAGAGAGAGAGAGAGAGAGAGAGAGAGTGCACTTGTGGAGATTATTTACTGTAAGGCCCTGTATTCCAGTTAACTTAAGCATCTGATGTTGCCAGGTGCTTAAACAAAGTAAAGAGTAGAACACAATCATAATCATTTGTCTTGGATAGACTAGTTCTATCCAAGTAGAGAAAACCAAAAGTAACAACTCAAAATGTATGAGGCTCTGCACTGACGAATTTATTAAATTTTAGCAGCTCAGTACATTACTGAGGGTGGTATGATGGCGTAGCAGGTAGTGTCGTGCCTCATGGCTCCAGGGTCCCTGGTTCAATCCAGAGCCTGGGTTGCTATCTGTGTGGAGTTTTGCATATTCTCCCCATATCCTCACAGGTTTCCTCCACGTCTGGTTTTCCCCCACCTTCCAGAAACATGCTGGTAAGATGGATTGGCTATGCTAAATTGTCCCTAGAATGAGTGTGCTATCGTGCGTGAGCATGGTGCCCTGCTATGGACTGGAGTGTATTCCTGCCTCACACCCAGTTTTCCCAGAATAAGTTCTGGATCCACTGACCTGGATGAAGTGCTTCCTGGAGATGAATGAATATTCATTCTTAGCAATAAGGCACAACACTGTTGTTGTTCTTCTTCTTCTTTCGGCTTGATTTGATCTGATATTTGATTTGGCACAGGTTTTATGTCAGATGCCCTTCCTGACACAACCCTCCCCAATTTTGCCTAGGCTTGAGAATGCACTGGGAGTGCACTGTCGTGTGCAACCCCAGTGGTTGGGGTCTGTTCCCTGGCCGGGAATCGAACCCGGGCTGCGGCTGTGAGAACGCCGAGGCCTAACCACTAGTCCTCCAGGGACCCAATAAAGCACATTTATTGGATCTTAAAAATAGAAAGAGGACATTGGGTGTGAACAGCCATACATGAACAGCTACTACTGAAAACAATTCAATGTATTCTAAGAAAAAAAGTCAGTCAGTTGATGAAGCCAACCACACAACCACAGAGAAAACCTGTAAAGATTAAACACCACTTTAGAGCAGACACTGGAACTGTGCCACTTTACGCCCCTTTGCTAATCAGTATATAAAATACAATATTACTGCTGTGTTGTGCAGTCTATAGCCACAATCAAAACATCACATTACCTTTATTTCAATTTGTACTCAGAAGTAAAAAAAAAAAAAAAGACAAAAATCGCAATGAACTGATATCTAGTTAGTCAGTGCACAGCAGGCTGCTGTAATAAAGTTGTTTTGTTTTTTTTAAAATATCTGAATTACCTCAATCTAAACTAATTGAATCTGAATTTGTGAACACTGGGAAAAAAATATATGCTTGATGCTGGATGTAAAAAAAAAAAAATTAAAATTAATCTCTAAACAAACTTTTAATTTCAAAGAAGGCAATAAAATATTACAAATGTGTGTTTTTCAGAGTAATATATTTCAATGTTAAGAATTCAATGGCTCTTAAAATTCAAATCTTCCAATCTCTTTTAAATCGCTTTCAAACTTTGAAAGTGCTACCTACTACTGAACACGGGTGTAACTTATAAACTATTTGCTATTTAGTCTTATTTTTTGTGTGTTTTTTTATATATATTTTATAATTTGACAGTCAATTTAGATAGTTGCCGGGTACACACACTAAGCAGTGCTGGCTGGTGGTTTTTAAAATAAGGGAAGCACAGGTGCCTGTTAGTGAATTATATATTTCTGTGTGTTCAGTTTTATGTGTCTTCTTCTGCTTGGAGTCTCTGTTATCTGAAAACCATTTGCTGCTGATCTTAAAGGTCACCATGTAATTGTTGTAGATGTTACCAGAGACATCCTAAAGATGGCCATGGATGTTGTTTCTTGGATAGCCTAAAGACGGCAACTGCTAAGAACAGTTTACACACAAGTCTCAATCATTGAACAGTTGATAACTTCGGTTCGATACAATAGACTTCATGTTAAAATTCTTATGATGCTCATATTCAAGTTCCTTTTAACACACTTAACACTGCTTGACTTTATAGTAGACAGTTACAGAAGTGTAATGATTTATTATCACACTATTCGGTGTCACCTAGATGAGGATGAGTTCCCTTTTGAGTCTGGTTCCTCTCAAGGTTTCTTCCTCATGTCGCTTCAGGGAGTTTTTCCTTGCCACTATCACCTCTGGCTTGCTCATTAGTGATAAATTTCAATTTAATTTCTTTTTTTTATATCTGGATTTCTGCAAAACTGCTTTGTGACAATGTCCATTGTTAAAACTGCTATATAAACTAAATTAAGTTGAATTTGTTGGTCTGGCCTCCTGTTCAGTTCTCAGTCTCTCTTCATAAGTAAAAGTCTTTTCCAGAATCAGGTCAGCGAAATTAGCAGCGTTCACCAGCTAAGATGCTAATTAGCTTTGTTTAAGTGAAGACAGTAGTGACAGCGAGATACCTAGATCTATAAATAATAACAATAATTTAAAAAAAAACTTCATATTTACAATTTATTTATGATGTATAATAATTACAGTGCAAGTTATATAATATATATATACAATGCAAGTTATAACAAGTTATACTAGTCGTATAAAACTGTTAATAGGTACAGTTACTGACTGCTGCAGAGCTCCGACGACTCTGTGATTCTGACTGGCACCAGTATGTTTGAGATGTCAATCATGTTTATTACGGTAATAAGTGATTGGCAGCTGGTTACAAGTTTCAGCCCCTTTGAGTGAACTTCTAATCATAATCCAATGATATGGAGAAGCCATGCATCTGAGTGGGACAAGCAAAGAGCACACTGTCCAATAGGACTCAAAATGACACATTAAAAGCCTGTTGTCCACTTAGTGTTAATCTTTCCTCCCATTAAAACACATTGTACTTAAACCTTCCATAGAAGCCGTGCTTCACTGGGTTTCTATAGGCGCTGTGTTGGGGGGGGCTTCAGAGGAGATTTTCACTCAGGCTGCTTTGTACACCCACAACAGTTTGCATTAAATGAACAAACAGCGTAATATTGCAGTGAGAGATCTGATCATTTTGTTTGCTAAAATCTTGAATTTCACAAAGATTGATGAAAAATATAGACACATTTCTAACTATAATATAGAAACATTTCATTGCCACATTTTAATGAAATGTTAGGGGAGGCTGAGCTTTCTGTGTAGTCTTAAAGCGATCACCTCTGTTACTAACCCATGGCAAGAAAGCACAGAAATGAATGTGCCACACTTCTACATGATGGTTCTCATGCTCAGTAATTTTTTTTTTTTTTTCTGCAGTGAAAATGAGCTTAAGTCAAAAAGCAGTCTAACTCACTGATGAGTGAACAAATCCTCAGACAAACCTGACTATTCTCCTAAATTTCTCATAGCAATTAGCTGTTTATTAAACATAAGCATGAGCAACGCATAGCTATTAGTCAGTAACAATCTTTGGCTGTCCAGACGCCGTGGGGTGACATCACAAAATGGCCCCACCCACTAGAAACATGATTGGTTTATTTCACTGTCATGTACATGTTTTGGTTCATTAATCAGCCCAGTATGGTCCTGATCAATGGGTGAGCTAGAACTGAGACTGTAGTGAGACTATTATGAGACTATTATTTCAGTACATGCATTATGATCTGTGATTACATAAAACAAGCATGATGGCTGATGAAGTCATAGATCCTTAGGCTTTCTGTACATTTCCTCTGTGTGTGTGGGTGTTTAGTAGTCTTGCTCCATGTCCACTGCCAGTTCTCTTTGAACCTATTCTCTCTCACATGCACATACAGGGTTTCAAATGAACCAACTCTCCTTAGAAAGGAGACCACAGAATGTGTGTCTGTGAGAGAGAGAGAGAGAGAGAGAGAGAGAGAGAGAGAGGCCGTGACCATTCATCTATATTTTTTTAACTCTTCTACTCTTTCATTGACTGTCAGAGCAAACGGCGTGCACAGACTGCCTGCTGTAGGTTAGCGTGACCTTTCACTGCCGTGCGTGTCTAATGCTCTTATCTCCCCGAGGAAAGCCGATTATTACCCACCTCACACTGGAAGATTGACAGGTGTGAAAACAGCAGGACATCAGAGGTGTACAACGCAGTGATCAGCGTAGCCTTTAAATTATAAAAAAAAAAAAAAAAAACTGCTCCTGTAGCATCAGGACAGAGGTTATATTTTTCATCTTTTATCACACACTGCTCTTGTCTTCCCAGAGCAAGAGCCAGGGTCCCTCTTTCAGGAAAAAAAAGGAGAAATCTGAAAGAGGCACATTAGATGCTACCTTGAACAGAACAGACGAGCTGGCTGCAGGGAAGTGACGAGGGAGAAATTAATTAACGTTGGGGAGCGTAAACTGCCTAAGGGACAATGGCTCGCTAAATCATTGAAGTTCTCTGGCTCACACCATGTGACCAGCCAGCAGACCCACGGCACTTAGCAGCACATAAAAGCATAATGAGATGTCTATCATTTCAGTTTAGATGTCTCTTTCTGTCTCTCTCACTCACTCGGTCTCTCTCTCACTGTGTGAACCAGGCCAGCAGGGATGTGATATTGGAAATCCCTTTTGGGAATAGCAGAATGCTTAGCAAAGGCGTGTTCAGGATGACGGATCACTGTACTTGTGCTTTCGCACATTTGATATAAATCACTCTTGCCCTATGTATTAGCGCACAGATTATATGAATATACTGTGTGGACTATTGGAGATTGACTAGAAATGCCATCTTGGTTTGTGATACAGTGCCAAATGTACGACGAAAAAACAACCCACTGTCCCAAGAGCGATTAGGCTTTTCACTCGCCGAGTTCTGCGTTTCTGACTGAAAATTAAAAAGAGTGAGCTGTTAGCGACAGCATCTGTCACTGCCCTGCTTTTTACAACATGCCTGCACTCTCTTCATCTTCAAAATAACAGTACAATCCGCCCACATATTCTGGATGTTGTCACTTTCAATTGCCCTATTCTGACAACTTTGTAGATTAAAGCTTCCTTTTTAAATGGCTGGTCTTTGCCAGCTGATGATCCTTCTTGATGTGAACTGAAGTGCACTGAGTTCAGCTTTGGTGAGTTTGTGAGATTGTGATGTGACACACATATAAACACAACATAAATACACGCCATGATTGACAGGAATGTTAAGACACAAGCTATTATTAACACCATCAAACCTACATAGCCCGAGACACATTTCTTCAGTCACTCACTCACTCTTACACACACTTCCAGAGGAAGAGAGAATGACTGAGTAAAGGATACTAATAGCCTTCACTCACAGTGCTGCTCATGAATAAAGCACCTGACAGAGAATAGATCAGGGACCTGTTTTTAGAGAGGTTAGAGTCGGTCGTTTTTCGTGTTCATTTTCAATTCTTCTAGTAGCCTAATTGACATTGACTGAATAAATTTAAATTAACTTAATTCAGCTAAAAGGTGGGTTTTTTTTCAGTTGCTTCTATGGGGGCAATGATAAGTAGAAGGAGTCAGAGAAATGAAGACACAATAACCAGATTTCATGCAAAAATTTGATTTTTTTTTTTAAATTGAGTGAAGATCATAAGTAAAGTGAGCTCTTCTCTAACCTTAACCATCCACACATTGGCGCAAACCCATTTTATAACTACTTCTTAACAAGATGACTGTAATTAGTTTGTATCAGTTTGACTATTTTTGCTATCAGAATAATATTCCAAAAGTGTCTGAAGACCTCTGTGGGGAATATTTGTTGTTTATTTGTCTGGAAAGAGGAAAGTCATTTACAGCTCCGCAGCTTGAGCCATATTGTCTTAATTTAGAAAGCATGGATTGCTTTGCCAAAATCTGAACAGAAAGGCATTAAACCAGGAATAAACAAAAATGCCTGCACATTTCCATCTTCAGTTTAATGTGTTCATGATCACAACGTTAAAATGATGTACACAAAATGAAAATGATGTACACAAAATTAAAATGATGTGCACAAGAAACCAGTGCTGACCTCTCTAATTACCATCAAATCTCCGACACGTTTTCTACAATTTTGGAGAAAGTTGTCGCCCAAAAAGTTGTTCCTTCCTAAAACAAGAGTGATGTATTTCTGGCTGGAAGAGTTGTAATACAGAATTAGAAAATGAAATGTTGGTAAGAGCGGTCAGAGGAAAATGGCCAGATTGTTTCAAGCTGCCAGGAAGGATATAATAACTCACATAAGCACTCTTTACAACCGTGGTGAGCAGAAAAGCATCTCAGAATGCAAAACGCATCAAACCTTGAGCTGGATGAGCTACAACAGCAGAAGACCACTCCTGTATGCCAAAGACAAGAATCTGAGGCTATCATGGACACAGGCTTACCCAAACTGGACAGAAGACTGGAAAAAGACCAGGTGCCTGTGCAAATGATGTATTTCAGACTGGAAGAGTTGTAATACAGAATTAGTGCTGGCTAAAACCGTACTAAAACCGTTTCTGTTTTGGTCTCTCTGGAATTGAATGCAACATTTGACACCCTTGACCATCATGTTTTAATGGACAAGCTGTGAAAACAAAGTTTGGTTAGACAGTTCTTGCCTGCTTAAAACATTTGACAGACTTTTACCAGTTTGTAAGTATATATGGAGATTTTTCGGAGCCTAAAAAAAGTACACTATGGTGTCGCACAAGGTTTTGGTTTAGGTCCGCTATTATTCTTCCTTTATATCCAGCCCCTTAATGTAATTCACAAACATGACGTTGGCTTTATGCAGGATAATTGTTGGTCCTTTTCAAGGGACATCTATGCAAAATAGAAGGCAAAAATGTGTAAATGCAAATAAAATGCAAGGTGTACTAGACACAAAAGCTTGAATAAGTAAAAACTCGTGACATGAATGGTTTAGCTCTGGCATATCTAACTCCTAAAATATTATACCCATCACAAACACTTCACTAAGCTGAGGCAGGCCTACCATTAATAGCAACTCAGTTGGTGGAAAATGTTTTTCTTACATTGCCCGTAAACTCTGGAATAGTGTTACAGAGAATCAGAAAACCTTTTTTTTTTTTTACTTGGCCTATTCTTAGTCATGGGTTTTATTGTTAAATAGACTATTCATGATTCATACTCATTCTCATAGATTAAATAATTCATAACGGTTCTTTTCCGTGCTTCAACATAAATATCTAATTTATCTAAATATCAAATTGATCTGTTTTAAGATTACAACAATGTGGCTAATGTGTATGTAAAGCACTTTAAAATGCTTATATAAAACATATACATACAGTACGTGTGTGTGTGTGTGTGTGTGTATATATATATATGCCAGAAGCTTCTTCAATGCACAAAGATGAAAGACATTAAGACATTTCTAGGTGAATATATAGGTATGAGATAATGGTGAAGCACATCTCGATTAGGATGCAGGCAAATAATGAAACATATGGCACAGGAAAAAGTTACTGTAGTCTGTTAAAAGAAATTGACACAAACCTAGAAGTAATTGATGTAAAACAAGTAGTTCATGGTTTTAAAAAAAGTAATATACAGTACATTGTGCAAAAGCACCACCAGGCAAACACCCAGAGATCCAGGCTATCAATGACAAGTCACCTAATCCCATGTGTGCCAAGCAATACAGCAGTGCTGGGGATCTTTCTGTACAATTAGACATAGTGCAAAATGTAGTGATTTATATTTGTAATTGGGGTACCTGCTTTAATATCAAATTGTGATAAATATATACAGTATAGGTCATTTGGACCAGAACAAAAATTGTCATTATCGTGGCAGTGACATCCTTTATATTATTTACAGAAAAGTGAGGAACGGTCAGTTGACACTGATTGTATGTCAGGATTTTAAATGAAGCCAAAAAAAAAAATCTTCAAAAATGATGAGTTAAGTAACTAAGACATGGGCTTGGATCCTGTGATGGAGTCAGTGATGGAGTCAGTAAATTGTTTACTGAGGGCTCTAATCACATTATATGAGTGTTAATGAAGCCACACATGTGGTAGGGTACGGGATTATGTATATAAGGGTCAGTGTGTGTATTTAATTCAATTCAAATTTATTTGTATAGCGCTTTTAACAATAGACATTGTCACAAATCATTCCGGATATAAATTTAAAATTTATGAATTTTTCCCTAATCAGCAAACCAGAAGCGACAGTGGCAAGGAAAAACTCCCTGAGACAACAAGAGAGTGTATGAGTGGTCTTTAAATAAAGAAAAAGAATGTATTTCAGCTGAGGTAATAAGATACAAATTTTAACTAGTCATTCAGCTGAACAGAGTGGGAATATGAACTAGATGATATTAAGGTATATTTGGGTGTATTCCCATCTTGTGCCCAGTATTCCCAGGATAGGCTCCAGATACACCACAACTCTAACCAGGATAAAGCAGTTAATGAAGATGAATGAATGAATGAATGAATGAATGAAATCAAGTACTGTACATACAACTATAAAACACACTACAGCCTCCACTCAGGGAATTTTTGTAAACAGTGCATAAGACAAACAGAAATGGCAACTCATATAGTGGGAGAGCTAGCACATTTTAGCTTACAGTCTTCTGCAGACATGTGAGTTGCCTTTGTATATGTTTACATGTGTGTGTATGTATATAGTGGAATGTTTGTGTGAAGATATAGATATATGTGTATGATTAACTCTTAATTCAAGCTTCTCTCCGTGGCTGGTGCCATGCATAAGAGGAGTTCACCTGGGAGTCACCTGATTCACCATCTGGTCGATGCATCATCAGGAGACACAATCGAAACCATAGCTGTGGCCCAGATGTGAGGGATCACACACTGCTCACTGTAGGGATGTAACTGAATATGAATATTATTCTGATTATACAGGTAATGTGTTTTAAACAGATAAAAATTGGATGCACACTATTCTTTTTTTTTGGCTGTTTGTTTGTTTGTTTTTTAGAAAGCTTTTTTTTTTTTTTTAAACGGGTGAGACTAGAGGAGTGCATTGCGAATGGAAGAAAAAAATTCTTGAGCAAGCAAGAAAAAAATTGAGCAAGCAGGAGGTTTTTACCTTCATGCGACAAATGGTCAAATATGAAGCTTGTGGCACAAAAAAAGATGACATCCATGAGCATGAACGATGCATTCATTCATTCATTCATTCATCCCTAGTAACTGTAGTTTAAATTAGGATGCTAGTTTTTATATTTTGGGAAGTAGAACCAACTCAAAATTCATTAGAAAAGGTAGATACAAACAAAAATAATAACTGCACAAACAGGATAAATAATAAACCAGTCCCCCAAAGAAATGCTTCCAGTTTAGGCCACGCCTACTTCAAGTTTAAATCTGACCACAGATACAGGTACGGATATTTAGAGCACTAAACAGATATGGAGACAAATATTTGGCATTGCATGGCATTGCGTTATACCCCTAGCTCAATGGTACTGAGTTTCAATTGTTAAATTGATGCAAAAGAACTGTTTTTATTTGCTGAGCAGGGAGAGGAAGTAGTAAGAGTGTAGAGGGCCACATGAATAGATAATGGTTAATCCTGATGTGGGCAGGCAGGATGCTGACGGCAGTTGTGTCCTACATACATGGCTTGTGGCTGCTGCAGGCGACCCCCACCCACATATAACATGTTATGAAACATCTCTGATATTATTCATGATAGCTGGCCAAGAGGAATACGAAACACAGCCCAGCTATTATCAGCATCATCATACACTATCTTATATACGGGTAGAGCTGTTTCAGTGTTCCTGTTCCTATAGGCAGCGTGAAGATTGGGGTTTAGAGGTCAAGGTACGACAAGGCTCTTACTTGATCATCATTAGTCATACAGTATAAATAAATATACCTGGGCTTGTTTTGTAACAGAGAGCGAGAATTACTGATTATGGTACAAAAAGACAGTGTGTGATATTTCGACTCACTGATGTTTGGTGAATTAAAAAAAATCCCTTTCAAGACAAATATTTTTGAATATAGAAATATTAAATATTTTATTCTATTTAAAGATTTTTATATGTCGTTTTTTCTGTTTCTTTTAAATTGAATTTAATTTAACCCCGAAGGAGAAATAGCACTCTACAGTAGGCGAGACTCAAGCATATTCTCTGTCAAAGTAAATATTGCTTGTAAAGCAGCTTGTTAATGGATCCTTCATGGCATACAATGAAATAGTTTCATTCTCGCTTTGTAAACTAATTCTCCACATGCAGATACATTCATTCATGCTTCATTCCACATGTCTGTGTTCTCAGAAATCACACAAAAGATGAATTTGAAAGTAAAAAATGGATACATATGAGTATTAATAATGCATTTTTTTGGCTACACAATACAAAACTGAAGAAAAAATGCTTTAAGAGCTCAAAGAATTTGTGAATAAAATATATTATAGAGTAGATATAGCAAAGAAAAAAAAGATGAGTGGGGAGGGGGAGGGACTCTGTCAGCATGCTGTCACCTCCTCTGCCAGAATAAATCCATCAAACTCTGAAATAAATCGGGCCGCGATGATTTGCATGACTACGGTGGAGGAAAAAAAAAAAGCTTGGCTCGCCAGCACATGCCATTTAGTCAAATCCTGCTCTCCAAATACAAGTGGTATGTTGTTCCAGAAACTTCCATTGTCTACTTCTAACGGGTGTGTTTGATGATATGAGTTTGTGTGGAAATGCCAGCCTGGCGTTATTGTTTCACTGTAATGGAAATCAAGTGAACAATTTGAAGGCATTAACTGAGCTAATCAGAGATCTGATTTCGTTTCCTAAGCTGTTGTTCAAGCTACCGCATGCTGACCTTGTTTCAACGGATTTCAAAAGCATGTTTAAGGTGAGCTATAGATAATTTCAGGGGCAGCCAGTCGCGTTTTTCCCCAGGTGCAATGGAAGCAGGAGTGGTAAAGATGGGCAGATGGCATCTGGTGTTTCTCTCTCTCTAATTTGTCTCTCACTCATGCCGAAGTGTCTATGGTACCAGGTCAGCGTCTGGAAAGAGCTGAGTCGATTAGAGGAGCAGCCGTGTGTGTGTGTGTGTTTGTGTGTGTGTGTGAACAGTATGGAGGTGCAGATGCAGCCAGTCCCTCAGTGAGAATGTTTCCACTGGGAGAGAGACAGCTATGGCACAGCATCTGGGGCATTAACGAGCCTTATCACAGACACACACACACACACACACAGAATGCACAACATGAAATAGATACATATATACATGGCTATATTCTGTGACTGTGTGGGTTTCCACTGGGTTCTCTGATTTTCTCCCACCTCCCAAAAATGTGTCGGTAGATGAATTGGCTACCAATTCTAAATTGCCCCTAGGTGTAATTTTTATATATACATACATATATATATA
>CM075031.1:9015198-9117164 GCA_037576675.1 Pangasius sanitwongsei | reverse complement strand
GGCTGTAATTCCTAAATGGTAAATGCCATATTTTTGTGGAACCTCTTAAAATAAAGTTGAAAGTCTACACTTCGATCTCATCTTGATTGTTTTATTTCAAATCCATTGTGGTGGTGTATAAAGGCAAAAATCACACAAACTCTGTCATTGTCCAAATACTTCTGGACCTAACTATATATAATGTGTGTGTGTGTGTGTGTGTGTGTGTGTGTGTGTGTGCAGTGTCCTGTGATGGACTGGCGACCCATCCAGGGTGTATTCCTGCATCGCTCCCAGTGTTAGGCCGAATCCACCATGACCCTGACCCTGACATATATACACACACATGCACACATACACACACACAAGCACAGAGGAAGTATTCTGTCTTTTGTTTTTATTTTACAATCACCAGATGAGCAGATACATCATTTTAAAAAAGAAATAAACCCAAGATATTTTTGTCAAAAATTATTATACAATTTTTCTCCATACAGATTTTGTACAGGAGGAAACATAAGTCAAAATGTAATAACATCATGATTTCATAATAAAGATGACAGGAGATTCAGGGGTCCACAGATTCACCCACAGACCCATCTTTTTTACCCAATAAATATAAACTGTATATTGTTGTTAGCCAGGCATAGTGGATACCAGGGCACAACCTCAATGAATTTCCATAGTCATTTCAGATACACCACTGTGCTACACACACACAAGAAGCTTTACACAGAAGCAGACATGGGGTCAGGGACCAAAACACGGCTGGGGGAATGATAGAGCGCCGGTCACCAAGAACATAAAGGAGGGCAGAGGAAAAAGAGACGGTAGATGAAGACAGGCTTTATTGTCCTCAGTGGTAAAGAGAGAGATGAGAGAGAGAGAGAAACAGAGAGGGAGAAGGCTGACTATCTGATCAGAGTGTGTGCAAGAAAAGCTGCAGAGAGGCACTTGACATTTGGCCTGATTCAAACAGCTTTGCTGAGGGAAGGTACTCTGATGGAAACACACACTCTCTCTTTCTCTCTCTCCTTCTCTATCTCTTTGCCTCTCTCTCTCTCTCACTCTCTCTCTCTATATCTGTCTGTCTCTCTCTCTGAGCTCATTTTTTCCTTCTAGCAACCTATTGCTCTCTTTTTCAACTCATTCATTCTCCAATCCGTCTCTCTCTGCCAGCCTATCGATCACTCTCCTCCACTCATTCCTCTTTTTTCTATCCTCCTCTCTCCTTCTATCCATCCTGCTCTACTTTTCTAGAGACTTAAACCTGGTGAGGAGATTCTGAGATCGAGCATCATGAGAAATCTGTCCAAACAGATTCACCCACTCAATGGGGAACGCATTGAACATGTATGACACCATTTTTTTCCCACAAAAAAGCCACAAAATTACATAACATCTATAATAAAAGACAAATGAAATATAGATATGTCAGATATGTGGCCATCTGGAGGTTAGTAATGAGACATCAGACTGGAGTAGTATAGGTGTTCTCGTGTGGCAGCATGATGACGAAATTGAAAGTTGCTTTTCAAAATGGAACATACAGACAAATCATCATTCTTGGTAAGCACTTAATTACTTCTATCTCCCCTAGGTGTAATCAGTGGATGAAGAGGATATGACAGGAGTTCGTCTGTGAAAGGGAGATAGCACCCTTTTTCTGATTGTGCTAATTAGCATGCAGTTCACTAGTGTAAATTCTGAAGGCAGTGTAATATAGCTTTTCTCAGAAGTTGGTCTGACTGGGCCTGGATTTATGGTTTTGTCTTTTGGCAATGTTATCACCACAATATAACCAATTACTTTATTAAGCTGATGCAACAGAATGTCATTTAAGGTTACATTCTGCAAATTCCAGCACAGTATTGAATTAGGATTGATAGGGCAGAGTTAATGAGGGTTAATGAGGCTTCATGACTGATATATCAGCATTGATTATCTAAAGTAACACTGCATAGGCTAATGATAATGCAATACCCTAATATAAACAAAAGGGGAAGTTAAGTTGAAGCTCAAAGTGCTTCAGATCATAGGAGGCTGCCACAGTAAAGTTGGCCAGAGGTGCACTGGAAAGAGCCTCGCTCAGGAAGTGTGGTAGCCTCGGATCGTTCCTTATCTCATTACAGGGAAAGCTACATAAATCCACAGATGGAGAGAAAGAGGAACAGGGTATTATTTGCATGTTTCCCCTCTCTCTCTCTCTCTCTCCTCCTTGCACCACGTCTACGTCTACCTCTCTCTCTACCTCTCTTTCTCTTCTTCCCCACAATTTGCTGTAGACTGACTTCAATCATCACTCTAGCCAAAACACATTAAGCTGGTTTGCCTGAAAAAAAGACACTCTGAGTGCCACATTCGATTTGGAGTAGTGATGCATAGCTGGTGCATTACTTTGGAGAATAAAAACGATATGCTGAATATCAATAAAGTGGAGCTGATGGATGAGTGTGCTAGCATATGGAAAAAGGGACATCCAATGAACCTGCATGGGACGACACACGCACACACACACACACACACACACAACCCTGACCAACATGTACACAACACTGCCTGACAGCACAGATATTTATTTCTCCATCCTCTAATCAAGTTTTTTATTTAAAAAATTTAAAAAAAAACACCAACACAATTTTTTTCATTCTGGAAGGATAACAGAGTCATTTGGATACATTAAACCCAGCGAACCAGCAAACAATATGATTCTCCTGGTTTCAGAGTGGCTGTTACTGCCTCTGAATTTAGGGAGATGGATGTAAAGTGCTTGAGAGCTTTTGACCAGAAAGAGGTGATGGATATAAAAGAGTGAACTGAGGGACAGAGAGAGGACAAAACGTGGTTGAAGAATGCCATTATACTAATCCACAGCAGGGAAACACAGAGAGAAGGAGAGAGGAAAGAGGAAGAATATTTATGGAGAACTCTACGTTCAAAATGACTGCACTGACTCCAGCAACTATACGTCCTTAAAATGCCTTCTTGTACTGTTTGGCTCTCTGAGCAAAAATAAATCACAGTCAAATCAGTTCTGACCTGATCAGACCCCACCCCACCTCCCACAGGGTCCTACGGGTAAAGTTTTCCCATTAGTGTCTGTGTTACCCAGGAACCCAACTCTGGCTGTTATGTGATTGTGGAGGCCCTACGAACATCCCCATCCCCATTCCCAAGCCTATTCCCATACCAAGACCCTGTGAAAGTGATCCGTCATAGTTGTAGTCCATTCCCTCTGTAGAGTCCATGAAATCGTTGAGAAGAACAGACTCCACATCACCATCCAGATTGCTCTGATGGACTTCTATCTCCATCTCTGACTGCTGCAGTCGGTTTGGAGGTGGCTGGTGGTGACCAGGTTGGTGACTGCCATTCTGGGTTGGCTGGTGATGGTAGTGGTAGTATCCATGCCAGGGTTCTGTCAGGCCCTGGTGCTGAGCACCTGGGTAAGGTTGATGGCGGGTTTGGGGTGCAGACGCCATAAACGAGGGGTCCTGGGGCACATCCATGAAGCCGGCTGGGTTAGGGGGTAGGGAGGTAGAGGGAAGGTGGGCACGAGGGCCATATGGATTGGAGGATTTGTGGTTGTAGGGTTGCAACATATCATTGTTGACTCTGGGAGAGAGTGTTGACTGCCTTGAGTTGCTGTGCTGCATATGGCTGTGCATATGGTTTGAATTAGAGCTGGGGTTAAGCTTATGGTTTTGCTTGTGAGGTTGGCCATAGTCATGAGTAGAGTGATGTTTGGAACCATGGCTGTAGTCTAGATCTGGGTGATGCTTGTTGGGATTTTGGTTGTGATGAAGGCTTGAGTTCTGCTTATGGTTTGCTCCATGATCATTGTGAAGGTTTTGATTGGGATTGGGATTCTGGCTGTGATTGTGACTGCAGCTCTGATCATGACCATGAGAGTGCACAATGCCATTAGACCGTGACATTAGTGAATGGGCAGCTTGACCTTGCCCCACCACCATGTCCTTCCCACAGTACTGTGGCCCACCAGCTAATAGGCTCTCCAGAGCATTGTTCTCTGAGTAAGCCCTTAGGGGTCGCTGGAAGCTGGTTGGCTTGTTTTCCTGGATAGTCTGCATAGGGGCATGGTGCCTCAGCATACTCATGGAAGGCTGACCATAGACAGTACCACAGTATGATGTTTCCCCTTTGGGTCCTGGGCCATAATGGTAGCCATTGCACTTGAGTTGCTGTGGTTGAGAGAAGTCTTCATCCAAGCTGATGGCTCCAGTAAGGTCAGCCAACTGAGGGAGCTCTACTGAAGGACAGTGGCCCCCAGTGCCCAGAGCAGGTGATCTGGTACTAGTGGGGCTCGGATAGAGGCGAGGGGAAGCCGAACAGGAGAGCCCTCCCTCCTCTGGTTCATCTGGCTCTGCTTCAGCCACGATTGGTGACAGGCAGCCACTCAATGTGGATGCAGAGGAACTTGTTCTGGAGTGCAGGTCTGCCCAGGCATCAAACTCCTCACTCCCTACTCCCATGCCACCCTTCCCAGCTGGGCTACCATGCTCTGGGGACCCTTGAATCCCAGGCCCAGCGCCAAGTCCTCGGCTCATCCCCATGGCCCTCTTCCGGCTTATCCGGCCTCGAGATTTTAGGTACTTTGTGCCATTGTCCATGGAGGCAGCTCGCCGACGTGGGCCTTTTCCCATCTTCCCACCTTCTGGGTTCAGCATCCACCATGAACTCTTGCCTGTTCCCTCATTCTGCACACGAATGAAGCGGGTATGCAGAGACAGGTTGTGGCGAATGGAGTTCTGCAGAGACAATTATGGATAATGGGGTGGGGAGAAAAAAAAACAGATAGTTAAACATTTAATACTATACATGTTATAAAATCACATCTTATCTGGGAAAATACAATGTATGAGGACTCTACAATTAATTTGATTGATTAATAATGATTTATTGTCCTTCATGACAAGTTGACTGCTTTTACATTTTAGACTGCAGAAATCTAAAATTAGAAATGTCTTTTTGTTTAACAATACCAATTTCCGCTAGCAATTTCATAGTAGAGTGTTTTTCAATGATACTTCAGGGCCAAATGAATTAAAAATCTCCACTTTTATAAGTTTTTTGTTTGACATTTGTTTGGCATTAATTGTTATTCTAGCTATAAAACCATTCCCAGGTAAAATGCACAAATTTGACCATTGTGCATCAACTACTTTGCTGATCAAGATATGAAGGCTCTTCATCAAGAAAAAAAATTCATTCCTAATCATTCTAATCGTTCAGATCAAACGGCTGTTCTAGTAAAGCGTGGCAGGCACTGAGAAGCAGATCGATACAGCAGGCAGCCTTGCTCCTCCACGCAGCAAATACTCCCTCTGACTCACACCACTGCCAACCAAGTCATGCACACACGCATACATGTACACACACACACACACACACACACGCCACAGCAAGCACATCAAACCGTCGCCAAGGTTACCCAAATGAATCACACGTGGCAACATGATCGCAGACGCCCCTATCGATTGCAGGCCTCCAAATATGACAGGGAGCCAGCGAGATAGGCGAGAGGGAGAGAGGTGTGATTCTGGCATGCTTACTGTGCTGGAAGAACACCAGAACAAAGAGAACAGAAAAAGAGGGGAGGGGGCTGTTTCCAATGCCAAGATAAACCATATTTAGATCACAAGAACAGATGAAGTAAACATGGGTTTGTTTCTTGCAACACAGTAATTGGGGATTCTTTTTTTGAGAATTGAGTAATTAATAATTGAGAGTGATCTACTAGAAGTTCATTTCAGGACAACACAAAGACAGGCTGCTTGTTGTACATCAAGTGCTACCCAATGTACATTACTAATTGCCTTGTACAGGAAACAAGTCTACCATATGTTGTATAGTAAATGCACCATGTATGGGAACTTTGTAGTGTAGCAATACAGAGTGTAGATAGTGTAGATATGAAGAGTAACACTATAGAATCAGGATTTTTTTTTTCATGCTGACAAACATGTCTAGTTCTGATAAATGCACACACTCTGAGTACAGATTACATTTTTCAAACATCAGATGCTATAATGCAGACGCACATAACATTTACTCTATATCATATGGTTCCAGTAGTTGAGTGAAATACATTCCTGGCTGGTTGGCAATTCAGAGCATCACACTGCCTTTTGACAAGATCTATTTTACTTTCCTTTTTCTTTTCCTTTTAGTGGTCATGTATGAATAGGAGTCATTCTTAAAGTGCAGGAAATGCATCTCTGGCAATTTCGTGGCTGAAAAATGTTCACAACAGCATACCACCATAACATATAGCATATCAAAATAGTATATCTATCCGAGAATATTGATCATACTCTACAGAATGTAGTGTAGTATTTTCCATGAAGTTCTATAGTCAGAATTGTGTAAGATATCACTCCATGTGTCAACATACAGACATACAGGCAAAACTGCATACTACTGTACAAAATAGTATGTCTGGCATTCTGTTTTGCCAAACTATTTGGTACAGTAGTAGGCCTAAATATACAGTAATTGTGGCACAAAAGCCGAACGCAATTTCCAGGAAATAACAAGAGCAGAGATAGCTTTATTGATGTTGTTTTGTGAATGGCAATAACACATTTGTGTTGCTTGTGTGAAAAAACAGAAACTGCTACCTTCACCGGAAAAGTTAAGCCGTCAATTTTACGGGTTTTATATGTGAAAGCACCTCCTGTTGTCTTGCCACAGTATCCTTGCATCCATTGTATCATTGTACAGTATCACTCAACTAATCTCCATCTCTGTTACACCCTCTGTCTGACTCACACACATGCACAAATGATATTTTCTTGTTTCCTTGTTACCTCTCTATATCACAAATCAAAACAAGTCTCTTATAGCTACCTGTCAGGATTTCTGCCTTATTATTATCTATTGTAAGAGTACGTTGCAGATAATAGTTTGGCCTACACTTCAAGGAAACCACTTGTTTAAATTTTCTGCTGCTCCTGAAGATTATAACATACAGTATAAGTGATGATAATTTAGCTTTTTAAAAAAAAATTGGATTGCTAATGAGTGAACTAAACAAGAGAAGCCATGAAATGTTTAATAGCAGTAATAAAACTGTAACTAGGCTATGTTAAAGATCATTATTTAAACCCTTAAAATACATTCTAACGTACAATATTAAATAATTAACAATTTATTCACTGAATAACCCATGCAAGAAATGAAAGCAGAATCAGAAGAAGAAGAAGAAGAAGCAAAATAAGTTGTAGTTGTATACAGTAAGTTTACATTTAAAATGTTTTGTAATGTATCCCTGGGCAGCACAGTAGCGTATCATTCCTGCCTTACAGCTTCAGGGTCCCTGGTTCAATCCTGAGCTCAGGTTACTCGCTGTGCATGTTCTTCTTTTGTCTGTGTAGGTTTCCTTGGGGTTCTCCAGTTTCCTCACACCTCCCAAAACATGCATGTACATAGACTGGTTACACTAAATAGCTCCTAGGTGTGAGTGAGTGTGTGCATATGCGATGGACTGGCGTTCAGTCCTGCCTTCTACCCAGTGTTACTGGGATAGGCCCAAGATCCTACACAACCCTGTTCATTAAACAGTTAATGAATAGTACTGCAGTGAATAAATCTTAAATGTTTAGTTTTAAAAAGATGAATTTTGTGTAGTATACTGTGTATTTATATTGTGTACACATTGTATATTGTAATTATCATAGCCTGGGTTTGGCAATATGTGTAATATTGTCAATTAACACGTCTAATCTACTGCTCTAGCCTGAGAAGTACCTCCACCAAGTATTAATCCTGTAAGCAGGCCCATTTAGAAGTGCTAATTTTACAAAAGGTACACACAGCAAGTTTGGGAGTCTTTCTTTGTTCTGAGCAGAGTTTAGTTTAGCAAATGAGATGAATACCATCCTAAGCATCAAGAACTCCGTTACAGTATTTAGTAGTTCACACCATCATCTCACTTTCACACTTATTCATCCCTTTTTCTCCATATCCTCCATCTGTTTATCACATAACCATACTTTTCACACCCCCAAAATCACTTACATACTTGTCCTTCACCTGTACTCAAACAGGAAAACAAAACCATCAGACAGAAAGAAAAACACAACACACGCTGGCATCCATCACTTATTTTCACTGAATAAACGTTCATCAAGTACCTCTATCAAATCACATATAATCCATCTCTCCCCTCTTTTCTTTGTAAAAAGAGGCTTCTTGTTTTTCCATAGTGATTCTGAGAGCTATTACGGCTTATATTAGTCAATGTATATCGGGCACCCAGGTGAGCCAATTATCTTGGTGCGATAGAGAGCTGAGCTGGAGATGAGCTCCAGAGTTGGCTGATCTGAAAAAGCCCCCTGCCTCCCTCCCTCTGTCTCTCTCTCTCTCGGTCTCTCTCTCTCGCTCACTCGCTCTCTCTTGGGATTTCTGAAGGGCTGATTCTCCAGCCCACACTATCAGGCGAAAAACCGTGCCACTTTGACTCCGCTCCTTTTCAAAGCAGTGAGAAATTGGATAAGTGAGGGGTATTTATGTTCTCTGGCCCCCCTCCAAGGAGCTCCTATTCTCAACCAGCAGCTCAGCCAAATGACACAAGCCCCCATGCTGGTGTAATAGTCCAATGTTGTGCAGCCACGGCAGGCAAGGGGCTGACTTAATCAAAGCCAAACGGTGTGACAGTGTCGAAAAATGCCCCGTGTCAGGCGATCAGAAAGCAGCCCTCTGACAGCTATGCCACAGCTGACGTTAGCTGCAGTGGGGTAACCATGACTACAGCATTAATTGCTGGGGAGAAAGGCGGGACGTGTATGAGGTGGGTTAAGGATAAAAGTATGAAGTGAAAGAGGTGGATTACGGCAAAAAAGAAGCACACGCAGTTTGATGTTCTAGGATTCATCTGTGACTGTCAGGTGACTCACACCAACTGACAAGGGAGCTTCAATCATTCAGTCACACTGCCACAGGAGATGTCTCTAAGGACTGGTGATTAGCAAGTCAAGTATAAGCTGCATGACTTGCTTCGTAACTACCACTAACCATCCATAGCTCAGAACAAACATCACTATCAAACTACCAAAAGCTCAGGGTGCACAAATAAGCTTGTACAAAACCTTGACTCATCATTCAAATTGTTCAAAACCTTGACTCATATTCCATAAGTCTGAAACTGACAAGCTAGAAATAATTGCGTAGCTTGACCCCTCTATCCTGATCTCTATCCTCTAATGCTAAAGAACAGTGATCCCTTAAAGAACACAGATCCTCTTGTTAAGTCTGCTTTGCTCAACCAGAGTGTGGCTTGTGGTAATGTTCTGCGAACAGCAAGCCTATGGCTCCATGTTTGACCCAAACACCTTGTTGGTCTCATGTGAGTCAGTAGACTGCCTAGCCCTTCCCATCACACTCATACGTACTTTTGTACACACTCACCAGACACTCACATTCATCAATTCATCCATAGGAATCCACACCCATACACAATCTTATGACCACACTCACACAGACACACACAGCAATCCAGCAATCACAAGCAATCCCACTCTAGTCAGGGTAATCCCAGAAAGTTTGGCGATAATCCTGGTTAAATCTGGCTGTTCGTCATGTGGGTGTCAACCCAGGAGCTGCTGTAATGCACCCTGGATCGGAGGGATCATTTGTTGGCCAGGAGAGCAGTAAGCTGAGAGTGATGATGGTCAAAATATTCAGGGCAATAATATTACTGAGAAATTCAAAACAGATCTTTCAAATGTAGATCTTAAGCATTATAAATGTCTATGGCTTTCAACAGTTGGAAACGAACACTATAAACTGTCTGGCAACAATTACGAACATTCTACATTCTTGTATCATGTAAGAGGTTTTGCTCACTTTTACAAGGCCTTGCATTTTTATAGCTTATAACCTTCAAACCATAAGGAAGATAGTTCAGTGATTACCTTAAAGCATTGCTTAGGCATTGGAAAACGTAGTCTTGAGAAAATTTCACAAACAAGGGCAATGTGGTTAGATTTGTTCAATATCCTATGAAGAGTTATGAATGCTAATCCTGTCCCTAAAATAAACCAAGTGTTGTTTTGGTTTGATGTATAGTTCAGGTTAACAAGCCAAGGAAGCAAAATTGGCTGTGTTCTCTGGGTAGCATACTGTCAATCATAGTGGCACTAGTCAATTGTGGGTGTCTGTGAGCTTAGGTATGCGGAAGAGGGCAGATAGTGCTTTCCTCAGAACTGCCCTTTTAGGAATGTAGCAGTTGTTTCTTGCAACAAAGTAAACCAAACCATGTAGATTTGATTCTGTAAACAGGTTTTGTGAGCCATAATCCATGAGATCAGGCTGCTGCAACATCAACTCATTGCAAAAGACATCTCTGACATTTATTCTACATTATAGCCACTGATCTAGACTTCAAGATGACATCTTAATCAAATATATCCATGAGGTGTAGTTAAGGGGGCCACTGGTTGTCTGGCCTATAGCCAAGACTAGGATAACTTCACAAACTTCAGCTTTGGTACAGAAAAGAAAGGACAATAATGATAGATTATAGTTTAGACAAAGTGGACAGCATTGGTCATTTTCAGTGTTTTTCAACAGGGATTTTTTATTGATGCTTCTATGTCTTCTGCATAGGTTAATATGTGTGGATGGATAGTTTTTGAATTCCTGTAAAGGACTCAAGAAAAGCACTGTGCTAATTTGCAGAACATGCTCCTTGGAGCATTAAATGCAATCCTCTGTTTTATATTTTGTGCATTGCTCCTTTTGATACTGTGCAGAACATTATTTTCAAGTGGGGATTGCTGAAGTGTTCTTAGTAGCTAGCAGGGCCAAAACTGCTTTGCAACCCTTGCTCAACGATTATGTATTAATCCTTCTCACACAGCCATCAGTCTTTATGTACAGACTTGTCAATGGGTCTCTCTCTCCCAGACATATTCTGAATAAGCACAAGTGTGGTAAAAGATAGACACTGACTGTGTGCATTATGAAGGGAAAGCAAAGAAGGGAGATTGAGAGACAGAGAGACAAAACAACATATTACAGGCAGGGAGAGTTAAAATGAGAGGGGTGTGGGAAAGAGGGCTCATCTGCTAAGCCTGTCTGGAGGCAATCGATGGAAATTAGCAAATGCTAAAGATACACTTCCTGTGGAAGATGTCACGGGCAACGTTCATTTGTTTGAGGGGAAATGAACTCACAGCCATTCGGATTAATGGGTAATGTCTTGAGAGAGAGGATGCAAAAAGAATTAATTCAATAGTTAAGTAGATCTTAATGATATTATAAATATGTAATATTAATTTGGTATGTACCATACACTCACTGGCCACTTTGTTAGGAATACCTGTACACCTGCTGATTCATGCAGTTATTCAGCCAATCATGTGGCAGTGAGCCTGTGCCCACTGTAGCCTCAGATTCTTGTTCTTGCCTGATCTGCATAAATTAGATGAGTTTAATGGTAGGAGTTTGTAGCAGTGGCCTAAATCTCTTTGTATTTGGCCTACCCACTATTGTAATAACTATTATTACAGAGATGCTAATTGCTGAAAATTGCTCACAATTGCTATCACAACCTTGGAAACACAAAAGACACAGTTAAAACTCAGACAACAGACAGTCTTCCTTTTGTTCTTTACAGAGATGTCTGTCACTGCCCAGGGTAAGTGAGCGAAAGGAACGTGTAGCTCTATCATAGCCTAGTTTGAATGTAAATGGCCACTATGTGTGAGTTTATGAACTACCAAATGATTACCGGTTGCATCACATGACATACTGTAGTTTCAACATAGCCCTGAGTTATAACTTAAAACTTATAAGGACCCCCTAGTAGGTGCAATGTCCGATGTCAACAAAACTACTCTGTGATTCAGTTCAACATGACTAATGCTTCCATGCAAAGAGTAAAACAAGACTTTGCGCATATAAATCCATTTTGTTTTCTTTGTATTTTGTTAGGGGGGTTTCTTCATGGAGACAGTCATGGTATATGATTCCTGGATATGGATACCTCACCATATAAGACTATTATAGCTTATAAGACAATGGCTATTTTTATATTAGTCAGTGTAGCAAGCTCTTTCATCTAGTAGTGCAAAATGTCATCCCACTGAGATAAGTATAGATATGGCATACACGTACCATATTCTGTATATTACCATGAATGTAATATTATACTGTCATTCAATGCAGATTAAGTTTGCAAGTGCTAGTTATTTATCTTTGCTAAGGTTTTTTACTAAAATGCTGTTAAATTTGTTGCACTAGAGCACAAGCAGCAGAACAGAACAAGCACATACCAGTATAAAATACAAATCCGAGAGATGAATACATTGAGTCACCACTTTATTGTGAAGCATGTATGCTTCTTTATCTAGGGTTAAAACATAACTAACTTGAAGTAAATATATTACACCAAATACAGGCGGATATTAACTGCTGTTTATGTCGGATCCTGTTTCTGATTGGCTGGTGATAGTGAAACACTTCACTCTGTATGACAAAGGTTTTATCTATGACCACTTTACCCACTACTAGTTATGACACATCTAATTTTTCACCAAAAAAATTTTTTTCACCAAACTAGTTAAACTAACTACGCTCAACTCATGGTTTAGGACTGACATTACACCCTGACTTATAACTGAACTTCAGCTGGTGCAACTGGCCCCTGGATGTTAGCTCCTTGACCGATCTCATTTGGACTTACAGGCCAAGCTAGTCCTTTCCCCCTTGAGGAGTGAGAGTCTGAGGGAACAGGTAGGCTAGAGATGGACAGAGTGGTCTGGGGGAGGAAGGAGGGTGATTGAAAATAGACTGAACAGATTAAAGAGCATCTGAGTGCAGAGCAGGGGATCAGAAAATCCGCCCTGCATACCAAAATAGCCTTTGAGGGCATGATGAGCCAAACTTTCCCATCCCATGGCTGGCACAACAGAGCATGAGTCCAGCCAGGTTTCCCGTGACAAAGTGGCTCACAATGACGCCACAGTTAATACGCTTACAACCTCAAACTATACTTCTACACTACATCTCTTTCTCTCATTCTCACTTACTCCTACTGAAGGAAAAAACAATATCACACAACCTTTATGTCCAATGCTGTAATTAAATGTTATTATATTGTTATGAATTAGCCCATGTCCATTCACCCTTAAGGTACCCCTAAAAATGACACTTGAAGTCATCAGAAACAAATTCTGTTGAATAATAAATTGTTTAGTATCTTTAATAGCCAGGAAGCTGTTTGAAATGGTCTACATTTCTACTTCTTTACCTTCATTAAAAAGGCAGCGTCTATAAATATGCAGAAATTTGCTGTTTGGATTGAGCCCTATGTGCTGCTAAGTTATACACAGTAGCTACTTTACTGCTGATAAACTAGCATCCTTTTGTCGCAGGTAGAGACAAAGGATTTCAGTATCAATTTCTTGATTTGCTTGTCATTTTCTCAGCACTGTATCTACCAGCAGCTAAAATGGTCAAATACACTATAACAATCACAAATTTGTTAACAATTTAATTAATACATGCTTAGCTAAGTAAGTAAGCTAGCTAAGTTAACCGCTAACAAACTAGCTTCCCTTTGCCACAGGCAAACATGAGTGGGATTTCAGTATCTGAGTATCTGTTTTGTTCATCGCCACCATTAAGTAAATTAGCTAGTTATCAAATTAGCTGGTAATTTTCTAATGATGTTCAAGTTTAAAGTCATGAAGCTTCATTAGGGAGATCACAAGCTCATACATAATACACTAGTTTTTGTTTTTCTTTCAATAAAGACTTGATTTAAAATTGGAAAATGTCCCAAATAACAATCTATAACCTATAATCAATATCAGCCATCCAGGTGAAGTAAGTCATTTATAAATGAGCTCAGTGATAGATCCTTTAGTCCTAAGCCCATTGTGTCACTCCTCTCTTCCAAACAGCGAGTGAAAAGACAGTGACACTGACTATCATTTTTGCACAAAGTCATCCTCTGTCCTAGACAGAGCATGCACAATTAATTAGTAAATCATTAATTAAGTCACGCTTCGATTCTTTCAGTTCGAGGGCATGGAGAGAGTTGATCACTTTAATCAAGAGCAAACAGATGAGGAAGCACACTCGCATGATTCTTAATTAAAGCACAGCTAGATTAATGCATTTTATAGCATAGTTTAAGATGAAATCCAAGTTCATGCGAAAGGACAAAGGCGCATTGTGTACTCAAGGATATTTATGGGATTTTCTTTGGATGCTGGGAGATGTATTCATGCTTACAGTAAAAGAATGCCTTCAGTGCTCATGCACTTTATAATCATGTACAACACACAAAGATGTGGCACACAAATACACACACACACACACACACACACACACACTTGTGCTCTGTTAGCCTGGCACATAGGGCCCGCTCATTACAACAATGCCAAGCTACCAGTTGCTAAGGAGACCTGTGGGAGAGGGAGGGTTCCTGTTGCTATGGCAGCAAGCCTGCTTTCTGCCAACCACCTTTCCCCACGAGACCTGACCGTAGTACGCAGAGAAAGGGAGCGACAGAAAGAAAGGAATATGGAGAGGACAACAGAGGAGCAAGCGAGTGTGTGTGTGTGTGTGTGTGTGTGAGTGAGTGAGTTGGTTTGCGGGGGTGTAAGAAGGGGTTAGGGGTAAGAGATGTTGAAAGAGTTTACAAAGAAGGCAGCAAGCAGTGTAGGATTTGGGGGGAGGTGTGACAGAAAAACATAGGGGAAAGCAAGAGAGGGAATGTGCTGTGAAAACTGATGGAGTGAAAGAAGAATTGTCAGGGTTAAGGCGATGCAGCAAATAAGCAAGGATGCGTTTGAGAGCTCCATTTTCTTTCCCACGAAGTGATGTACAGCACTGAATTGTGCTCAGTTGATGGGGACCGAACACAATGGGCACTATTACTAACAGCTCGAAGTGAGGACACTGAGGAACCTGAAGTGACCTGGAGTGAGCCATCACTCTGACCTTAGGTTCCCTTCCGTTAACTTGGTGGGAACGGCTGCTGAATATGGAGCGCTCAAAGGCAAACCAGTTAAACAAAAATGATTATAAACAGCTTTGGTGTGTATTTACCAACCCAGTCTCACGGAAAAAATGTTCGCATACAACTCATCTGCAGCACCTTCTACACATTTGCACATCAACATTCTGCATAGCAAACTATCAAACTTTCACTGGAATGCTCTGTATATCACCTTCTGTGTCACTGTAATTTAACCACGCCCCTATCTACCACGCCGCTATTCAAATAAGATCACTACGTAATAAATAATTTTACCTATTTTAAAACATATTGGGAGTAGCCCAATTTACGTGTAAAGTTTTCTCTTCTCTGCAAACACAACCAGGCTTGCAAGTCATGTGGCAATGCAGTGCAGTAGCATGGGCATCTTCAAAATGTGTGCTTTTAGGCTGTAAATTCTTTAGGCTACTGAGAATACAGAGACATTCCGAGTTTTGAAATTAGATTAGCTAGTTATTTTTAATCATTGAAAGACTTCTGGCAATCTGCATGCACAAAACAGTAAGTAAATGTTAGCTTTCTATGAAACAAGCAATTCACTTATAATTGTAATCATACTTTCCATTGGAGGGACAGTTAGTTCTTGTAGAAACTTTCATAGAACTCTAGTCAAGGGAACAGAATTATGGGATTGCCTACAAAAAGAAGGATAACATACCGAGTTGCCCTCAAATCTGGGCACCATTAGGCACTTAAATGGGCAGTTCCTTTCCGAATGAAACCTGAGAAAGCGCAAATGCTACCCAAACATGTCGCCTACCTAGGAACTGGAACTTTCAGGAACTTGGAACTTTTCCCAGCAGGCCACTCCATGATGTTACTCACTTCTGATTAGTTCAGTCTGCTAAGCTTCGATTGTCAACTCCCTGTGTTTGTGGATGCATGTAGACTAGACAATGCTGGAGAAAAAGTGGAACAGCAGCATGGATAAAGTGCAAGAAAATCTACCCGCACGGCTACAGTACATCTGCCAGCAAAGCTTCCAAAATAAATGAACTTTTAATTCTAAATCGGCTGCTGACGATTATAATGATGTTGTGATATACAATGCTATAGAATATATGATTTACATTTTCGCACAAAATGTTGTTTTTGGCAATAATGTTTTTATTTATGTGATATACAGTACTGTGCAAAAGCCTTAGGCACATGCAAAGAAATGCTGTAGAGCAAAGATGCTGCCAAAAATAATGAAATTAAATGTTTCTACATTTTAAATAAATACTATAAACAGCAGTATACAGTGATAAATGAAACAAAGTCAATATTTGGTGTGAAAAAAATAGTAGTCTCAAGTACAACGTGTGCAGTTTTATAAGGTGATGAGCTGTAAGTTTTATTGAGCATCTTGCAGAAGCAGCCACAGCTCTTCTGGAGACTTTGACTGTCGTACTCGCTTCTTATTTTTGCAGCAAAACCCAGCAGCCTTCATTATATATTTTGTCTGAAAAGAGTCTCTTATGTAATATGCTGCTTTCTTTAGTGACTTTGATTTCTTTACTGACATACGAACATTTTTCTTTAACGTTTAGTGTTGTGCTGGAAAACTAATGTTTGGAAATCTAAAATGTTCTTGTACTGAATCGATAATGTAGAAGTCATAAAATAAAAATCTATAACAAAGTTTGTAGTAAAAAAAAAATAGGATGCCTAGGACTTTTGCACAGTACTGTGTTGGATCTAATGTAGTTGTAATACTAGTTGATACACTTTCATTTGGTACTTTGGACAAATCTAGAGAGATACATTAAAGCAAATTCCAGGCCTGATTTTTGTTCCCAGTTAACCCCTGTCTACAGAGTTGCATTCCACTCTCCCAGAAACACTAGGCCAATTACCAGTTCATCTACTGATATGCTTTTGGGAGGTGGGAGGAAACTAGAAAACACAGGGGAAACTTGCACAAAAACAGGGAGTGCATGAAAAATTCCCCAACGACAGTTACCCAAGCTCAGATTTTGCTGCCTTCAAGTCCTCAGAAGTTCATGTGTACGAGTTCGTAGGTGGTGATTATGCCATGGTGTGTGTTCAAGTGGCTTTGGCTGCGAATAATGGACTGCATGTTTTTCATATCGTCAAAAATGACAAGAAGTTTATTTCACTTTACTGAATGAAAACAAAGAACTGAACAGTTAATATGAATAATTATCACTTAAATATCGAAGGTCGCCTTGACTTTTTGTTATTGACACGCCCCCAACTCAGAAAGTCGGGCTCAAAGAAGAATATGAGTTACTGACACGACAGTGTTCAGAGTTGTAATTACGACACTGTGTTGCTGTTCATGTGTGCTCACTTCGTAATTTCGATATTGCTGACAGGACTTGAAGGCAGCATTTGTACCAAGGAACCCTGGAGTTTTGAGTTGGCAACGCTACTCATTTGCACCACCATGTTTTCCTATTAAAAAGTCAAAACGCGAAAGCAGATCATACTTGGAAAGCTAGGAAAAAACTATGTACCACAGCTTAGTAATGATGTATAAACACAACTAATCACAACTTATATGAGAAACAAAGGAGTGTTTTACAGTGTTTACAGTGTTTCTTGGGTTTACAAAGCAAGACGCAGGTGAAACTATAGAAAGGGTGTAGCAACCAATAGACAAAACAGAGAAATTCTCTCACAATCAGTAAGTGACACTGTGTTACACTGTGCATACATTATAGCTTGTGAGATGTAACAGGAATTACAATGATATTCCAGCACAAGAAGATGCAATGAGGCGCATCACAAAGCCACAGCCACTCTGTAGTAATAATGCACTGAAAGGAGAGAGAAAAAGGGGAAACGCAAGGAAAGAGATGGACGAGAGGAAAGACAGTATCAGTCAGGGGCATGACAAGGGCCTATAGTGAGGAGTCAAGTGAGGAGAGATGAGAGAGCAAAAAAAAAAAAGAAAGACAGAGAAAGTTGACTGTCTGAAGTTTTTTTTTTTTTATTTAATTTTTTTTTGCAGTGTTCAGCTTAGAATTGGTTCCATCCTGTGCTGCTACTCTTCCTCTGTGACATTCTTCACTGCTTCAATTCTTCTGACACACATACTGCACAAATCTGTCTTAGCTGATAAATTAGGCTTGAGGGGATAAGAATGAGACAATGGACCGTCTAAATGTTTCCCTCCCCATCACACACACACACACACACATATTTAGCAATGTGCTTATGCCATATTCATTGTGGTCGTTTAAAGGATGCGCCTCGCTCCCCCTGTGTGTCTGTTTCTCATTCAGAGGGAATGTGGCGTCTCGTTCTCATAGACTCGGGGATGAGTGGCAGAGTCGGTCCTGTTCATCTGCTCTCATTCAGACACACACACACACACACACACACACACACCCTCATGAACTTACTTCTATATTCAAATACACTCAGACACTGGCTTTATTGACTTATTCATGCATGAGTGTATTTCAGGGTCAGAATGCACTGTCTGCCAGTTGTCTCATACACTCCAGACATACCCCAACACCGCCCCCCCAAACACACACACACACACACACACACACACATAAATCCTTCTAGAGTGCTGATGTTTTAAGTTTAATTTGGGGTCTTTTGGTTTTTTTGTTTTTTCTATAGCGCTCACTGCACCCAGTTTTCCCTCTTTTCCCCTCACTCTTTCCCTCATCGTCTTAATTTACTTCCTCCACTTATTTCTCATTCCTTTCTCCATGCTTTTCTCTGGTCTACATTTAGCGGAAAAAGAGAAAGACGGCTCGCCATTTCTGGAACAAAGACAGCCCAATTAAGTCAGTTTGAGTTAAGGTCAGCACAGCAGACAGAATAGAGAAGAGAGAACGAGAAATTTAACAAAAATGAAGCAGAGGGTAAAAACCAAAGGAAGAGGAGAAAAAGGAGAGCCTGAGTGACTTTGTAGCAAGAGAGAGGCGACTCAGTTTTTTAGCTCCTCGATGGGAGACATATGAAATATTAATAACTGCTCCAGCCATCCACTTCAGAGGCCCATGCTAAAACTTAGTGTCTAATGAGACACTGCTCATGAATTGCTAATGAAGACGCTGGAATGTGTGTTTGGGTCGTGTGTGTGTGTGTGTTTGTGAGTGTGTCAGTGTGGGGAGGGGCCATTTGGATGGGAGGGGGTGTGAAGTTCAGTAGAACATGAAGTCTTTGAGAAAACTTTTAGAGAACTTCATTAAAACAAGAAAAACTACAAACTAGTCCTCACAAATCTAAGCAAGCGCCCCTCCCTCACCATAGTAACACTCTATAGACATGCAAACACACACACACTAGACATATGACATGTCAGCATATATTGTCTCAATATAGTCTCATACCTTTAAATTTTTACCAATTTGAAATCTTGTGAAAAGTTTAAGGTTAGATTTAGGACAAGGGTTCATCATCCTCATTCCTTTTCCTATGACTCCATGTATGCTAACAAATGAATTCCAACCACACATTTCTCCTGAGACTGGGTTGTTTATCTAGAAAATCTTGCATATAAATCCTAGAGTCCCACATTGTGAATACACTTCATGGTCTCCTAACACTAATATTCTGTTCAGTACTTTAAATGTGTTGAGGTCTTAGAAAACCTGTCAGATGTCACTGTGGCTGAATTCTACAACTGTTGTGGTAAATGCAGTCAGTCTGCCTAAAGATGTCTAAAACTTTACTAGATAAATGTGATTTCTTCACACAGCAAATGTCACGCTTTGATCAAGTTGTTGGATCGTTACATACTGCAGTGAAAAAAGACATAAGCCTAATTAATTCAGTTTGTAATCAGATACCGGCTGTCATGATGGCTGTGATGCTCATGCACCGCAGCTGGAATAAAGTCTTTAAATTTGATCCTTTTTCAGAGCCTTTGAAATATTATAACTTTACTTGTGGTTAAGATGCATCTAAAGAGAAATATATTTCGGTTCAGGAAAGCCTGTAGTTTTCAGGACTATATGTAGTTGGAAATGTCAACATTTCACAAATAATATGAAAGCAGATACACAAAATGTAAAGATCTTCCTAACAGCAGGTGTAAGAGATGTAAGTCATGAGACTAAAATCCCATTCTGTTTCATATTTACAAAAAACTAGTTTTTACTTCATCTCTCAGATTAAAATCTCTTTTACATGAATCAAATTGCCATCTCACAGCTCCAAGGTCCCCGGTTCGATCCTTAGCTCAGGTTTCGGTCTGTGTGGGGTTTCTGTGCATGTTCTTCATGTGCCAATGTGGGTTTCTTCCAGGTTCTCCAGTTTCCTCCAGTCACCCAAAGAGATGCCAGTATGTGAATTCACTCTAAATTGCCCTTAGGTGTGAATGATCCACTGAGACCTTGACTAGGATAAAGCAGTTACTGGAGATGAATGAATGAAAAAAGAGCCAGGCAATTAACGTTCCTTGTTGGAAAATTCATTTCCCTCTTCAGTCATTCCACTTTTAGTAAATGAAATTTTGACTCAAACAGAGAATGTATAGACTGCATCTGTAGATTATTTGGGAAGACCTTTTTACACAGAGAGCTAGCCCAGAGTGTGAATGCAAGGCGGCTGTGTTTCAGGTTTCATTGTGTGTGCTGAATATGAATATTTGGAGGAATAGCAGCAGTGGCTGACAGCCCAAGTGAGTGAATCTCTCACATCAACCTTATTTCTAATGTCAGCTGAGCCTCATAGATGCAGCTCAGACACCAGTAGGAAGGGGTCTGCTTCCTGGGAGTTTATGTATATGCGTGTGTGTATGTGTGTGTGAGACAGAGAGAGAAGCTTATTCCTGTGTTTCTGGTGTTTCTAGATGGTGTAGATAGATAGATAGATAGATAGATAGATAGATAGATAGATAGATAGATAGATAGATAGATAGACAGATAGACAGACTTTATTGATCCCATGAGTTAAATTCTTGTGTTACAGCAGCATGGTCAGTAGCAAGATACAACACGTACACCCACAAAATATAAAATACAATATGGCAGTGTTGTAATTTGAATATACACTGAACACTGAGAAAGGGGCATGTTTGCTCTTGCTTATGCACAAAGCTTGCTTTCAGCAGTACAAATTTATTTGCATACATGATAAATAACGGGAATTGGTGTGTTTAAAGAAAGCGTGAGTGTGTGTGTGCAGCACCAGGAACACTGACTTTCTAGATGTATGTCCATGTGTGTGTGTTAATGTGTGTGTATGTCAGCAAAAGTCTCGCTACTTAAGTGGTGCTGTCAGTAGGCATCACTCAGCCAAGCCACGGCGGGTGGAGCACAACATTAACAGTTGCGAGAGAGAGAGAGAGAGAGAAAGACGGACTCTAATCCGAGGCACAGACAGGGCTGCTCACTGAGCTCAGTCATGCAATCACAGCCTCACACCAAGACCAGACCTCTCTCTCACCAACGCTCCATGCTCCAACATTCATCTTCTTTTTCCACATTCTTCACTTTCCCAGTTATCATTCCTCAAGACTTCAGATAATTCCACGGTCACTACATAGAAGCGACAGGTTTGGATTCATAATCCATACAAATGCATTACTGAAACTCATCATAATAACGACACAGTGTTTCGGATCTTTTGTCCCTAATTTGTATAATTATTGATTATGATTGTGTTTATATATCATTATACACAGTGTATGGGAAGTCTTAAGCAAATTTTTCTACCCATGACTAACTTGCCGTTACTATTATTGCCTTTAGAGTTGAGTCTCAAAGCACAGAGTCTCCTCATATAGGCCTTAAAGCTATTATGCATACCAGGGGTGTACCGCAATGCCACTATCTGTAATTTTTTTTAATTAACCGTACCACTATGCCCTCAAAAACACTGGAAAACTGGAGTTAGAAATGCTGACACATTGTCAGCATGGTGTGTGATTTCTGACTCTGACAGCTCCTCAACCTCAGCTACATCACTCATGTTCATAATTGGTCTCAACTAGAGATGTGTGCAGGAATAGCCTAATTTACCCTGACCAGGCGGTTAGTAATTACAGATTAAGGAACAATGTAAATGCATCATGCAGTGCCACACGCCTACACTAAGTTTTGTGCTATGTCCTGTGGGATCCCAGGCCCAATGCACACCTCTAGTCTCAAACAGATGCCTGTGAACCTTTTTGGCAAGCTTTGTTTACCAAAAAAAAAAAGAATAATGTGCCTACTATTCTGTATTGCATCTGTTTATTTGTTCATTCTGAATAATGTATTTGTATTCAGTTACATCCCTAACGCATGCAAACAGGAAAACACATTCTTTGAATGAGCTAGGCATCAGCATTCTTAATTCTTTTGTTTCAATTCCTTAATTATGCCATCTATACAGAGTAGCAAGCACAGTAGACAGAAAAAGATGCACTTGCTATTAGCCAGCTCTTTTATTCAACCCAAGGACACAAAACCTACGGTTGTCTTGTTTGTCCCGTTGTGTAATTTGGACTTTGACTGGATGATGTGTACTTTGTCTATTTACTTCTAGTACGTCCTCAAAATGCAAATTACTGAGAAAGTAATCCACCTTCACGTTCATGTTTGCTGGACCCGCTATTGTATTTCAGATGTACCTTCTCAATTGCTGCTGATGATGTGTTATGGACATGACAGCAAAGTGGACTTAAATAAATTAGTCCCAATGCACACACAATCTAAGGTGTGTTTCACGCTGTCAAATCAACAATAGGCTCAATGAATCTACAGTCTGGGATAGAAAGAAATCAGCCCAAGTCTCTATTTCACATGTTTTTTGTTTGTTTGTTTTTTTTGGCTGGTGGTGCTATTGTTTTTGGTTCCACCAAAGTATCTTATTTTTAGTTCTTTCTATCTTTCCTATTTTTATTTTATTTTATGAAAAATATTCTCAGGATGTTGTTTATAGATAACCTGTTCAATCTTTCACTTTCATTACTAGGCCCATTAGCACACTGTTGGCATGCAAGATTTAAGACACACATTGATGTGGCTACAAAAACACACTAATCTAGTAGCAGATCATCAAAGAGAATAAAGATCCTTAATGAAATCCCAGATATGATGCAGCCGAAATTTAGGAGAAAGCAACAAATCAATAGTGGCAATGGCACGACCAGTTAAAAATAAAAGAGAGGGCGGGAGGGAAGGAGAGAGAGAGAGCGAGAGAGAGTGAGTGAGTGAGTGAGTGAGTATCACGCAGTGTCTTGCATCAAAGCTATCATGCAAACGCTTAGATTAAAAAAGACAGCATCAGAAGATGAAATGTTGAATTACACAGTGCGTGAGAGAGGGAGAGAGAGACAGACAGACAGGGAGAGAGGAGAATACGGTTCATCCAAGGCTATGTGTGGTCTCGGGAAGTCAATAGACACATGGGCAGCATACTAAATGCAGCATGGCCTGCATCATGACCTATTTTCATCAAACTGACATGCAAATCCTCCACACTCAGCTGCCATTTTATACCCCAAGTCTGCCTGCTTCATAACCCACGTCTTCCCTTTATGTCTACATTCCCAAACACATGTACACGTTCTATACATTAGCTATAGGCTTCATGTTATACAGTCATAGAGCATGAATACATAGCTTATAAAGTAAAATATTAGATACACAATATGTCACAGCTCTTGTGCTTGCATCCGAACTAAATGTGGAAAAATGTCTTGATGGCATTATTAGAACAACACTGCAACAGATCAGGACAAAGCACCATACACAGGCCATACATCTGGTACACAAAGAGTACAACATAACCGCTTAAGATGAGGAACATTGTCTAACTGCATGGCTACATCTCAAACCACTAACAACAGCAAAGCATGTGTTGTAATTCTTCTATTTTACAAGGCAATAGCGAGGCTGTATATCTTGAAGCAGAGGCATCAAAGTGGGACACTGGAGGGTATCATGAGCTCCGTTGCACAGTCCGCAGAGGCTGCATTAATCACTGCCGTTCTCCTGTCGCTGATTATGGCTCATCCATCTCTGCTTGTCCAATGGGAGAGAGCCTCATGAATTTCTGATTAAAAATGTAAGTACCTCATAATACCAACACATAACCGATCTTCGACTGATCTCTTTCAACTAACAAAGTCGTGCCAATTAAATTGGTGCCAATTAAGAGAATGGGCAAAAATCACACACGATTTTTCACTCAGTCAAATGGGGAGAAACTATTTACATTTCCAACAGACAAACTTAATAACGTTTCATCTATCTAAAGAATATTTAAAATAACTGTAAAACAAACTGTCAACTTGTTTTCGGCCTCTAGAAACCTTTTTTTTTTTGCCATGTCATTTTTCCTTTAGTCTATAAATGACATTGGAAACATATATAAAATCCCTTTGTCCTCCATCACCACAAGGGGCTTTCAACGCAAAAGAGACAGATGAATGTTGACCCTCACAAGATACGCAATAGTTACACAAAATCCAAAAAAACTTTTTAAAAAAAAAATCCAGAAAGAGTACTTATGAGTATGTTGGCCCCGACACAGTGAGAAGGTTAGTGAGGAAGTCAAAGAAGAGCCCAAACTGTGTCAGCTTTGATTTTTGGGATTGTCAAGTTTCAAAATGATCTCCTCCATAACAACAAGTAAAGCAGAGTACACACTACATGACTTTCAAAATCCCTGAAACGCTGCCCCTCTTACACTACATGACTTTAATCACTTGCAATCTGTTGTTTTGTGCACATAGAAGAGTGCACACTACACGATCGCACACAGTAAGGCTGACAAACAACTGCACAATCTTTCACTTGGAGGGATCCCCACCAAAGCATGCCTGATCCCTAAATGCCACTTTCATGAAAATAAACAAAAGGTTTCTATCATGTCACTATTTTGTACAAAAACAAGAAAAAAGAGAAGTAAGAGAAAATGTAGAGAAAAGCTTGGTTTGTCTGGCAGTAAGAATCGTCTGTTCTGCAAAGAGAACTGGAGTTTTGTTTGTTTTAATTTTTGCTGTTCCTAGTGACCATTTGGGTATGACATGCCAAATAATTTCTTATAGAAGCGTTATTATTTTGCTTACATTTTGCCTTCACCATCCTGCACATATAGATGGATGATAAACTGGATTCAGGGATCTGCTGCACATGACAGCACATGAATTTGATTTCCTCTCATTGGCTGTTTCTCATTGCTGTACTTGCAGTGAGTCACAGAGGGGTTTGCACTAAGTGATTCAACAGCTTGAAAATATTGGAGCCTCTGTCATCGCTCACAGACTGAGAAAACTGCACTGCTGAACCGTTCACACTACACGACCAGTCACTGCGAGACAGCGCAGCAAGTAGTCACAGAGCTGGGGGATGTAGTCACTGAGCCCCAAAATTAGTCAGTGACTGAGAAATCATGTAGTGTGCACTGTACTCATGTGTTGTGTTCAGATGAAAACAAAATCTTTTTTTTTTTTTGTCTCTGCAATCCACTGCATGTTTGACAAAAAGGGGAACCATATACCGTATACGGAAAAGCATCTCATACCCACTGTATAATATAGTGGTGGATCATTGATGGCTGTTTTGCATCTTGTATTCCAGGGGCTCTTGGGAAGATTGATGGCATAATGAATTTGGTTCAATACCAAAACCTACTTGCCTATTTCGATTTGACCAGAGAACGTTAGGTACTTCACAATGAACTTTCATTTGAGACTGTTTATCTCTCTTCCTCTTAATCTTCCTTGTCTTTTATCTCCAGCTCTATCTCAATCACTATACTTTGCTCTTCCTCTCCCTCCATTTCCTCCATTGTACAGCAGTTATTCTTCTTATTGCTGTTTTCATGTATGTGTGTGTTCCTTTCCAGTAGCCATATTTAGGACCTCACTGGCTGAACCATGGCTGTCAGAAGTAACCATTTTCATACAAGAAATTAATGTGACGCTTTATAATATGTAATGGATTCTAATTGTATTCCACTTCCCTGTAAATTTATTTTTGCATTACACTATGTATGGAAAATTATTTTTACTCTTTTTGTCATCCTGCAGAGAATGCTGCAGAAGTATAGAATAAAGCTCTGTAGTGTTAGTCATCATAAGGAGTTTCTGAGTTCACTGATTTGAACAGTTTGCATTTTATGTCTTAGTGTTCCCAAAACCTGGAATGAGGGTTATTCATGAAATTTGTGCTTAAAAGTAGAGCACTGTCTGAAGTGTTTTGCAGAAAGTCTTGAAGTTTTGATACTATGGTTTAGGTAAAACACAACTCTGGTTACTGGAAAACATGTGCCAGTGTGCAATAACAACATAAGTGCAGGCATGGCTGTGATTAGCTATAAAAACACCAAGGTCCGGACCCTGGTAGTTTAGGAAGATTTTGTTTTTTAACCTCCTATGGAGCACTCTCCAGCTGTCAGATTCAAAATGGAAATTAACAACAAAATCCTGATAAAGTGGTGGCAGAATATAGCCTTCTTTGAGGAAAAAATTGACCGACCATTCAGAAGTGATTGGTTCCAAACTGACCTCAGAGTAGCTGTGGAGACACTAGGCTTGCCCATAGGCTTAATAAGCCATTTTGTTTAGCTCTCACGAGACACTATGCTACCATACTTTAACCTCATGTTGAGAGATAGCTGTGATTTAAATGTTTGACTTATGGTATAAATGTGAGTGTTTGTCAGTTTCTACAATACAAACTACTCGTAATGTTGCTAGCCAAATCAGCATGCTAGTTGCAGTAACATTAGCTTATGTACGCCATGTTAGCTGCAGGGTACATTGCATTTTTAATGTATGCTTTTTCAGTAATCAGTGCGGAGAAGTAAGAAAGAAAAGTAGGAGAAAGAGAGAGAGATAAATGTAAACCTAAAATATATATGCACCTAATATATAAATGTAAAATTAAACAATACTTAAACTTAAGTCTGAGCAGTAAATGTAAGAACGGTAGTATAATACTAGAGCTTACAAATTAGCATTTGATGTAGTACACATTGTGGTATATTAACTATGAAGTGGGTCACATTTTATTTTCAATGCATGATCCTGGTTATGGCCCTGAATACATTCCCTTTTATGAAAGTGCAAATGAGTCAATACCTTGGAAACAGTTTACTGTACAATTAGCATATAACATAGTACCTAAGCACAGAAGTATGTCATAAAAGGAGAGTCACTCAGTAAAAAAAAAAAACACAAAATAGTGTCTCTGTGGCATTGAAGGAAGGAGTGTGTGCAAGATTGAAGCATTGCAGCTGTAATTAAGGTGGAATCAGAGTGAGATCTGCACTGCCATGATAATGAGCCTTGTCTGAATTATTAACTAGAGCTGCATCCCTTGGACATGCAGTCCCATCAGGCTCTCTCTCTCTCTCACACACACACACAGAGAGCGAGAGAGAGGGACGACAACACATGCCCTGCACTCATCTAAAAACTATATTTAAAGCACTGAAACAAGCAATGTGCTGCAAAATGGCATGATGATCCTTTTGAAAAAGAGCTTGCTGACAAATCTAGAAAAATCCATATGAGTTTTGCACCTCACAGAGTCACAAGGGACAGAAAGTACTGCTTTTGTCTCTTCCCACCAGTTTAATGGGACCACGTGGGGAACTTGTGCGCACCTGCAGCCCTCGGGCCTGCAACAGAACCAAACATCTTTCCACTATTTAAAGTCCAGAAATCTGTCTGGAAGAGATGGCTTCTGCCTGTGGTGTTCACCTGCTGTAATCAAGGACAATACTGAGAGTTTAGACTCATTTCATATGTAAGTAAAGTCATTCATTTAATTAGTAACCACTTTATCCTGCCTATCCCAGGAACACTGGACACAAGGCATAATATACCATGGTTGGGATGCCAGTCCTTCACAGGGCACTATGCAGACACTCATTCACACCTTGGGGCGATTTGGAGTAGTCAGTCCACCTATTGGCGGGAGGTGGGAGGAAACCAGACACCCTGGAGGAAACCCGCACAGACATGGGGAGAACATGCAAAACTCTGTGCCAAAAAAAAGCTGTGCCACTGTGACACATCTATATAAGTAAAGTGTACTTCAAAAAACGATAAAAGTAGTTGCTGAGTAAAGTGCCTTAGATGTTAGGTCTTTTGTAGGGCTCTGGGTAGTTCTTGTATCTTAAACTGCTTGGAATAAAGGTTCACAGATGTACAATACTGTACCATTAGCATCCATTACTCTGCCTCTAAAGAATCCAGATATTTAAACCATCTGCAACTGACTTGCCTTTTCTCGATTCACTCCACATAATCCTTCTCTCACTGACTCCAAAGCAAAAGCTGAGCTTAGCCAAAGGCCAGACCGTAGATTTCACTCTCAAACTGTCTGGGCTTTGATGAAGCATCAGTGCCAAGCCAGCCCACCAAGCTCTCTGTCCTTCTGCTGTGCCTTTGTCAGGACAATGCCAGTGGTGTTTTCTGAAGCCATTTGAGCTTTGCATGGGCTTTCTTGGTGTGTTAGCAAAGCTGCCTGGGATGGAGCTGCACTACTGGCATGGGCAGCCAAATCAGAGCCGCCCTGCTTGGGGTGGCAGAGAAGCGAATTCCTACATCAAAGAAGAATGCTTCACATACTTTATCTAGAACCTATCATGTATTCTTAAGCTAATCTTCAGTCAACATTGATAACTTCTTTCTTATTTCCTTGCAGCGTGACTTCCAAAAAAAATCTTTCATTCTCATTTTTTAAAAACATTCCCTATTTATTCAATCATTCATTCATATTCATTAATTACCTTATCCCAGTCAGGGTTGCAGTGCATCCGGAGCCTATCCCAGGAACACTGGGCGCAAGGTGGGAGAATTCACACAGGATGGGACGCCAGTCTAACACAGGGTGCCATGCACGCACACACACACACATTCATACCTGCAGGCAATTTAGTGTAGTCAGTCCACCTACCTGCATGTTTTGGACAGTGGGAGGAAAACTAGAGAACCCAGAGGCAACCCACACAAACACAGGGAGAACATGCAAATCTCCACACAGACAGTTATCTGAGCTCGGGGACCCTGGATAGGCTGAACAGGCTGCTCTTTCATTGTGTGAATACTATCCTGAAAAATACAGCCTTGAAAGAACCCATTACTCTGTACTCCCATTTCAGGTCAAAGGGCTTCTGGGCTTCTATATACTTACAGTATACCTACTGATTCACCTACTGATTCACCTACTATATACCTACTGATTCATGTTTTCTCTGTCATATCTACAAGGCCAACTCAGTGATCTTCTGCTTCTTTTTTCAGTTCTTTCACCTCTAGTACATACCTTCTCTCTACCTCCTGTACTTCAGTATTGTGGTTTTTACTCTCATGCTAGGCAAAGAAAGGCCACATTGAGATGTAGGAGTGTACTGGACATGTGACACATTATCGTCATCTGATGTAAGTTGGATTCACTCATTCATCTTCAGTAACCCTTTATCCTGAACAGGGTCACTGTGATTTAAATGACTTTCTTTTGAATTGAATTCTTTACAGCTCAGTTCATTAAAAAATATTGTGGACGGATACAAACAAGAAGAACTGTAGGGGGGGGTCAGAATTCCCTCAGGAGTGAGATAAAAACAGTCCCACACACCTCTACTTCAGTATTCAGACAGCAGCACCTGCAACTGAAATCACGATTCAGGTTTCTCGCATTATTGCTTTGACAAACTGAGCTTTCCTGTAAAATAAGCAAGAGTTATAGTAGAGCCTCCAAAAAAAAAAAAAACTCACCACATACTTCTTGTAGATATTCTCGTTACGATGTCCAAACACTCCAAACACAAACATTGACATTTCACACACACACACACACACACACACACACACACACACTCTGCTTTATTAACACACAGAACTGATAATCTGCTTTTACTTTACCCCCCCCATTTAACTTCACCAGTGTTTCTTTGTGTGTCTGTATATATGTGTGTGAGAGAGTGATTATGTATGTTTATGTGTTTTTTAGAAAAAAAAGAGTTTTAACTGTGTTTGTCCATTTGAGTGTGTGCGCATGTGTCAGAATTAAAAGTGCATTAAAAGCCGATGCCAACTGTTCAGGGGCCAACACGTGCGAGCGTGTGAGTCTGTTTTCCACAACGTTATTTTGATTGAATCAAGTTGTTTTTCACTCTTATCACACCCCTCTGACAAATCAAAGCCTGCACCCTGCTGCAAAGTCCAATGAGAGCATATGAGTGACACCCAGCTGTAGATCCCAGGGCAAAACAATCACATCCCAAGGAATTAGGCCAGATTTCAATCTAGTTTTGAAATTATGATCTTACGATTAGTATAAGCTAGCTTTGGACTGGGGGGGGTCTACATCTGAAAGCAATCCTGTTGTATCCTATCAAATGATATTAGGTTCAGACGGTAAACTAACTGTTGTAAACAACTGACGTTCGATCCTGGAAAAACAAGACGTGGCAAATACAAATACAATGCAACCCGAGGACAAAAAGTCAGAACCAATGACGCACTCAGGACTTAACATCACATATATTATATCCGGACAGTTTGAGGCCTTTGTGTATACATTACTAGAAGTGAGCCCAGTGGTTTGTAGGCAGTATAATTTAATAGCATTTTACATGCTCTCAAATCATATAGGCTACAATAAAATTGCTATTACTTACCCTCTTCAGGTACCAACAACATTCCATATTTAACAACAGTCTCATAAACGACCAGGCTCGAGTGAAACACCCTGTAAAAACCCACACAGCCTAAAGGTCCACATGTGTAAATAATTGTGAATAGACTGCAGAACTTATTTCTTGTCTTATGTCTTATTTTTAAGTTAATATTTCCAGACTAGGCACATCTCTCTCTCTCTCTCTCTCTCTCTCTCTCTCACTCTATGTGTGTGTGTGTGTGTGGGGGGGGGGGGGGGTCGACTTTCTGAGTGTTTTGCCAAAATGAGACAAATCATTCAGAAAAATTCAGTACAGTTCAAAATCCTGTTCTGAACCACTCCTTGGCAACACCAGAATATCAAATGTGAAGAAAGAGGCAATCAAATCCCTTTTTTAAAGAGAGAGAGAGAGAGAGAGAGAGAGAGAAAATAAGAGCACCAGAGAGAAAGATCCCTTATGTGCTGCATTATGAAGCATGTGCACTCAGTTGGCCACAATGCAAAAAAAAAAAAAAAAAAAACTAATGAGATTCTTATGAGAGTATGTCATAGGCCACTATGAGAGGAATAAACCGGTTAATCGTCCCAATGTGACATCATTTGCATTTATCTGTCGCCAAGTATATTGTGGTTTACTTCTGTGGTTGCAGTTGGCTCATCATATTACTGTTCGATACAATCTAATATACAGTGCATCTCGATTTCTTTAACTGTCTCATTTGCACTCTTTATTTCTGACAGGAAAAGGTGAGGGTGCATGCTGGAGGGGTTTACGTGTGTAGCCTGTGTTTCCCCCCTGGCCGGATTGACTCCCTAGAGATCTTTACCCTCGTCAAGCCCAGGCTCACACATACAGCACACAACACTACAATCTAATCAGCTCAAATGCGTCACGGAGCTTCACATTCGCACGAAGCAGGGCGGATGGGTTTTTCTCTAAACGCGAGCCCAGCACTACGAACCCAGTGAACCCTCTCCACCCCCACGTCCCACTGCTCCCCATTCATCGCGCTCTTATGCGTCATGATACGAGGCATCATTTTAAATGATCAATTCAATGTGCTGCGGTCACCGGAGGACACAATGGGGTTTTTACTACTGGAGCACTGAACGCTCTGTGTACCTAGAGCATGTAGCGCGCGTGCAGCGGCTTCAGGGACGAGAATGCAGAATAAAACCACGATCGTTGCACAAGCATACCTTCCAGCCGGCCGAGCTGTTGCTGTCCCCTTTATCCTTGAAATATGGCACGAAGCGCACCATCCAGTCGTAGATTTGGGAGAGCGTGAGGCGCTTGTCGGGTGTGCTCTCGATGGCGCGGGTGATGAGGTCGGCGTATGACTGGTTGCCCCACGCGTTCCGCCGCGACGATTTGGATTTGCGCAGCTGGCCGGCCGCGTCCAGCGCAGCGGCGGCGGCCGCGAGGGGTACCGGCGCTCCGGTAGGGTGCTTCAGCTCTGTCGGTGCTCCGCCGCCGTTTCTCTCGGCGCGACACGCGGGCACGTCAAACGGCTCCGCTTTCACTGGCGGAACACGGAGCTCCTCTTCCGGACGCGGCAGCTGTGGCCAGGTGCAGGAGCGCGCGCGGCCGTAATCCCCGTCACGTTCAACCTGATGCGCGTCCATCCCGCCGTTCTCCATCATCAGCATCTGGGCGTTTTTTTTTTTTTTTTTTGGTTTGTTCTTTTTTTTTTCTTTAACACTGGCAAGGTCAAAAAAAAATCAACCAAATCGTAAATCCAAACCACGACCTTTGAAACGTCGAGTCTGTCTTATTACTGTCCGCTCGATCGTCTTTCACGGTCGGATCCAAATAAGCAAGAAGCCCGAACCAAAAGCGCGGCGAGCCGCGGAGCGCGCGCTCATTGTGTAAGACTCGTCTGCAATATCAAAAGCGAGCACGCGAGTGTAGCCAACGCATCGTTGTTAGCAACAGTCTTTCTTCCATGTTACTGAACAATTCAGTGGCGCGCTGGAATCACACGCCCATCGCCGCGCCGTGCCAAATTCAAAGCCACATGAGAAAGCCTGTGAAATTTCAACTCCTCTTTTCAAATCGCTTGCGCGCAGCAACAGTTGATTGTTCTGACAGACTGCATGAAAAGACAGCCCGCGAGCTCGTAAATTTTTATCTCATCCAGCTCCAGCTCCAAAAAAAAAACACAGACACACAGAGAAAAAAGCACAGAGAGAGAGACAGGGAAAGAGAGAGCGAAAATCAATCGAATCTCTGTCTGGTCTCTGGTTCTGTTTTTTTTTTTTTTCCTCTTTAGAATTGGAACCGGATTCACACGCAAGCGCTCACGCAACGACTGACAGCGCGCGCGCAACTACCGCCTTTCCACACCACCTCGCGGGAATCGTTAATAAACGAGACGCAGAAACGCAAAGCGAGCGCTCGATTACGATCTGCGCGCGCGTGATCTTTATGCCCACGTGCGTTGGTTAGTCTCTGTGCCTAATTTGCGCGTGTTATTTAGCAGCCAAACACACGCACAGGGCTGGACACGATTCTGTCCCTCTGGGCCAGGTTTATCCAGGGAGACGCTGGACATTTACTATAGTATGTATGTTTATTCTGCAGGGAAAATGCCATGTGCATGCAAACATAGAGACATATAGACAAAGGCCTATGTATAAATACATTTATTATAGGGTTTATAATAAAATAACTAAATGGTCTGTTTTAACACCAATCACAATATGATTAGCAGCCAAGGATTACAAATACAATTTGGTAATGAAATTAGCTTTTAAAAAATAATACACTGTTGTTTTGAAACCTTTCCCCCTTTTTATTGTAGGAGCGCGTGCCACCTGTTGCACTGACAGGTTGAGATGTGACAGGAGTTTTAACGCCTCGGTGCACCTCTTCCACTGCATCTGATGCTCCTGGCAGGTCTTATGGCAAAATTTGGACCTGGACAAATATTAGGTGCTACATATGGATAAGAGAGAGAGCGAGAGAGAGAGAATCAACGGCCACGTGAGACGATTTCAGCGCCAGATCTGTCTGCCAAATGTGTTTAAATCCGCAGAGGGGAGAGAGAGAGGCAGGAAAGTGGCATATTTGGATGGTGATGGCTTTTTGGCTAGAGATTTGTGTCCTATGCACGAGCGCGGGTGGGCGGGGTCGGTGCAAACGTGCCATTTGATATTAACGTGTGTAACGTGCTGATAAAGTGCCAGATTTGGCAGAGGGGAATTCCGCCGGACCCGGATCAGACATCCCCTCATGCTCCATCTCCAGCCAGCGGCGACCCTCCGACACTGGCTGATGTTTGGCCAAAATCCCGTCATCTCACTATTTGTGGTGTAAAAGCCTCCCCAGTGATGTGGTGACACTATGCACGCGTATTGACAGGTCGGTCGTCATTGGCAACCGTGTCCTCAGTCCCTCCACTGGCTGTTATTAATCTACAGAGACTGAGGCGAGAGCAGAGACAAAAGAGAGAGAGAGAGAGAGAGAGAGAGAGAGGGAGTAATTGTGTTTAAATCGTGTCTTTAATGGAGCGCGAGGACCCCATCAGCGTGCGTGATCATTAAAAAGTGCGTGAATTGCGCGCGCACAAAGGTCTTGGCAAGCAACGGAGCTTCCGCGTGAGCAGTGTTGCCAAATCTTTTAAGGGGAAAGTAAGTAATACACGCTCCAAAAAAAAAAAGTCGCTAAAAGTCGTCAGATGACGCAATAGATTCATTTGCATATCAGTTGAATGGTCATGATTATTTGCATATCAAAACGTGTTACATGAGGAAGGAAGATTTTTCTGAAGACACTTAGAAGTAAGAAGTCTTTGATCATGGCACCAAGAACTGTTGACTGACTTACTAAATACTAATTTCAAGAATGCAGCCAAAAAGGAGCAGTAGTAGTAAGAAGTCATCTTGCAGTTTCGAGAAGAAAGTGGGTTGCAAGAGTCACCAATCACAGGCGTGTGGACATACATCTTATCGCCGCCTCAAAGTCTCGAAAATCAACGTGGGAGCAAAGTGTAGACCTTGCCGAGCAAGGGGAAAACGGAGCTCACATGTCTCAGTGCACCTTGCACCTCTTTGTTAATTACAACACTCGCTGATAATGTTCTATACGCTTAGGTCAGCCTTCCTCATGCTCTCTATTAAAGATATTATCTACATCACATAGAAAATTCACTGCTGTAGAAAGTGTCAGTCCCTCATTTACTGTAATTGCCTCCATTAATCATGTCTAGCTGTGTTTAGAAAATGGTAAAATGGCAAATATCCAGTAAAGATCCTACACAGTGTCACACTTGCATATTCATAACAAGTCACATTACTCAATTTTTTTTACAACATTAGTTATAAGTTATGAGCTCATACCTTTTCTTACTGCATAATTTGTATGAAACAGAACAAAAAGTAACCGCTTCATAAGTTCACCGCCATCCTTTTGGATATCTGTATAACCTCTATACATACCTTTCCTTCACCGAATGACAGAAAAACATAAGAAATGTTACTAATGTTATTAATTTAATAGTTTATTCTGTCTATACTTCTGGATGTGAAGAGTTGTTCCAGATGTGAAATAGCCTACAGAGCAAGCACATGCAATTTTTTTTTTTTTTTTTTTTTGCAACAAAGGTATTTTTAACTTGAGCCTAATTATGTTTTATGATGGAGAAATATGGCTAGGGTGGACACAATGGGAAGCGTTCCCCAGTTCCCCAGATCCCCAGTTCAATCCTGAGTTCAGGTTACTGTTTCATGCCCAGAATTCCTCAGATAGGTCCTGAATCCACAGTGACCCTGACGAGGATAAAGTGGTCACTGAAGATGAATGAATGAATGAATGAATGAATAAATATGCCTATTGTCATCTTCCAGGATGTCAGTCTGCAAAAACCATTACTTAAAATTGCACGTCTGAGTTCCCTGCTGTGCAGTGTGCAGTCCAGGCCTAGAGTTCAATAAGGACATAGATTTCATGCATTCTTGCTGAGGAACAAGCAGGAAAATTCATAAATCACACAACATTTATTAGGCTTCCTGCATTTTATTTCTTTGTAATACAAAAACTATGATGTACCTTGAAGAAGAACGTCTGAGCACGGCGAAATCCCAAGTGTAGAATTAACAGTCACTGTGTTTAATTTACACATACAATGTTTATACAATACAAGTTTTAAACAAATGAACACTCTAACAGTTAATTCAACACTTGAGACTTTGCTTTGTAGGAAGATATTTTAAGGCATTGGGCTGCAAATTAATGGGCCTGTTATGTTTATTCAAAACTTCAAAAGCAGTGATGAACATTTTCTTCAAATTCATTATAGAATATTGCATTTACTCATTAAATAGTAAGTAATAATAAATTAAATTAAATAATAATAACTTACTGTCGATGACTTTTTAACTACTTGTGTATTGCAATAACCTCGCAATAAGACATGTAGGTGTCCATTCCTAAAGTCAAAAGTAACTGGAATTTAAAGAATGTGCAGTGTGTTATGGAGAGCAAGATAAAACATTAGGAAGTCTTTTTTCATGGTGAAACATATTTAAGATTATAACACCATCTATTCCTCTTCGCATATGCTAATAGACACCACTGCATGCAAAGGTTTGGGCACCCCGAGCCAAATTATATATTTTGTTGATTTATTGAAGTGAAAAGAAGTAACACAACCTCTGTAGCAAACTATATTTTAAAATGCACAGATATTTTAGATTTTATGAATTTTAAATTAAAAAAAAAAAAAAAAAAGTTATTGTGCATGTGCAAAAGTTTGGACACTGAACTTACTCACTACTTAGAAATACAACCTCTGGCAAATGTCACAGCTTGTGAATGCTTTTTGTAGCCAGCTAGGATTCTTTCTATTCCTGTTTTAGGAAATTTCAACCAGTATTCCTTGCAGAATGTTTCAAGGTCTGAGATATTCTTGGGCCATCTTGCATGCACAGTATGTTTAAGATCTAGCCACAGATTTTCACTGATGTTCAAGTCAGAACTGCGAGAGCCATGCCAAAATTTTCAGCTTGAATTTTTTTTTTTTGAAGTAGTTCATGGTGGATTTTGAGGATTTAGATCATTGCCTTGTTGTAGAAACCTGCCACGTTTCAGTTTCAGTTTTCTGACAACTGTGTCACGTTTTCTTCCAGAATTTGCTGATATATATTGGAATCCATTCTGCCATCTACCCATGCAACCCCAAATTATTAAAGTATAATAATTGATCCACCAAAACCTACCTTTGATGGTTGTGCCCAGTCAGTTCCATTTTAATTCATCAGTCCACAGCACTTGTTTTGTATTCTTCAGATGTTGATGTTTGTGATGAGGTTGCAGGTAAGGTTTCCTTCTGATGACTCTTCCATGCAGATCATGTTCGTGCAGGTAATGCTGCACAGTAGAACAGTGCACCGCCACTCATGTCAGCTAAACTTTCCTGCAGGACCTTGCTGTCATGTGGGGATTTTGCTTTGCCTTTCTGCCCAGCATATGGGCAGTTTTGTCTGAGAGTTTACTTGATCTTCCAGATCTTGCCTTCCACAGATCCGCTCAATGACATGGATGTAAAAAAAAATTTTCATAATTTGGGTGACATAGTGGTGCAGCAGGTAGGATCAAGTGGTTACTAAAGATGAATGATCACTGAATGTTCTTAATTCTCTTCGCTGTTCTATCTCTGTCTACATATAACTTTCCTTTTGATTATTTTCCCTCCCTCTATCTTTCCTTTCCATTTAATTAATTAGCTTGTTGACCCTTTCCCCCAATCCTATTTTTCACTTTGTTGCAATATCTCTATGCAGTGTCCTAGCTTCCCCTCTTTCGACAAACCTACCATAGCTCCCTCTTTCTCCAAGTTCCGTAGCATTGCATAAGCCATGCATCTGGGTCTTTCTGCGCCAATGGCCATCCCAGGAATGCGCCTCCTCCACAAGCCTGGGCCTCTGCCAACCATGTGGTCTTCCAATGACACAGAGAAAGAGTTAGAGAGAGAGAAACGGAGAGACGTGTTTGGCACGTAACTACAGCAGTCCGGCCAAAGCCACAGTGTTGGGATGCTGTCCCTCTACACTGACTGTGCATAACACTGACTAATACTTCCTGCCTGGCTGTGTGCATTGTGTTCTGTTGCATTTGCCCTTTTCTTCCTCTCTGAGGTTAAGTGATGCTGACCATGTCTCAGCAGGGTATCCTTACATCCTCTTGCCATGAAAACTACTTTTTGAAATCTCACTCAATTTAGGAGAAACTACACTAGTAGAAACACAAGATATTCGCAAGGAATTGCAAGGGATCTCTCTCTCAGGGAACAGAATGGTGAAGGTTTATCCAACACAAATCAACACTTAATCTCGTCTGAGATCTCCCACTCCACTAAAGCAGCAATTCAAACAGTGGGAACAGAATGCAGGTGCATGTCTCCAATCTTTCCAGATTTATCATGACAATGATTATGTTCTTCATCTTGCTGAATTCATAAAATCTAAACAGTTCAAGCAAGATGCATCAAGAATGTCAGACATTGAGCTTTAAAAGATTCCGGGGCCTGAAAGTTAGTATAAAGGCCAAATTCTCTTGTAAAAACCAGGATTTTGTGTGTCATAGAAAGACAAAGAGGAAGGAAGAAAGAGAGACAGTACAATAGATGAAGAGACAGGTAGAGTGCCTGTGAAATGTGTTGGATTCAAGATAATTATGTGCGAACACACGCACATGCACTGAAGGTGTTGAGAGAAGGAAGAGATAACTCTTTCGTGTGTGTGTATGGGCAGCAGGGGGTTAATAGATTTCCAACTCTCATGAGCAAGCACAGTGTTAGCAAGTAAAATGTGCTGTGCACACAAAGATCTGTGGGGACTGTGTGAGTGGAGTGATGCCTGTACGTGAGGAATGAGTTATATGACTGTACAGTGTGTCATGCGCAGGCAGCCGGGCAGGCAAAGTGTCAGCAGGTGTTCTGGCAAGTTCCGCCTGGCTGGCTGGCTCACAACACAGGCAATGACAGTACCTTCACTCAGCCTGTCACACAAGGTCACCTAACATTAGCCCTGTCACTTTACACACGTAGCATCTTCTTTACCACCCTAAGCACACTTTTATACTTTTTTCCAACTTCTCATTCCTAACACATGGTCTCCCCGCCATATTATACCTGTACTTAGTCTGTATTTACTACTCCTCATAAAACAATTCATCTAATTCAAAATGATCTTTACCCATGAGGCCCTCAGATATATTCTCCTCTTCTACCAATCCAACCTGTCTGTTCATATTCCTCAATCAATATTCCACAGATTTGACCATGTTTTCTCCAGAACAGCACCTAATTTCTAGAACTCCTTCCTTCCAAAAATTAGACTCACAAAAATCTCACACACTTCGATTTTACTTTTCTCTAAACTAACTTGTTTTCCCCATCATGCAAGCAACCCCACCCATAATCCCAGTCTTCCCTCCAAAACTGCAGTGCCACTTATCTTTATATATTCACCCTCCTTGAACATTTCGTACTGTTACAACTACAAGTCACAAGCTGTGAAATCCCTACATTAGTTCTGGTGCAACCAGTTACCATCAGAAGTCACATAATTTGTTGAATGGAGTTCAACTAGGTCATGTGATTGATTTACATATCACTGGAAGGCCCCAGAGTTTGTTAGAGAACACAGATAAACAAAGACCTTCCATGAAAACCAAGGAGCTATCAAAACAAGTTCAGCAGGGTTTGGTTATAAAAAAAAAAATCCAAAACTTTGTGTACCCTACAATTAAATCCATTATTTTAAAATCGAAACAATATGGCACAAGTGCTACCTAGAGGAGCCCGTCCATCAAATGTCAGTGACCAGCTAAGGAGGGCATCAGTCAGAGAAGAAACCAAGGTGCCAAGGGTAACTCGGAAGGATCTGGAGAGATCCACAGCTCAACTCATTTAGAGTTTGCCAAAATGCATGTTCTCTGGTCTGAAGAGACCAACATTTTTGCCTCAGCGCAAGGCTGCTCATCACAGTGAGAACACCATCACCACAGTGAAGCATGGTGGTGGTAGCATCATGTTGTGGGGATGCTTTTCTTCAGCAAGGACTGGGAAACAGGTCAGGGTTGAGAGCAAGATGGACTGAGCCAAATACATGGCAATGCTGGTAGAAAACCTGTGAGACTGGGGCAAGGGGTCACCTTCCATCAGGACAATGACCCTAAGCATATAACCACTGGAGTGGTTCAAAATCAAGAACCCAAACGTGTTAGATCAGCCCTCAGTCCAACTGAGAATCTGTAGCAAGATTTAAAAACTGATGTTCACCAACATTCTCCATCCAATCTGACAGAGCTTAAGCAATTTTGGCAAGAATATCAGGATCCAGATGTGCAAAGCTGACAGAAATATATTCCAGAAGACTTGCAGCTGTAATCATAGCCAAAGGTGGTTCTACCAAGAGGGATACTTAAGCAACCAACAAATATCTGCTTTTTGTTCAAATTTATGTGACGATTAAAAAAAGATTGAACATTAATTGTCAGAGATTTTGTACAAATATGTCTAACATTTCAATTCCAGCGTGTAACACTACAGAATTTTGAATAGTTCAAGAAAGCCCTGCTGAAAAAAAAACAAAACAATAGAAACCCACATAGAATTTGTAATGGTTTTAATGGTTATAATGGGAATTGTATTGGTTTTAATGGTCCTTGTGGATCTCTACTGGTAATTTGTTGCCTTCTATTGGTAGCATGTTATGTCTAGTGGATACCGTTAAGAACCAATAATCCCTATTTGGTTATAATGGGAATTGTATTGGTTTTAATGGAAACTGTAATGGTCCCTGTAGGGTATTGGTGGCATATTATGTCTGGATACCACTAAGGATCAATAATCCCTATTTGGTTATAATGGGAACTGTATTGGTTTCAATGGAAACTGTAAGGGTCTCTGTGGGTCTCTACTGGTAATTTGTAGCCTTGTATTGGTGGCATGTTATGTCTGGATACCATTAAGGACCAGTTATTGTAATGGCTTTAATGGTTAGCTGATGGTTTGTAATGGTATTTGTGGTGGAAAGCATTAGAATTTCTGTGATGGTTTCTAATGTTTTTCCCCCCCTGCACTGTGGTGAATACCTACGCAAAGCATTGTGTGTGTTATGTGTATTTGAAGCATATACTAGCTACTAAAGAAGCTTGACCCAGATTATCTCTAGAATTATATGCAAATGACTATTAAACAAGTAGAGACACCTTCATTTTTATTGAGGACTCACATATCTAAATCCACTTATTTCAAGATGTAACCCTAAAGAGTAGGTGAGGAAGTTTTTTTTTTTTTTTTTTTTTTTTTTAAATCCAGCTTTCCACTTTTCATTGGTAAAAAGAAAGAAAGGTTAAAGCCAAGAGCCAGGACGCAGATCTCGTCTTTCATCCCCGTGACTGACAATCTGTTCTTCTTTTGCGTTTAATAAAACAGTGGTCACAGGTTAACACAGAGTGGGGGGAAAAAAGGAAGGAGGGAAAAAAAAGATGCATGCTCGAATTAGAGAGAGAGAAGAAATGAGGGAGTTCATAGGGTCGTATATCATTAAGCAATTGAGAAAGTTAATTAGGCAGCTCTGATAATTATTGCCATGGCAACCTGAGCGCATTCATGCAGATTTGATTAATGAGCTGTCATTTATCTGAGGTGGAGAGCAGGCGTAGGCAATAAGGTGCATGGGAGACCCCTGCTGGACAGACATGGAATTACAACTGGAAATTCACAATAAACCAAAAAAAAAAAAAAGATGCACTGGACAGCTACCTTTTTTTGGGTCAAAAAAAAAAAAAAATCAAATGTATGAGGTCACAAATCAATCATTTGAATACTCAATGAAATTAGCATTAAAACAACAAGAGAGCCAGAACTGCAGATCATTTAGTTACAATGATTGTAGCTTGACATATTGGACTGGAAATAGTCCGGAGGAGGGGTCGGGGGGGGTTGGGTGGACATGCCAGTAGGTGGACTGGCAACTCTAAAGTACTCCTAGGTATGAATGTGCATTTATGTGGTGCCCTGTGATTGACTGGAGTCCCATCCAAGGTGTGTTCGTACAACAGGCTCTAGATTCACCGCAACCCACCTACGCCAAGTATATATTTAGGAGTTTCCTTTTCCTTTTTCCTCTGCTTCACAACTTCAATTCACATTAAACCAGATGGACTGATAACTATTACACCCCTTCCTCCCTCTAGACAGCTTTCACAATAGTATGGCACAAATTTCAACAGTAGCCCAGAATACTGTATTTTGAACCTCCTCAATGATATAAACCAGAAAGAAAAAACTCCTACTCATTGACAATATGATGTCCACAGGGAATTCTTAAAGCCCGGGACACTTTCATTTGCCTCATTACCTCAGGATAAATTATAACTAGTCCATTTTCAAAATGGCACAGAGAGAAACCCATTAGAGGAGCGAGATGCCTCAAGGGAATAAACGTCCAGCTCAACTTCCAGGAACCATCTCCATTTCAACCCACACATCCGGCCTTATAGAAAGGAATCCTGTTTATTAGATAAATAAAGAAAGTTAGGAATTCCTACAATCATTTTCTCTGCTCTTTGCACACACCATTTTACAACATATACTCAGATATAAAAATAGAAAACACACGAAACAAACTCACGTCTACACGCTCTGATAATGTAGCCGTTTAACAAACGGAGTAAGAAGGATTTGTCCTGTTCTTGCATTACAGAAACTGTAATATTGACATTTACATTCATAAAAGGTTACAATGCATGTAAGTAGTTAGTATAGCATACTCAGCGACTGAACATTAAGAATTAATCTACTGATTCTAACCTTATACTCATCTGCTGTTTTAAAGGTGTGCTATGATCTGCATTGTGTAACTAACAGAAAACAGTAGGAAAACACCTCAGTAAAGAACCTACAATAATAAATCAGAGTTGTTTATGCAAGTCTCTGGTAAACATTTTTCCTCTGATATAACATGAGCTATGGTTTATAATGAATTATTAATTAGGCTCTTTTTTAAAAAGATTCTGATACTGAGACATGACTGAGATTTTTGAAAATGCAGTTTTGGAACTTCAGAAATGTTACGGTTAGAGTTTAGTTCATAAAAGTCAAGTACACGTCGTCACACCATCCAATAATACGCATTAGATGAGTAGTGAAGGTGTGGGTTTCTTTCCAGGCCACGCCTCCTTGGCGTACTTCTTCTTGCGTGGCTCGTTCATAGATTCGGCTGTGTATGGTCCAGGCGCGGGGCTTGGGTTCAACATGGCTGCTGGCTGTGCTGTGGGGGTGAAGACGTCCACCTCTGGAGCTGGGTTGGGAAAGGGCAGAGGGAGGCCGCTCAAGATGGCCGAGCCTGCTTGGTGCTCGTTGTCCTGGGTGCGTGCTTCATGACTGGCAGGGGGCAAGTCACCGTAAAGGCCTGAGCTGACGGGGAAGTTCTGGAAACGACGTACCGCGCTGTCCTCCACACCAAGGGCGCCATGTCCCTCAGACTTCTTCTTCTGTAATGAGAATGCGGGGGGAAAAAAAAAAAAAACCACAGAAGGATCACTGTAGTGAAATAGTCTCCACGGCTTCTCCATGTACCATAACAGTACATGGAGCAACACAATGTAAAATACTGTTCAGGTTTTGTGGTCAAAGCAAACCACAGTAAAAAAACAAAGTTCTGTGACAGACTGTGGTTGTGTTTATGCCCCTCCTGTCTTGTAATAAACTCTCCCCTAAGGGCCCTTCACTTCACCAACAGCATGCAATCTGATCCTAGACCTGCACTCAAATTCCCAATCTGAAGAGTCTGTTTCCAAAACGTGTTATGTGACTAGTTCTTACCTTTGGTTTTTATCAGTGGAACTGAATGCTTACAGGTCATTGTATATAGTACTGAATATGTATGATCACATTACAAGCAAGCATGTGCATCTTCAGGCTTAAAAGAGGAGTTTCTCCGCGAGACATGATATCTGTCACGTCTATTTTTTTTTTTTCTAAATAAACGTGACATTTACCAGCAGAATTAACCCCCTCTGCCCAAGAACTTTATATAGCTATATACACAGTGGACATAAAAAAAAAAGTCTGCACACCCCTGTTAAGATTGCAGGTTATTGTGATATAAAAAAAAATGAAAACAAAATCAATCATGTCAGATCTTTTTCCACCTTCAATTTGATATAGCAACCAATAAAAGTAAAAAACAATAGAAATGTTTTAGAGGAAAAAAAAAACTTATAATAACCTGGCTGCATAAGTGTGCACACCCCTTAACTAATACTTTGTTAAAGCACCTTTTGCGTCTAACACAGAACTCAGTCTTTTTTGGGTAAGAGTCTACCAACTTTGCACATCTTGATTTGGTGATTTTATTCCACGCTTCCTTGCAAAAAAAATGCTCCAGATCTATCAAACTGCAAGGGGATCTCCTGTGCACGGCCCTCTTCACTTTATTCCACAGGTTTGGGGTGTGTAGGGGTGTGTAGACTGTTTATATGTAATGTAATATGTAATGTTATTTTTCAATTTTATGAACAATATGCTTTAACCGGTTCTATCCATTAGTATTCACTATTAATTTGTTTGGGTTTTTTTTTGTTTGTTTCCTGTTCTTGGCTGACAGGAGTGGGACCCAATGTGGTCTTCTGCTTTTGTAGCCTCAGATTTCGACGTGTTGTGTGTTTTTGAGATGCTTTTCTTCTCTCAAAAACAAGTGGTTAGTTGAGTTATTGGAGACTTCCTGTAAGCTTTAACTAATCTGGACATTGTCCTTTCATCAACGAGGCATTTCCACCTGCAGAACTGCCGGAAAAATGCTGGATGGTTTTTGTTTTTCGTACCACTTTATTTATACGCTAGTGACTGTGATGCATGAAAATACCACGATAGCAGCAGGTACTGAAATATTCGAACCAGCCCGTCAACCATGCCACCAGTCATAGTATAGTGTTTGACGTGAACACGTGTCTTTTTAACACTTAACGTCTGAACGATTTTATGGATTGCCTGATGATTGGCTGATTTGCTGATTAGAGTACCCAGAGGAAAGAACATGCAAACTCTGCGTCAGTAGGCCAGAGCAGAGATTCGAACCCCCAACCCCAGAGGTGCGAGGCACTAAGACACCGTGCCCCCCCACACAGGTGTTCCAAATAAATATTATTGGGTGTTCCTTTAACAATTTAACAGTTTAACAATACAGAACACTTTAACAATAAATTTAAACAATATGGCATGAAATACTTGTCTGGGCTGCCTAATCTAAAAATTTTTAATTACCCAGTTTTCTAAAAATGGATATAATGTGTTTTGGAATCTATACAGAGAAAGGTTTCTCAATAAGTCATTAATTTGCTGATGAAGCTGATTAGCATAAGATTGCAGTATGCATTGTTCTACTCTGTTCTAACACACTTATTTTGATTCCCAGAAGAGCTAATCAGTTGAACATATCTGAATTAGGCATGCTAAATTAAACCAAAAAAAAAAAAACATTTGGAGTGCTGTGGCCTTCTAAGAAATAGCTCTGGTCTAGGAACTCTAACCAGGATGTAAAAAGTCCTTCTCGTTTCAGATGATATACTGAACATAGGACAGTATCTACCTTTAAGGGTACGACTGCGGTCTGCACCATGTTTCTGAAACGGCCAACCGATGGGTCAATATCCTCTGAGAACACAAACACAGAGAAGAGAGTCACCAAACTGTGATATTAATCTGATAAAATGAGAAAAATGAATAAAAATTATGAACAAAATACTTCATGTTCTTGTGCGTGGGATATTGTGTATTATGATGCAATATATCTAAAACATAGGTAAAGCCCTAATGTCAATATAATTGGCAGACTGTCTAAATGCTCATTAGGATCATTGTAAACACTTCAGTGAGCACATATGGATCAATAAAGTGTATTGTTATACTATCTAATATACAGCACCGTGCACAAACATCATGTACTGTTTAACATTTAGCATGTTGCTGTCAAACAGGAAATAGCCAGTCAAAGTCCAGAAATTCCAGGGGAAAAAAAAAGGCACATTAATTTTAAAAAAAAAAAAAAAAAGAAAAGTAAGACAGAGGTCAGTACTATTTATGACATTTATTCTGTTAATTCAGGACCACTTTACTGCAGAGGTATGGTCAGCACCTTAAAGCTGAATATTAACATCACATGCCGAAGTGTTATACATTTTATCCATTTCTAGTTGCATTTAATTTTGTGGAACATCCATGAAACAGGTTCATTCCTGCTATCACCTGAGCATAAATATAAACCTGAATGAAAATGAATACTTCCTGACCAATGTACATTACAAGCATTCATTCCTTAGCTAGCCCACCACATTATGCAACTGATTAGATCAACAAAACACATTCAGAGAAAGAAGGCCCCAGTCAATAAAAAAAAAAAAAAATCATCCCCTGTCTAATCTGACATTAAGCAGCTAATTTAACCAACTCACCAATATCATATTCAGTTATGTTTATTTAATTAAGAAAGACAGAAATCATGAACATTACTAAAATAAGAATAATTCTACAGCCTTAGTACTATTAACCACGTAGGCCTGAGTTTCGTGGTTTACAGCAACTAGTTCTGCTTATAGGGATTATAATATTATTAAAAATACTGTAGCAAAGGCACCATTATGTTTGTGTTTATGTACTCCATACATACCAGGGTTAATGATCTCCTCTTCCTCGCTGAAAGACACTCGAGAGCTTCTCCTCTTCCTCTTAGGTCTCTGGATGTCCAGGTTGCCCTCCTCAATGGTGAGAGTAGATATGCGCTTGTTGTGCGCCGTGTTGAACTCAGTCAGGTTCTGCATGAGAATATCAGCATTAAAATGAGAACAAGCACTTCCATTAGGTTATCTCCCAGGAGAAATCGCTCTTTTCTCTGTAGTACATTAAAAATCTCTCTGCCTCCCTACACACAGGAATTAAAACATACATCTAGCTCGGTCTCTTCTTCTGGTAAGCCGAGCAGTCCTTTCAGCTCTTCATCCTCCACACCACTGTCACCTGCTGTAGTGCTGGGCTGCGTCTGAGGCTTCTCTCTCAGCGTGTACACTCGCGTGGACGCCCCAAATGACATAGTGGAGTCGATGGGCACCTGCTGAGGTTTATGGGGCTCCAGACGAATTCTGCCCAAAAAGGTGCCATGGGCTGGAAAAGCAAAAACATTACTCCAGTTACAGCAGCGGCTTGTGGGCATAGATTTTGGTGGGGCAGGAGAGCATTAATACCAACATCATATAAAATTCACTCAAGAGGCTATCACAACTTACTTATGCTATGCGTTACTGTCTAGTGAATTTTTTCAAAAACCCTGTAACAGAACTGAAACTACCCGAAAATTTGGAAAAAAGTTTGGAACTAGCCCAGGCACTGGAAAAAGGAGATATACCTGAGACTTGTCATGTGTTCTGAGATGCTTTTCTCCTTACCACGGTTGTAAAAAGTGGTTATTTCTGTTACCATAGCCTTCCTGTCAACCTGAACCCTTTTTTTTCCAACAAGGAGTTTCCATTTGGATAACTGCACAAATAAGCAGGTGTACAGATAATAATAAAGTGGCCAGTGAGTGTATAATGGAGGTCTATAGGCAGTTATTGGTTTCTGTCAACAAACTGCGTATGTAAATGTTTCCTTTCTTTGGTCCGTACAGAAAAACACATTGAAATTAATTAAATGAATAGTTGGGGGGAAAAAAACACTGACATTTTCCTGTAACTAATTTCTGCTGCATTTGTCATTTTAATTGTACTGTAATAACTGAAAAAAAATAGAAATTGCAAAATTGATAATGGACCTAAAGCTACACGTAAGTGAGGACAAGGACATTTTTTTTTAATTTTATGCTTTGTAACTGTTCTGTATTACAAACGTAAATACAATACTGATGCATTTTCTTATTGCCTCACAGGCAAGTAAACCTTAATATAAAGTGATCATTATCAGTGAAAAATTGGAAATAAATTTGCTCTTATTTTAATTATTCTCAATGACATTCACTTACCTGCTCACCTCTTATCTTAAAAGCTGAGAAACAGCACAGTAAGATTCCCATCCAACCATTATTCAAAGAAGCACACTTCTAAAACGAGAACTTGTGAAACTATAGATGCTGCCTGTCAGGGGGAAAAATGGGTTACGCTGCAAACAAATGAGTTTTCTAAACCTAATTTTAGCCTTCAGTGAAGAAATCGAGGCCTGTTCTGTTCCTCAGTGCTGGTGTCAGTACTGAACACTTACTGCTGTTGAGGTCGATGAGGAAGACCCTCTTGAGGTGCCGGTGATAGACGAGTGCTGCATGCACACGTGAGCATGACTGATGGTCTATCGTGAAGTCACAGTGGTCTGGGTTCCTCCCAAACAAGTAGAACTTTTTCTCATCAATGATTAGTTTCTAAGGACAGAAACCCGCGTCTTAGATATGAGAAGCAAAAGCAGACCAGCCACTGGAACTACTATCTTTAAAGACATCATAAGATTTGACGTCACTAGGTCCTGAGCAAATAATACTAATGATGCAGCAATCTCTTAATAAGTACTGGTATTGGACTTTTATTGACCTGAAGTGCTGCATCAGCATCATAGCACACTTGACCTATTTTTCAAACCTATGCTAACTATAACATTTTTATGCATGATGTAAAGGTGTGTATTAGGTTCACTGACACAACACAGATCACAAAAACTGTCTTAGAGCATGAATCGTTTTTGTTGCGCATAACAACAGAAGCATGGGGAGTCCTGATGATGTCATTATCCAGTGTTGGCTTATCATGATATTAGATGGGTAAGTGGGTAGGCTGAAATCTGACATCTACCAATTAGAGACATGAGCCTCATCAATGGCACAATAAGAATGATGTGGGGCAAACTATTACTATCTACTCTTAGTTTCCCCTCCAAGGCTTTTGGGGGAAAAAAGAAAGCATGACCGAGTAAATAATCCAATGCATTCATGTTCACTACACCCTCGACTGTATTTCAGATGCGACTCCTCTGTTACTGCCGATGACGTGTTACAGACATATCAGCGACAAGGGCTGAAAAATATCAGCCCCAGTGCACAACAGTGAGCTGCCACGACTGACTGTCTCTGACAGGCTGCATGACTCTACAGTCTAGGACAGAAAGAAATCAGCCCCAGCCTTGCTTCTTCATAGTATTCGGTGTATTTTTCTGAGCAGTGCTGTTGCACTTGGTTCAACAAAAGTCCAAAAGAATCTGCTTTAAGACATTTTTTTTACCAGCAAATTATCTAATGTGGATGTCAAAAATCTCTCTAAAAAAAATAGACAGGCCCAGCTAGCCCATTTATACCAGCTGATCTACCAGCTGCCCTAATTCTGGTTGGAGTTCTCATCATTTGGAAACCACTTGCTGCTGCTGAGGATGGTCTCACACGGACAGCCTAAAGTTACATGAGGTTACTGTGGCTGGTACCACTTAAAAACCATGACGATGGCTTTGGACTGCAATTGATATGAACAGTTTTGCTACGATAGCTTTAGGACTGCAATTCCCACGAACAGTTTTGCGCTCAAGTCTCCATCAGTGAACAGTTGATAACTTCAACAAAATAGACTTCATGTGTAAATGAACGTGCGTGGTTACACAATTGCACTTTTTGACCATATAGTATACAGTAATAGAAGGGAATTATTTATAATCGCACTATCCGGTGTCACCCAGATGAGGATGGGTTCCCCTTTGACTCTGGTTCCTCTCAAGGTTTCTTCCTCTTATTGTCTCAGGCAGTTTTTCACCTGGTCTGGTTTTGACAATCCATACAAAGCGCTATACAAATAAAAGTGAATTGAATTGATCAAATGAGTATCAGCCATCTGTCACTGTGCCAATACTTGGAGCTCTACATCTACATCATACGCAGACTTCACAAGCATAGTCAGAAAAAAGCACTCTCAGGAGACAGTAACGACAGCTGCACCTCAGGAGCAGGCTCCATCTTCTGGTCATGTTTGTTACTTGAACAATAGCTGTTAGTGTTCTACACCAGTCTAACCTGTTGTGTGGAACTCGTTCGAAATGTTAAAGTGCAAATACCGACAATGTTCTTGCAAACAGCAGTGGAAACACTGACATATGCAGACTGTCGATGACAAGAAAATACAGTTTAACGTTCAATAGCTCTTTTTCTCAGTTTCAGTACTTGCACGCTTAAAGTGCATTCAGCCAACTCTGAGCAAGTGACACAACATAGTGTAGCGAATGAACAATCAGTTCTCATTTTGGTAAAGCGGTCTTACCTCTATCAACTTGTCTCCTTTGACTACGTCCAAATGGAGTCCAGGTGGTGGTTTTCCTGCCCTGAGATCAAGCAGGAAATTATTAAAGAGGAAAAGCTAAAAAAGGTGTCATAATAATCAGTGAGAAATACACTGTCAGTGTTTGGGCTTTCGCTCCTGTCATTCTGACGATCATGCATTTAGATCGGTTACTTAGCAGGCAGAACATTTAAATAGCAGAAGGATGTGCACTAAACCAGACTATTGTTCTTCGTTATTATACTGTGTCGTGGGCTCTCGCCCACCACAGCTGCTATCAGACTCTACAACACCTCTCCTTTCTGTCAGAATGAGCTGGAGTACTGAGTTTGGGCATAGGTGTTTTCTTTTTTTTTTTTGGCTGCACTACAGACACTACCCAATTTTTGCACTACAAAACAGAAAGCTCCAACATGTATACCTGAAATTCGGTTTGTGCTGTAAGTTGGAGGTTCACTTGACTCAAGACACTTCACTCTGATCACTCATAACCTACAGCTTTGGAAGTAGGATAATAACACTATATCTCTTATTATTTTTTATTTTTACTTTACATTACCCTATTTTTATTTACTTTATTAGTATTGCTTTTTTTTTTTTTTTTAACTGTTTTCCATTTTCTTTTCCAGATATAGATATATACAGTGGTGTCCAAAAGTCTGAGAGCACACTGAAAATATGGGATTTTTTTTTTTTTTTTCCATTTAAAATTGGAAATAAAGAAAGTTTTTTGAATTTTCAAATATTTAAAACAAAGAACGTAAATGTTCAATATCTGGACTATTTAAAATTCAAGATTCTGCATTATTTCTAGGTCCCTGTTTAAATGTAAGCAAATGTGTGATATTGACCATGTTAACTGCTTTGGTCAGAACAGGTCAGATTTTCCTCATGTCTAATCTCTTCTATTGGAGCATGTGTTCAGACGACACGCTGATGGATTTGATCTAAAATGGATCATAAGATTTTGCACAAACTTGTGGAGACCATGCCAGCACAAGTACTATAATATATATATATATATATATTTTTTTTTTCTGTGCAAGTCTTAGGCACCCTATTTTTTTAGTACAAACTTTGCTAGAGATTTTTATTTTATGACTTCTACATTATCATCTGTACAAAAACATTATAGATTACAAACATTACTTTTCCAAAACAAAAGAAAATGTTACAAAAAAAATGTCTGTATGTCAGTAAAGAAAGCAGCATGTTACGTAAGAGACACTTTTCAGACAAAAATACATAATAAAGGCTGCTGGGTTTTGCTGCAGAAATAAGAAGCGAGTGTGACAGTCAAAGTCTCCAGAAGAACTGTGGCTGCTTCTGCAAGATGCTCAGTAACACTTACAGCTCATTTCCTTATAAAACTGCACACACTGCACCTGAGACTGCTAATTAAGAAAAGAAAAAGAAAGAAAAAAAAAAAAAAAAGGCTGTCCCATCAAACACTGACTTTGTTTAGTTTATTACTGTTTACTGCACGTTGTAGTGTTTAAGTAGAAGGACTTGATTTCATTATTTTTGAAGTCATCTTTACTTTACAGCATTTCTTTGCATGTTCCTATGATGTGTACTGTACTGTGTGTACTGAGTGTGTGTGTGTGTGTGTGTGTGTGTGTGTGTATATATATATATATATATATACACACACACACTTTTCTACATTTCTGGTAGTTTTCTGTTTTTTCTAATTTTCTTCTTTTTTTTAATTTTCTGTTTCTGTAAAGTCTTAATATAATATAATATAATATAATATAATATAATATAATATAATATAATATATTGTTTGTTTTTTGCACTGGGCTTATAAATGAATGCAATATTGCCATGATGCAGAAAGCACAAACAGATTCAGATTGCCTTCTAGCTAGTTACACAGCTGTGTGGACTGATAAAGCAGCACACACACACACACACACACAGTGTCAGCTCACTGCAGGGTGCATGGCCACTCCATGAAATCTACAGCGTTGCAGATTGGTGACAAAGTTACCACAGCTCACGTCTGCGCTACAAACTGGCCTAATGTTATTTCTACACAAGCACCATGCAAACATATAAAGCACTAAACACGGCGTCTTTGGCATTTGCGCTTTGTTTTGGGAATTGCAGGGCTTACCATGACGGACAGTCAAAACGGGGGGCGTTTGTGCTCGGATTCGCCGCCATCTTGCTGAGGCAGTGCTCAGGAACTCTGGGTAATGCTGTTCACTGCAGCTCTACTGATGGGAATCGTAGTTTGTAGCTACATCATTTCTATTTTAGCAGCCTGGCTCAGCAGCCCAAAGCAAAGAAAAGTCTAGAAAATCATTTAGTTCAAATATCTCTTGAAAATAATTTCATGTGAGATTATACTCACCGGCCACTTTAATAGGAACATTATGAAAAGCCAATGTGGCAGCACCCTACTGAGGAAAAAAAAAAAACCTGAAACCCTCATCTAATTTGTAATGGTTTTAATGGGAATTGTATTGGTTTTAATGGAAACTGTAACAGTCCCTGTGGGTCTCTACTGGTCATCTGTAGCCCTCTCTTGGTGGCATGTTATGGTAATGGTTTTAATGGTTAGCTGATGGTTTGTAATGGTATTTTTAATGGAAACCATTAGAATTTCTGTGATGGTTTCTATTGTTTTGTTGTTGTTGTTTTTCAGCAGGGCAGTGCTATGCGTGAAATCATGCAGACAGGCTACAGGTCAAGACCTTCCGTTAATATTCACATCAAACATCAGAATGCAGGGGGAAAAACCTCCTTGGTGTGAAAATCAAAAAACATTTCTGAGCAAACGCAAAGGCTACGGTAACTGAAATAACCATTTGTTACAACCGTGGTGAGCAGAAAAGCATTGAGCAGTTTAAGATTGGAAAAAGCGAACAGTTTTTGAACATCGCCTCGTCTGGTTTTGCCAATCTTCAACTGTCCAGTTTCATTTCATTATATTTTTTTTAGTTGCGTACTTATGCATCCAATTTCAACCATTTTATATATACATAAAACAGGCCAAGAACAACTGCAAGTTTTCTTTATTACCCCAATTATACAGATAACACAAAATTTTTTGTGAGTAAGAAAAACAACAAAAGTTACTATGCGAGGTATATGTATTTAAGCACAATTTCAAACATCTGCGAGAACAATAGTCAAAACAACACAAAACACCGAAAATGAGTGCATTATAGATAATAAATCAAATCAAATCATTTTCTAACAGTATAAACAATTGAAATATACAAGGGCAGACAGATTTTTTTTCATTGTCATTTACGTAGTCCACTGGATACAAAAAATTAAAGACTTTGATTTTGCTCAAACCACCAAATTACTTTAGCTGTTGGTACACTTGAAATGGCAGTCATCAATCGTGGAGTAAATGTGCCCTTCATTTATAAGAAACTGCAGGCAAGTCCTATAACACAAAGACAATTATTTGGTTCATAGCAAATTTAATAATTACTGAAACAAGTTTAATCAACCATTGTTCAGGGAAAGTGATTTTATTTTTACAGTAGCTTCTAGAATATACATGTTTATAACAGTCAATATTTTCCATTTGAAGGAGTAACCAGGTTAAGACTGTACCTGATGTCATAGAAGGAGAGATATTTGAGTGAATTCCTCAGACACTGCATACTGATGCCTTCGGCCAAAGGACAGCTCTTAATCAACGTAAATACCTAGAGAACATTTCACAGCATTTCACAGTAATACAATACAGAGCTCTACATGGTGCCTATGAATACATGCACATTGCTAGACTTCATATCTGTCAAAGTAAACCTCTCAAACAGACATTAGTTGCCTGCATTATCATCTTAATTTCTAAATTGAAATGCACCAGACTGTTCATGTGTGCGTCAAGGTGACTGTAAGAATGTGTGGAATTAAATCGGAAAAGATGTCCACCCACCTGCCTCTGATTGGCTGTAAAACCAATGGTGGCTGGGTCACTTGCATGTGATGTGTTGATTATAGTTGTGGTCTCATTTTTCATCTGGATCAAGAAATGGTTAATGCAAAACAAAGCTGTTGGTTTTAAAACTGCTACTATTACGCTAGCAGCACCTAACACCATGAAACCCACTTTAAATACAAACACTACAAACACAGTAACATGAAACAAGTCAATTTGGCTGAACTTCGAATTTGGTACGTTCAATATAAGGAAATCAAAATACGCAAACTAGAACTTATAAAGTAAACAGTTTTTATCTAACTTACATCTGACATGCAACTGAGACAGGATACAACTGAGCAGCTGAGCGCTAAGGGCCTTGCTCCCCAACAGTGGCAGCTTGGTGGAGCTAAGATTTGAACTCACAACCTTCCAATCAGTAGCCCAGTCACCCAATGGCTTAAACACTGAGCTACCACTACCCCCATCAGGTCACTATTAAGCACAATAAAGCCAACTGCCATAAAGTAATAGTGTATCATGACACCACTCTCACCCTACTATATGAGCTGCTATCACTCTGCAGATGGGCCTGAATCACCTCCAACATGTGTGAAGTGATCTCATTAAAGTCGTCCAGATGGCGGATGTTGAAAGCTACCATGGACCTGTGGTGCTGACACAATAAAAACTCTACAATCAAACTGCGCATGCTCATACAGGAGGTACTGAAAGCATACTTTATATAGTATGATACTGAAAGGTATTGAAAAGAGGTATTTCTTGGAATATAAGGTGCATGTCTGACTGGACATAACAGCTATATAAAGGACAACCTCCTACTGTCTTATCTTATTTATGTACTATATTATGTGATGTATAGCACAAAAAACATGATGAGCAACAAAGATACCTGAAAGGAGCGAAGGCTTCCAACTACTTTGACATATGTCCCAGGAGGAATAACACAATGATTCATATTGACATCCTGGTGGAAAAAAAGAACATTTTTGTTAACGGTAAAGTGATTAATTTACAGTAGTCACTGTTTAAAACACTTGATTATTATAACTATTTGATGATATTATTCATTATTAACACATACTGTGTACATCCTATACATTTAATGAACATTTTGATGAGGCTTAAAAAGGTAGAAAATATTATATTGAGAGAGAGGTGGAATAACTCAAGCTACATATGTAAATGTGGTTTTGTGAACTCTGGAGGATGCACACATGCCGAGGTTTTCAGCAAAGGCACATAGTTACGTATGATACAGTAATTGCAATTAATATTGCAGTCACGCAAGTCATGTCCCCCCCCCCCCCCCCCCCGTTTGGTCACTGTCTGTTCTAAAAAGTACAGTAAGGTGAGTCCCGGACAAGTAAGGAACACTCTGCAGACTCACCTTCACTGATCGTTGCAAAGTCAATATACTAATTCATAAAATTCACTCTCCTTTTGTGGAAATCCCAGTTACAACCACAAAGTCATCTGACCATGAATGTATGCAAGGTGAGCTTAGCACTAGAGTATGCTATTCCACAACATTATTTGTTGAAGTGATGGCTATCAGATTTCAGAGGCAATCATTTCAGTTAGGCATCCAGCAAAGGTTCATATGGAGGGCCTTAAGGAACTCAAGTCCAGGAGATCTCATGTCAGGGTCCTAGTATCTCGGGAATTATGGAATGCCCCAAGCCAATAAATGTGGTGCACACCATTCCCATAACAACTTCCACATAACGGCATAAAGGGAGTCCATGTGCTAGGGCCTCTTGCATTCATCAGTCTTTCCTGGACGACTATGTCACCGTCCTCAGTTGCCAAATCATTCTGAGGAGCCAGACCCACAGGCAACCTGCCTGAGGTGCCCAAATCTCTACTCAGGAGAAAGCCAACACTACCAAAAGCCGATTACCACGCCAGCCATGTCAAGGCCATTGAGCATGACTTTATCGCCTTATTGCTGAATTCTGTGAAATTTGGGAAGCCTCAGCAGTTTAGGAGGAAAGGTGTTTAATAGATGGTGAAGCCAGTCATGTGCCAGTGCATCCTATACCAACGGGTTGTCTGAAGGGTGAGATCCACAACCAGTAATGTTTTGACTTAGAGGGCTACCTATGCCTCAAAAAGCCTTTCCCAGATATTGGCTACCAATTCTGGGTACAGATGCCACTCCCCTGGACATACTCACCTTCTTGACAGTGTGTCTGCTGCACCATTGCATAGCCTCAACAGATCCAGCAAATGCTGGATTATTAATGCTGAGGCTGCTGTCATCAGTCCTACCATTCTGAACTGAAGCTAGTACTGTAATTGTTTGCCAGCTGATGAATTATGTTGCCTGCTCATTATAAGGCCAAGCACTATATTGTGTGTGAGGAGGGTGGATGTACTCCGAATGGCCTGCTCCTTGGTTGGGATATATAGGAACTAGCAATCCAAACAGAGCAGGATCCTGATGCCACTGACCATCAGGGGAGACAAATATACATACATAAAAAGCACCCATGGCACTGGGGGGAGACGGAATAGTGTAGGAATTTGAATTGGAATCCCTGTCCTTCAAAGGCAATGGGGACATGGAAATAAAGAGTCTTATAGATCCTTGTGCTGTGAACCTGTGCTGTGCCTGTACGGCCCGACACTGCATCAGACACTCTTAGCATACGGCTTGCATGGCTTGACGCTACGCTTTCATATACACTCCTGACATATGAAAATGGAGAATCTTTTAAAAGCCAGTTCTACTACCTCAAATCTAGAATTGGATGAAAACTGCTGTCCTTATTATGAATAAGGGAGTCACTTGAGTAGAATCCCTTGCTTGAACTGTAAGGTCACCATTTTTATTTGCCCTTCTGTTCAAGAGAGTGCAAAATATGTTAGGGTCTGATATCAAGGAGTCCCTGAGCTAGCAGCAGAACTGTAGTTTGTATCCCTGCAAAATTGTCATTAGCATCTGCTCTCAAGTAGTTGCGATGTTTTCATCGCCCAGTGAGCGAAGTTTTCGGTTCGGTTGAAGCCCATACCCTTCAAGGACTTGCTCAGAAGGACTCTTTAGTGGCAGGGGGGCCCCGTCTAGGCCCTGACATTTGTTTGTGGGACCTGGCTGCGATGAGTTAGAGGTGCCACATGGTGGGTCCATTTGAACAAACTGGCTTTTTGATTCCAAGCACTGCAATTTTCTATCCAGGGCAACCCTGGCAAATTTCATACTCCTTTAATGAGGAAGGCTCTGTTGAAGGGCATGAGCCTGCAAGCTGTATAACTTCAGTGCCTGAATCATCGATTTCAGCTGAGCAATAACTGGAGCCAGGTTATTAATTTGCCTAGGAAATAAGCATAACAAGAATGCGGTCTGGTTATCAGTCATCAAACATGGGACTGTTTAGGCCTCAGGGGTTTGGTCAGTTTCAATTTCAAATCAGGATCTAAATCCACTAGCAGTGACCACATATCTGATGCCTATCTTCAAATCCCAAGCTGCATGAACACCAATCTAGCAGTGTGGCTCATTTGGCTAACCACTTGTGGTGTATTGTGATAAAATGGTGGAAATCCAAACCATGTGAGCAAAAACAAGGGATCTGAAGGGATGCTTGGAGGAAAATGGATTTCATCCCCAGTGCTCTGTCTTAATGGAAGTCCAGCTAACTTAGCAGACTCAGCAATAAACAGCATGTGGTATGGTGAGGAAAAACCACTCACTCATGTTAGCAGCATGCAGCCAGGGCCTCACTAGTTGGTTTGGTGACAGATGTGAATACTCATAGGAGACAATGCAGACGGATCGTGATGAGAGGTACATGCTAACTACCGTGCGGAGAGAAAAAAAAACTACACAGTGTAAACTCAGTGATAACCTAGCAATTAACACAGTGAGTGATAGCTAATACCAATTAGTAATGCTAAAGAAGAAAAAAACAATTCAAAGCTAATAGACACCAAGACAAAAGCATCAGATTCTGTTAGTATACTGATCAGTGCTTCCAAATACCTGGACTCATCAAGGCGAAAACAAAGATGTAGCAATATGATGCTTGACTTGTTTCTGTCATATTTAATGGATGGTTAATAAGCTAAAAACTGTTGCATGTTCATAAGGTACTTTATTATTCATCATACTTTTGACTTCCAGTTAGCTGGAACAATTAAAAAAATTTGTGGAGACCATCAGTGTGGTTTCTGGAGGCTACCTAGCATTAGCAACAGATATTATCCACCTGAGCATTACCTTAATTACCTGAAGTGGCAGCAATAATTTCATGTCTTCTTATAAAATGAATTTTTGTACATTCACAATACATAGCATTTTAGTTTGATACAACTGAACTACTTTGTAGTTTAATTTGATCGATTGGCATTTTGAGTGCATTATTTGCATATCTGTCCCCAAATCAATGGTTTGATGTTTTTGTGCGACATGTCTGTAGTGGCTTTCAGCACCATAAACCACTAAAGGGGTTTACTTCATGGTCAAGCTTAAATGCCTGCTACAAAAAACATCCACCAAGCAGTTTTATATCAGGCACTGATGATTGGAGCTTATTATTAAAAGCTGCGTGGGTCTATACAAAACTAGAAAAGGCAATTTCTTGGATGCAGGCAGTTACTTTCTGTAAATTTATATTTGCCACTCTTGATAGCACCGAGTGTGCAAATTGTGCATGACAACACATGATGTAACAAAACTACAGTCAATACAAATAACCAAAATGTGCTCTGAATGTCAGTAAAGGTTTTGAAAGAAATGGTGTGTAGCCATAAAAAGGCTATATATGCAGATACTGTCCTGGCATTTGTACCTCAAGATTCAGCCACTGTTTGACATCTAGAGCAGGGCCAGTCATATCATCCAGAGAATACACAAGATGTGTCGTCGTGGGTTTGGCTCTTCTGATCAAACCCACCACAGTCACCTATATGAAGAGATTGTGATGTACCTGTTTTCAATCTTAAAAAAGACAATGTACCACTGATTTTTATTCATAGCTTTGGACAGAAATTTTAGTCATTTGGATATCTGCTATATGAAAATTCATCCATAATCCACACTTTCTGTTTAATCAATTACTGCATCAACAATAGTGTATCAGTATGACATGGAGCAATGCAATGGTACAGTTTTACCTAGCAATTTAATACTCTAATTCAAATACGTTTTAGGTGCTGGACTTCAATTTTAACATACAGTTAACATAAAACTATACAGCTCTCTTGTGTATTAAAAAAAAAAAAAAAAATCACTTATTGCAAGTTGTTGATTATTCTCATTTTTATGAAGGGTGTCATCTGACTGTAGTAAAATTAATAGGAACAACATAGCTATTTACACTCACCAAGCACTTTATTAGGAACACTATACTAATACTGGGTAGGGCCTTCCTTTGCTCTCAAAACAGCCTCAATTCTTCGTGGCATGGATTCCACAAGATGTTGGAAATATTCCTTTGAGATTCTGGTCCATGTTGACATGCGTGCCTCACATAATTCCTGCAGATTTGTCAGGTGCACTTTCATGCTGTGAATCTCCTGTTCTACCACATCCCAAAGCTGTTCTATTGGATTCAGATCCGGTGACTGGGAAAGCCACTAAAGAACATGGAACCCACTGTCATGTTCATGAAACCAGTCTGCGGTGACTTTCGCTTTGTAACATGGGGCATTATCATACTGGAAGTAGCCATTAGAAGATGAGTAAATTGTGGCTATGAAGGATGCATATGGTCAGCAACAATACTCAAATAGGTTGTGGCATTCATGTGATGAATGATTGGTATTAACAGGCCCAAAATGTACCAAGAAAACATTCCCCACACCATTACACCACCTCCACCAGCCTGGACTGTTGACACAAGGCAGGTTGAGTCCATGGATTCGTATAGGTGGCGCCAAATTCTGACCCTACCATCTATATGGCTCAGCAGAAACTGAGATTCATCTGACTAGGCTACGTATTTCCAGTCTTCAGCTGTCCAGTTTGGTGAATCTGTGCCCACTGGAGCCTCAGCTTTCTGTTCTTGGCTGACAAAAGTGGAACCCGACATGGTCTTCTGCTGTTGTAGCCCATCAGCCTCAAGATTCGACATGTTGTGCATTCTCATCATGCCTTTCTGCTCACCACAACTGGACAGAGTGGTTATCTGAGTTACTGTCATTCTGAGTGACAGGTCATTCTCCGTTGACCTGTCTCATCAACAAGGGGTTTACACCACAGAATTGCCACTCACTGGATTTTTTTTCTTTTTTGCACCGTTCTGAGTAAACTCTAGAGACTGTTGTGCGTGAAAATGCCAAGAGATCAGCAGTTATAGAACTACTCAAACCAGCCCATCTGGCACCATCAGTCATGCCATGGTCAAAGTCACTGAGATCACATTTTTTCCCCCATTCTGATGGTTGATGTGAACATTACCCGAAGCTGCTGGCCCATATCTGTATGATTTTACGCACTGTACTGCTGCCACATGGTTGGCTGATTAGATAATTACATGAATGATTAGGTGTACATGTGTTCCTAATAAAGTGCTCAGTGAGTGTATTTCTACTTCCATTTAAGAGGTATTTTTCTGGATTATTAGGGTGAATTCACGTATATTGGGAATTTAGGTAAATTGGGAGAGTATCTGTTTTCTGGTCTGATACGTCAAAGCTTGTTTTACTAAGCCTGTGCTGTGGAACTGCTTGATAGAAATAACAACTTAATTCATTTGATAATATATACTATATGGCCAAAAGTTTGTGGACACCTGATCATCACACCCATATGTGGTTCTTCCCTGTAGCTTTACAATTTCCTTTCACTGGAACTAAGGGGCCCAAGCCTGTTCCAGCATTGTTATCTCTGTGCAAAAAAAAAAAGTGATTTCCATGAAGACATGGTTTGCCAAGAACTCAAGTGTCCTGCACAGAACCCTGACCTCAGCCCCACTGAACACCTTTGGGATTTGGGTCTCCACAACCGACATCAGTGCCTGACCTCAGTAATGATCTTGTTGCTGAATGAACACAAATTCCCACAGCCACGCTCCAAAATCTAGTGGAAATCCTTCTCAGAAGAGTGGAGCTTGTTATAAGAGCAAAAAGGGACTAACTCTGGAATGGGATGTTCAACACGCACATATGAGTGCAACGGTCACGTGTTCGCAAACTTTTGGCCATATATTGTATAATGGGGTGTAGACAACATGAAACAGGACGTTAACCCTAATGAGTTATTGAAATTTAATTTATTGAGGCCATGGATAAGTATGTTACAAATAAGTAATTTTTGAAAGGTGTCATTGAGGATGAAAAGTATAGTCCTAAAATAATTCGTCCCAAATGACCAAATATATCCATCCATTTTCTGTACCACTCATCCTACACAGGGTCGCGGGGAGCCTGGAGCCTATTCCAGGGAACTCAGGGCACAAGGCAGGGGACACCCTGGACAATCAGACACACTCACACCAATTTGGAAATGCCAATCAGCCTACAACACATGTCTTTGGACTAAGGGAGGAAACCGGAATACCCAGGGAAACCCCCGAAGCACGGAGAGAACATGCAAACTCCACAGAGGAGGGATTCGAACCTCCAGCCCTGGAGGTGCGAGGCAACAGTGCTAACCACTCAGCCACCGTGCCCCCACAATGACCCAATGACCAAATGACCTGGCGAAATGGTAAGCCATGCTTTTTCAGAATATAATACATATTTTTCTTTCTCATTTAGATAGTAAACAGCTTGAGGATTTCAATAATGTATTTTAATTCACGGCAAAAAAAACTTAGACGAGGTGGAAATTCAAACACTGTCCAAATATATTTGCATTCACTCTAATATTATTAGACTGACCTGGTTGAGCTCCATGTCCCTTGTAAAGAAGGAGTCTCTGTGTTCTCTGGCTGACAGGAGCTGAGACACAGTGCATGGCATTACACGCAGTATTCCTGCTGTCTGTGGACAAAAACTCACACAGGTCAGATATGGTTTAGATACAACTTGGGACTGGTTTAGTCAATTAATTCGTTAACAAGCTGAATTCATTCACATTAACTCCAAAATGTGAACCAAAGTTGACAAAGTGGAGCTAATTGCTACATCACTGAAGAAAAGTAGCCTCTAGGCCTAGCTATAGGACACCAGCAGGAGAGTAATTAAGCTTACTTTTGGCTTTCTTTCATTTTTTGAAGATGAAAATCCTCCTGGAGAAGAGCTATACCCGTAACCTAAATGAAATTCCATTAAAATTAAGGTTATTTTTTTAGTATTATGTCCTAAACACTAGAATGAACTCGGTAAGTAGTGTATATGACACAGGCCTAACAGAAATCCTTTTAAAGCTACAGTATTACATTTAGAAAATATATAGACCAAATCTAACAAACCTTGGCTCTCCATAATGTATATTCACTGAAAAGTGCCCAAATAGCCAAATAAAGATAAATTATTTAGTCTGTAGCTGAAGGCTGAACAGTATAGCTAATTTCCTAGTGAGGGTCGATTCATGAGCAATCGGTTCACTTTAAACGACTCTTTTAAGCGAACCGATTCGCAAGTTCGAATCAGAATGATTTTCTGCTCTTCTCAGGCACGTCCAAAACTCTAGTGGTGAAAGTGTGTATCTGCACATTTGATTGTTTATACAGTACATACTTGACATTGCTTAAATGATAAAAACATAGCCAAAAAAGTGGCCTTTTTTAAAAAATATGTATTTTATTAGGTTAGGGGAAGTTAGGTTCAACTTTATTGTCATTGTCAGAGTATGAGCACAGAGACAACGAAATGCAGTTAGCATCCAACCAGTAGTGAAAACAGCAAATAAGTTAAATGAGTTGATAAAGTTATGGTGCAATAGGTTCAGATAGCAGTGTACAGGTAAAGGTAAACAGCATGATGCATGCAGTATGATGCAGTAGATACAGTGGATAAAACGCAGATGTGCAAATAGCAATAATGTGCAAATAACTGTCTGATATAAATTTTGTAGTAATGATAGATAATTGCAGTAAAGTGCAAGTAATGTAGATAATAACAGTAATGAACACTACTACATATTATGGTGTCTAATCCATTAGTACAGCTGAAGGGAAAAAGCTGTTCATGAGTCTTTTTGTGCGACAGTGCAGACTTCTGGAGCGTTTTCCTGATGGGAGACGTACAAACAGTCCATGGTGGGGATGGGAGGTGTCCTTGATAATACCTCTCTGTCTCTGCAAGCAACGCTTTTGATAAATGTCTGAAATGCTGGGCAACTGTGTTCCAATGATGTGTTGTGCAGTTTATTTTTTTATAAAGTGGAAATGTAACAGTCAGTGCAATCAGACAACACACACATTACCTGAAATGCACTCATGATGAAATAATGCAACCTGGTGATACAGTGGCACAGGAACCACCGGATCAGTTCTGGGTTAATGTCTGTGAGGAGTTTCATGGTTTCAGGTTTCCTCTGGGTTCTCTAGGTGTGAATGAGTGTATGTGGTGCCCTGGTGTCCCATCCCAAGGTGTTTTCCTGCCTCACATCTCGTGTTCCCGGGGTAGTCTCCGGATCCACTGATACCCTGACAACGATATAGCGGTTGGTTTCCTTCGGCTTCTCCCGTTAGGGGTTGCCACAGCAGAACGTTGATCTACATATTTGGCAAGGTTTTTTACGCCGGATCCCCTTCCCCTCCTATTTTATCCAGGCTTAAGACCAGCACTGAGAGTGTACTGGGTTGCGCAACCCCCCAGTGGCTGGACTGGTTCCCTGCCGGGGAATTGAACCCGGGCTGTGGTGAGAGTGCGGGCTCCTTAGCCAGTAGACCACCAGGGAACTGACAAGAAAATAGCAGTTACTGAACAATAAACTGAACACTAAACATTAAATAATTCTGATACATTAAAGACCTACAGCGGCATGGTTGCCACCTTACAGCGCCAGGGTCTCCGGTTAGATTCTGAGCTCATTCTTACTGCCTATGCTGAGTTTCTGTGCATGTTCTTCCCAGGACCACATGGGTTTCCTCTGGGTTCTCTGGTTTCATCCCACCAACCAAAACATGCCAGTAGGTGGTTTGGTTAAGATAAATTTCCCCTAGATGTGAATGAGTGTGTGAATATGTGTGTGTATATGGCCATGTGATTGATTGGTGTCCCATCCAGGATATAATCCCGCCTCACACCCAGCGTTCCCGGGATAGGCACCGCATCCACCGTGACCCTGACCAGGATGAAGTGGTTACTGAAAGTGAGTGAAAAATGCATTAAGAAGCCCTTAATTTCCACTTAATCTATTTAACATATTACCTGGTCATTAATTCTTTCTTTAATAAATGACACAAACATTTTCTAAGGCATTTTTAAGGTGTGTTTCTGTTTCCATTAATAATTAAAGGGTTATCAAGGAGTTTTATAAATATATAGCTAACCTTCCATGATGTAATTGTGAAAAAATATTTTTATGAATATATAAAATGAATAGGCCCATTCAGTTGACTTCATTATCCCTGAATTGTGAGGATTTAGACATGCTTGAGACTTTAATAAAGGTCTTTAAGGTCCCATAAAAACACGTGGCACATCCAGCAGACTGAAACCTGGAAAATGCACTGCTCAAGTTTGGGCCTGTCAAAGTGAGCAAAGCAGCTTACTGAAAAATGTGGGAACTTTTAAACTAAACTAGGAGTAATTGAAGGAGAAGAGCCATAATCAGGACATACACACTACAAAAACAAGATAAATGCATTTGTAGATGTATGTGAAAATGTGCTAAAATTCTCCATGCTTAAGGCTGTAATATCTCATATTTCGCATATTTTAAACCCAAACGTACACAATCATTATACTGACTGTAACTCAGGAAGGTGAGGAGGGCAGGGACTTTGCCTTATTTGCACAACGTGACACATATCAGTACCTCACACACGTACCTAGACACATCATCAGCACCTAAACGTGTTGAACCACAGGGGAACTACAGAGGAAGAACTACAGTCGGGTTTTATATTCATTTAACAGGTTGGTAGGATGTAGTATCATTTTTTTTAGCATCATGACATGATTTCTTATTTCAGTTTTTAACTAAAAAAAATGGTTGTCATTGCTACATATCGAGCATCAAATTGGTTTGATGAGAGAAAGGAAGTAAGCTATTATTCCTGCCTAGTAAGAGTATGCCAGCTTTGCTTGGTGCCTCCTATAAAAATTTAAGTGGATTTAACGCCAAAATTTGGCTTAAACGGAAAGCTTGGTAAGTATGTACACTCAAAAAAATCTAATTTATAAAGCCAACATAGGACAATGCCTGAAGTTAGGACAAGGTCAGACATCAGAGTTAATATTAAAGGTAGAAGAGCTTCCCACCAGCGGAGCGTCAGCAGGACTAGAGGAGTTACCGGGACACTGAATGAACGAATCAGGTTATATGTCATCAGAATTAGTCACACACATTGTGTGAGATTACTTGTAAAATGTTTTCTGGTGACATGAAAAAATTTGTTCTCTTAGTTGTAATGTGAGTGCAGTCTATTGCTTCAAACTGCGCTTTAATGTTGGTCTGTTCACTGCCGTTTTGCAACATGGTGAATTTTACTACTTTGCTGTTTTGGTGTCGCCAATTAACAAAATCCAGCAATATATACATACACACAAAGTTTATACAGCCCAATGAAGTGTCTCACTCAAGTCCAATTTTTTTTATTTATAAAGCCAATCCCAACAATAAATTACACATTTACAGCCTCTTGTAAATCTCAAATCTCATAAAAATACTGTACAACAACAACAAAAAAAATGGTTAGTTAAAAACAAGCCAAAAAGTACACCAGTTTATTGATACATTTCTTTTTGTTGATGTGATTGTGTGAGCAGGGCACAGTGAAGGAAGTGACGTTCTTCTGTACATCAATCAGATGATCTGAATTTACAAGCCTTATGTATCATTCTTTATATTATGAATTACTTCAGCTTGAGTCAAACTGTCCACTAATGAAAGCATGTTTCTGCCTGAACAGGGAAACTACCAAAGTGTGTTGCACTGTGGCCTGCTTTCACTTTACACCCTTTCGTTTTCTGTCCATTTACTCTCATTTCTCTGTGGTAGAGGACATTCACGTACGAATATGAACACGGATGGAGAGAGCTTGGGCCGCCTCTTGCACAGCATCGATGGTGCTTTTCCTGATATTACAGTGCTTTTGGCAATAATATGGAAGACATATTCTGCCAGTGTCTCACACTTTTAGCACCTAAACTTTGTCGATAAAGGCAGCATTAATGAATGAATGCATTTGACCACCAAATGGTTGTAATCCAGCTTGGGCGTAACCTTGGTAGTGACACAAGCCTTTAGATCAGGGGTGTCAAACATACGGCCCACGGGCTGAGACCAGCCCAATGACAGTTCGAAAATTCATTTTATTGTTTAGTGTAAATCAATTGAAAGATTAGGGGGGGGAAAAAAAAAAAAAAAAAAAAAAAAAAAAGAGTGTCTTATTCTACTTAAAAACAGAGCAATAAACTAAGCCATAAACTTGGCTACTGACAAAATGTGTTAATTTTTTAAAAGCAAGCTAAAAATTTGAACCAAAAAAAGGAACTTTTTTAATATTTGGTGTATATCTGTGCCATAACATGTATATAACCCATAATTTGGACAAAATTATTTTGTAAGTGATACGTTCATTCTGTGAATTCAAAATGTACCTTTCAGATAAATGCCAATAAATAAACGCAATTAAGAGGAGGTGTTGATGCATTCTTGGTCTACTAAGCTGACTTTTTTTTTGGCCTGACCCACTTGACTAAATATAACACGGCCTGTTAGTTAAAATGAGTTTGACACCCCTGCTTTAAATACTATAGAGGTAGCTGATTGGTTTTTCATACGTGATCCCTGTGTTCCCTGTATAAGATTTTTTTTTTTTTTTTTTTTGGTAGGAAAAAAGAAAAGTGGAATTTAAAACTGCTCACATCATAAGCACATACAGAGGCTGTAACCAATCAACCATCATACATATTTCACAACGTCCAAAAATAAATCAAAGATCCTACAGCTGAAACTTGACAGATTTACACATTCAGTACTGCCTGCCATCATTCATTAAAACACCACAGTTTAGAGACTGGACTTAGAGATCTTCTTTCTGACCTTGTGTGTGCCGTCCATTTACAGTATCTACAAGTGCAAAAAAAATAAATAAATAAACTGAAGATGCAAATGAAGGGGCAACAAAGAAATCACTTCCGATTAAGGCCTATTGTAGAACAGTCCAGAGTGAGGGGAAGGAAGTAAAGTCATTCTAGCTGTTGGCTGGGAAAGCAAAATTGATTTCCAAATTAAAGACTGCTGTTTTAGCCAATGAAATATTTTTCTCAGAGGTTGCTGAAATATCTGATTTGAGTAACACCTTGTTGAGCTATGACGTATGCATCCTTGGAGCTTGTGCACCAAAGATCTGCCCAATCTATAAAAATGAAATCCTTATTTTCCCAAATTAGAATTTAAGGCAAGGCAAAAAAAAAAAAAAAAAAAAAAAGTGTAAAAGTGACCACCGTGAATACAGGTTGTAAAACATTTTAAACATGCCCTATTACCTGCTAGTTAACACTCTTAGAGGTTGATGGTGGCTTATTTAACAGTTCCATTCACAACTGCTATATACTTAAGCATTTATGGGGAGAGTAGACCAATCTGTATTCACCAAGATAAATAATACTGATAAATTACAACACAAACAAAGGCCATCGCATTAAAAGATGGGCCATAAACACAAAAAAGTATGCGTCTGTTTAAAAGTATAGTTTAAATTAATTATTTCTTTAAAAAAAAAAAAAAAAAACCAGAGTCAAGGCCATTGTTGTCTTAAATAAACAATGTGCTTACAGAGGCAACAGGATTTTAAAAATAAGGCATAAGTCTGGTCAATGAAAAAGGCAAATTAGGCTACGTTCACATTATAAGCTTCATTGCACAATTCCAATTTTTGCTCAGATTGGATCTGATCCAATGTTGTCTTTAATGTGAACGTCATCGTGTTTTGTTTGAACTGATTCCCCAGATGCTGACGTCCACTGTTGCAATGCCGCGAGGACAATGATATGCGTGTGCACATTAACGTCCACTGGGAAAAAAGTAACAGGAATTCCAATCTGGCCGTTCTCGTTTTATGCCGCATGGCCAATTGTGGGACATGTATCCGATCTTGGACCACATACAAAAGTGGCTCAGGTGTGATTTGAAAAGATCTGGGGGTTTTTTTTGTCCATACAGTCTTGAAAAAGAGATTTGTCTCACTTCAACCTTGTAACGTGAACGTAGCCTTAAACAGTATTCTGGTGATCCAAAACCACTGGTACCACTTTGGGGATGGAATTATGCATTCTGGTGTTAAAGTGGATGTTTAAGACGTGATCCCAGGACTAAGTGTTTGCTGGTTCGAAATAAGTACACCACTAGAAAGGGTACCCTGAATATCAGCTCCAAACAGTATTAAATATTAATACTTAATTTTGTAACTTTGCAGCAGGGAAACAGCAATAGCTGCAGTGAGGTCTGAGGACTCTTTTGTCTCGGTACAAAATGCTGACTTGAATGGAGGTTTCAATCCATTTTCAAAGCCTTTTTTCTTTGTCATGACAATTTAACAGGCTTAGAGTTCGCCTGACGAGAGGGGATTACTGCGAAGGAAAATACGAGAGTGTGAAGTGCATCAAAATGTTCTGCTCGCAGTGGCATTCAGGGCTTTATAAATAGTTGCCACACAGTGTACAAGTGTGGGTGCTGGTGTTAACCGACTGTCACCCTGAAGGCAAGATGCATGCTTACAAATATACATACTTAAATTCAGACAGGACACATGAAGAGGCTGCACTGTTCAAGGTGCTGAAAAGATACGTGAAGTCACAGGGGATAAGTGCTGTTGCGTACGAATGTCAGTCCAATCCAGCTAAACAGCAGCATTTCTGTCTGAGATTGACTTTCAAGTTTGCAAATTCAAGTAATGGCAATGGTTAAATGCAAAGCAGCCAACATTCTCGATGAATGTATTAATTCTTTGTTTCCTTTTTTTCTTCTTCTATTCCTTGAATAAACAGATTGACGTATCACACACATCTTAAAAAAAAAAAAAAAAAAAAAAAAGGTACATTTAGAAAGGAGACATAAAACATAAATCTGTCGATGTCTGAGTCAGTTCTCGGTCACTGGCAAGCTCAGCTGGAATTTAAAAAAAAAAAAAAAAAAAAAAAAAAAAAAAAAAAAAAAAAAAAAAACCTGGACCAGGGTAAATAAATGGAAGAGCTAGGAACATCACTCGTCCTGAAATACATTACTCACACTGCAAATGTTAATCGTTGGGCTGGGGGCCAAGGTTAGAACATCTCTAAACATTATTCAGGAAGCAAAGGCTTACACAAATACCTGACCCCTACTATGCTTTTTCCATTTATTTATGGCACACGTTCTTTCTATGGATCAAAGCTGGATGAGAAATCAGCTTATATCTTTTTTCTTTTTTTTTCTTCCTGCTCTGCGACGACCCGTCGGACACATGTACTTCCTCTGCCTGCAAAACTCCACCTACAGTATTCTTGCAATTCACACTGTGAGACGTTGTGTAGGAAGCCGTGAGTAATGTTTAAGATAATATACAGATTGTATGATCCTGAGAAAGTGATACAGTGAAGATATTGATCCGTCAGCAGACACAAGTTTAAAGTTTGGACGTACAGGAGTTGGATGCGTTTCCTGTGTTTGGGTTTGCATTGCATCAGAGGTTACATTAGCACCAAGGGCAAGGCAGGCAAAATTCTGGCGAGCTAAATTCAGGCTGTCAAAGTGGACGAAATCAATGTTCCCTACAAAAGCTGGAAGCACCAGGGGAAAACCTGTCATCGGTTTGTTTTGCAAAGCAGTGTGCGATACGCCCAATTAAACTGCTGTGTGCTCTGCGAGGGTGCTGGTATAATTAGCTCGAGGTCAAAAAGTCAGATCTGTGTGCACGCTTAGTCCAGAAACGATAGAAAAAAAAAAAAGAAAGGTGTGGATCAGCAGCTGTATTCCATAGACACAGTGTGGCATAAAGCTAGATCCACAATTCCTATGTGCTTGTCACACCCATATATAATCTGTATGGTATATTTACCATACAAGTATGCTATCATTTACTTAATCTAGTAAGCTGGTCAACGTTATAGTATTGCCCACTTGTGTGTTCGTGGGGCAAAAGTAAAGAAAAAGGCAGGAATTATGTATTCGTTTGGTTTGATGGTATAAGGATAAAGAGGTTTTCTATGCACCTCCTTACACGTGCCAGCGCCATCTCTCTGGAGGCAATGCACACCAAGCACAGCATATATAAAATGCTCGTTCATCTAAAAGCCCAGTATACCTCATAAAACATTGCTCACTTGTGCTTGTGAACAAAGGAGGACAAGTATTAACACCCGCAATTATCTGCATGTTCATTCTGCTTGGTTAAATGGAAAAAGGAATATAAAAAAAAAAAAAAAAACATTTTCTATTCACATTTTCTATGGACACTCCTCACGTGTCCCAGTCCAGCTCCCTGGAGGCGATACGGACCAGCCTGAGCTCGAGCTCGAAGGCGTCGGGCCGCTGCCGTGGGTCGGCCGCTAACATCTCCCTGATGAGCCGCTTCATTCCGGCGCTCATGCTTTTCATCCGTGCTGGGATCAGCAGCTCCATGTTGGGGTTCTCGAGCAGCGCCTCGCCAAGCGGCACGATGACCTCGCCGTGGCGCACGTAGCTGCCCAGCAGCTCGCGCTGTGTGCCCGCCTCTACAAACGTGAGGCGCTCCACCATCGCCCAGATGATCACGCCCAGCGCAAAGATGTCCGCCTTGGCCGTGTAACAGCCCTCGCGCGCTTCAGGCGCCATGTAGAAGTCAGTGCCACATGCTGTGGACAGGAAGCAGCGTTCAACACTCGCCGGCTCATCTGGGTCCAAGCCTGATGCTGAGCAAACCTTAAAATTATAACAAGAAAACTTTCACATAGCTTTCAATCTCAGGGTGCTTTACATTACAAGTAATACGGCACAACACGGTAATCTGAAAAATGGCCATTATTAAAAAAAACCATAGTAAATAAATTAAATTTTTTTACTTTTAAATATTCAACATTTTTATTTTCGGATCTATCCTTTGAAATCTTACTACTTACGGTTACATTTTTTATGACGGCTGTATGGCTGCTGTTTGTTTAAAAACACCTGCTGCTATTTATCCATTCAGCTGTACGTTACAATAATCAGACCTTGAATTTCTGATCGTATCTTCTTGGCATCTTTTAAAGGACATTACACTCCTACCTTGCTCAGGCCAAAGTCGGCCACCTTAAGCGTGGGCTCGGCCGGACCCTGCGAGATCAAGATGTTGTCGGGTTTCAGGTCCCGGTGGATGATGCGATTGCGGTGCAGGAAGGCCAGCGCACTGCCCAGCTGTAGCATGAAGCTGGCGTTGGTGCGGCGGCTCGGTTTGCGCGAGAGCAGGTATGCGTTCAGGTCGCCGCCATCACAGAAATCCATCACAAACCACAGGAAGCGGGAACGGCACCCATCAAACGCCAGCTCACCCTTCAGGGACGTTTCCACCAACTGAGGAGGCAAAAATGGGCAGCGTTACATCCAGCGACAATCTGCTTGCTTCTAGTAACATCAATTTATTAACATATATCAAGAGAAGTTAGTTTTATACTATTTCTACTACTACTACTATTATCTACAAGCTTTCCTACAGATAACAGATGAACGTTCACTTCAAAATAAGGTGACTTGTGAATGCTATAGTCTAAACAACTAGTCTACGCAACCGCTAATATCTATTTAAACAGTACAGTTCAGTCAAATAGTTTCTGTTAGCACTTCTTTTTCCCTATAATTATCCTTTTCTAATTTTAGAACCAGGGTTATTATTGGTGTGAATTGACAGAAAAGATAAAACGTTAAAAAAAAAAAAAAATGAATAGCTTTAGTTTACGGTCCGTCAAAGTAATATTGATGTGGCCCTGAAGGAATTTGAGTTTGACACCCTTGAACTACATAAAAACACATGTTTACAAAAGGACTTAACGCTCCCTGACATATTTCATCACTTAAGAAGTAACTTGTGTGCAAACGGACTATAAAGTGTGCTGATCAATACCAATAACAGAATCCAATCCACAAAACCATTACATGCAATTCTGTCTCGTTAATGTTTGTTAGTTGTAGACAGGCTAGGGAAAGACCAAGCCAAAGAGGATAAAATAAAAATAGAAACAAAAATAATAAAAAGAGTTAAAGGGACTAAGAGAAAGAACGAAAGCAGAAATATTATGGCGTTCTGGGAAAGTAGCCAAAGTGAGCTTGGTACAGCTTAAGGAGTTGGACAATAGTTTAGCTGTCACTGAGAGACTATAATCGTGCACCAGCAGCCTCTCGGGTACTTTCATAATAACGTCTTTCAGAAAGGAACAGAGAAAGGAAGGTAAGAGCAACACCAAGCAAATGGCTCAGCGTTGTCTGCTGCAAGACTCTGTATTTCGTTGCGTGTAAATTTCAGAGCCAAAAGCATCGACAGAAGTGATAGTGAAGTATGCATTGGAGCTTGTTTAAGTGTGCATGCTTCACTGTGTTGTTGTGGCATTGTGTTGTTTAACAAAGCTAACACCAGCTATCAGCTAGTGCATAGGCTGCAGTGCATGCACACTCAAACATGCAGTAATGCATGCTCCTTATGATGACGCATTTACAGTTACACTGTGAAATGAGCCTCCATGTGTGTGGCACTGTTTGCAGCAAAAGGATCCCTTTTCCCCCCCAGTTGTTCCAATCATGGTGCATATCAGTGCTGTTTATGAATCAGAACCAAAACAACTGCAGAACCACTAGCACCTGCTGCGTGCTGGTACATCTCACCACATCCTGCTGCATCGAAAGTTTCTGTATTCATCAGCCAGATTATCAAAGTGATCGAAGAAATTGCTTTCTCAAGTGTTTCATCTTCGCCACAGTCATGCAGGCTGAAGAGAAAAAAAAATACTCCAGCATTCTTGGAGTCTAATTTTTTTTAATTAGCTGCCAGGCCTAATCAGCATGTGGCTTTATACAAGGTGATATTAAAAACAGAACAAAGTCTAACACTTGGTTCATGTGATACTCAAGAGCAGCCCTGAGCAAATGGCATAAATGTTTAGGTTTCACTGGGAGATGTACACATCCAGTACACATGGCTGCTACAGCGCGCGTGTGTGTGTGTGTGTGTGTGTGCGCTCATCCTGTTGGAATGTGTCATCAGTAGAAAACATGCTGAAGCTAACATGTCTGGCATGATTTCTAATGAGCACCATGAGAGTTACTTATCTACATGATCTGGGGCAGAAATAGAGGACTGATATTTTAAGATGCAAAATCCAGCTACATGCATCTACAAAGTTTGTTTATTTTTCATGTACAGCATGGTAACCAATAACCTTATTGTTAAGCAATCCACAACAAATGTCTTCCTAGACACCATGTGTTTGAAACCCTAATATACGAAAATGTGCGGAAGTCTTAGCCAATGTTTTTCTCTCTGAGCTGCCTCCAGTTTCCTGTGTTTGGTAGCACGCAACAGCACGAAATGCCCTTCTACTCTTCTCAGCCAACAGCAGCTGCACTCAAGATGTGATGTTCATCCACACTTTCTTCTGCATGAACTCAGAGCACCAACATACAGGATGTGTTGTTCCGGTGCAGAGTATCATGCCTGCTGCACCAGTCCTGTATCTCACAGTGGTGGTTGGCCGACTAGCATCATGCAGCAGCGTACAAAAATAATAAAGAATAGTCCAAGAGGAATACACTATATAGCTGAAAGTATGTGGACACCTGACCATCACACCCATCTGTGGTTCTTCCCCAAACTGTTGCCACAAAGTTGGAAAGACACAGTTGTCTAAGATGTCTTTGTATGCTGTAACATTACAATTTCCCTTCACTGGAACTAAGGGGTCCAGACCTGTTCCAGCATCACAATGCCCCTGTGCACACAGTGAGCTCCATGAGGACATGGTGTGTGAAGGTTGGAGTGGAAGAACTCGAGTGTCCTGCACAGAGCCCTGAACTCAACCACACTGAACACCTTTGGGATGAACTGGAACACCGACTGCACCCCAGACCTCCTCACCAACATCAGCGCCTGATCTCACTAATGCTCTTGTAGCTGAATGAACACAAATCCCCACAGCCACACTCCAACATCTAGTGGAAAGCCTTCCCAGAAGAGTGGCGCTTATTATAACAGGAAAGGGGGACTAAATCTGGAATAGGATGTTCAACAAGCACACGAGTATCTTTTGCTGAAAACATCAGGTGTCCACATACTTTTAGCCATATCTAAGAAAGGTTGGTATTTTGTTAACACTTTCTATGAAGCCCATGCTCGTAATGCCTTATACACTGGTTTATAAGTATTAATTATTCACACAATGTACCATGAATGTATTTATAAAGATGCAGCATCATAAATAAATTCCTGGAACCATAATACTGATAATTAATACTTATAAATCAGTGTATAATGCATTATGAGCATGGGCATTGAAAAAGCAAGTGCATCACTTATAAGTAATTATAACAGTAATATAATTTATCAAACTTTTATGATGATGAAGTATAGGTCTTGATGTGTCTATAAATGTATTTTATAGAACAGTGATCCTTGCTTATAAATAATTACAAATTGGGATATTATTCATTATGAGCATGCGCTTCATAGAAAGTGTTGCTGTTATTTTTTTGTTTTACGTTCTCTGATTTGATAGAAGTCAGCTAGCACATTAGACTCTTTATAATATGGGGTATTCAACTAAACTTTGGAAGGGTCCAGTTACTTACAATTCCTTGCTTACAAAGGTCCGGATAAGCAACTAACATGACTGAATGTCGACAACAGTTAACCATTAAAAATAAGACAATTCCTTCATGTTACCACTTGTGTCTAGAGCCATAGACACTGAACAGACAAGACGACGCATACTTCTGTATGGACTTCTGTCCATTCATCTTTAAACATTTGCTGTCTTTCGTAATCAACGTTTCTTTAAACAAGCCGTGTCGTCAGTTCGCAAATCAGACCAGAGACGGTAAACAAACAAAAAAAAACTATAAAGGTTTGTGGAAACACTCTCGTTTCTTACTGAATGTCTCTCGCCCTGGAGCTAGTCTCTGGTCTGATGAGCTGTCTTCAGCTAAATAATTCCCATAAATGCAAGTGATTGGATAAACCACAGAAGAGGACCTGCTACAGAAGCTCAGCTGATTTATGTTTAAACAATTTGAACTCGGCACCAACTGTATGAACAGGGATACCTCCATCCACCAAGGAGTCTAGTCCTTCTTGTTACTAATGTTTATGCCAGAACTACCCTTAAAACATACTTCAGACATGAAGGAAACTATTGAAGAAAAACTATTTCAAACATTTTCCTTGCTGTGACCTTGACCCTGTTTGGATCAGTTCCAAAATCAGTTCATCTGCTGGTTACAATGATAATTCCACATAAATCCTACAAACATTCAGCCACTCGTTCTTGATACAGAGCACTAAAGAGAATCTCAGATGGACAGGCGGACGTTTAATGGCTTTGCTACAGTATTTTCCCCCCAAGTACTCAAGTTTGTACCAAGTTTGGCCCACATCCAGACTGTACGCCAGCTGTTAGAAAAAGATCTAACATTACATTTTCAGAACAGTCTGGAAAGTGTTGCACAGTCATTAAGACTACGCAGTAGAGTGACAATGCGTACTGTAATTCACTGCGATTGCTGCGTCTTTAGTTACTGCTAGGTCTCTACAAGAAGACCACGTTCAGACCTGCTATTAACGTCTGTCTCACGTGGTCTGATAACGAGTGGATAGCTGAGACAGCCACCAACACCTCGCCTTTACATAAGCCCTGAAAGTGTCTCTGCAGTGACCGCTTGTGAGCAGGGTTTCCGGTTACATATCGCATGATGTAGTTGTTCAGGCAGTCCTTCGCTTTTGTCTGGGACACATCAAGGTGCATTTGCGTTCACACTACAAATGTTGCCATACGAGTCCTGAAAAGTGGTTTGAGTAGCAACGCAACCTTCGGTGTAAAGCAGTCTCCATATAAATGTAAGGAATTATCATCATCACCTATGCACATACCTCCAGGTATGAAGAGGAGCCGGAGCCGTGGTTCATCTTCTGAGCCAGTCCGTCTGTCTGGAGCACACATTCCTTCAGGTGGATCACATTAGGGTGCTGGCTTTGGATGCTGCTGAGGGCCCAGAACTCACGCAGAGCTAGCTCCACATTCTCAGGCGAGTGGCAGCGAATTTTCTTGATGGCGACACGCGCTCCTGTCCGCTGCACCACAGCCTCATACACCACACCATAGCTGCCTCGGCCCACCTCTTGAATCAGCTCGTACTTGGCTTGCCTGCTCACCATCCTCTTCCTCAGCTGCAGGTCGAGAGAGTGCAATAAATATCCAATAAGTACACACAAACACACCTAAAAATTATTTATAGGATGCAGATATGCACCACTATGCACAAAGTTTGAGAAGTGTTTAATCATATGCTATTAAAACAATGTGATGTTAAATCTCAAATAACAAAGCGTAGAGTTGCGATTTTGTCAACTACCATACCATGTCAGAAAAGTTGAGGCGAGTAACACAAAAGCAACCTAACACTGTTCTCTAATCCAGCTGTCTCTTTTTTTTTTTTTTTTCCTGTTGTCATGTCCCTGTGTTCAAACACCATCTGCGTCACTGAAAAACAAAAACATCCAGTGAGTGGCAGTTCTGTTGGCGGAAACGCCGTGTTGATGAGTAAGGTCAGAGGAGAACGGCCAGACTGGTTCAGGCTGACAGGAAGGCTACGGCAACTCAAAAAACCTGTTTACAACCATTTTGGTGAGCCTACTGTAGCCTCAGGTTCCTGTTCTTGACTGACAAGAGTGGAACCTGATGTGGTCTTCTGCTGTTGTAGCCCGCCAGCCTGAAGGTTTGACCTGGGAGTTCTGAGATGCTTTTCTGCTCACCACGGGTGTAAAGAGTGGCTGACTTACTGTAGCCTTCCTGTCAGCTCGAACCAGTCTGGCCATACTACTCTGGCCTCTCTCATCAACAAGGTGCTTCCGCCCACAGAACTGCCGCTCACTGGATGTTTCTGTGTTTTTCGCACCGTTCTGTATAAGCCCTAGACTAGTTGTGTGTGAAGATCTCAGTAGATCAGCAGTTTCTGAAATACTGAAACCAGCCCGTCTAGCACCAACAACCCTGCCACACTCGGTGCCGTCACCGAGATCTGAAATTTTTCCCCACATTCTGATGTTTAACTGAAGCTGATATGAAGCTAGTAATGGAAAATTACTTTTTGTTTAGTTTGAGAAATTAATAATCTGAATCTTACAGCTTCATGTTTTGGTTACATTTTTATGAGATTCACCGGAGTTGCTCTTTAACTCTCCCTAGTACACCTCCATTTAGTTAGGCAACACACACTCTATACTTTTTGCTCTTTAGGTAAATTTCAAGCAAAGAGAAATTTATTTCTTATTTTCTTTATTTGAAGCAATCTACAAAATTCTATTAATTAAGCTTACAATGCAAAACAATCTGATAAAATTTAGTATCACCTTTCAATTGCAAATGAGAGGTACCTTTATAATGTGTAGATGTATATTTCACCATAACAACTCTTTTCTCATCGTCACGAAACTTGAAACAGGAAGTAACGTAGCAGGTTAAACAATAACATTACTCAGCATGCAGCGCTCAGAGCGGGTGGTTTCCACACACAATTCGGTGGAGGTAAGCCCTAGACCAGTTTTCAAGAGGACCAGGGATTGGTTTTCTGTACCGCCCCCAGGATCAAAAACAGCTTTCGCCAAACGTACCGAATTCTCAGGGTAAACAATCCCGAGTCCGGAAAAACGCAAGTGTGAAAACAACCTTAAAAGGCTTACTTCAGGTAGCACACAGCAGCACTGAGCTAAAGGAACGAGGAAATAGATAAATAGTAAAATGCATATTATTTATTTATTCTACACTCACTGTCCATTGTATGATTTATTCTCACACAATCAATCAATCAATCAATCAATTAATTAATTAGTTAGTTAGTTTGTTTGTTTGGATTGAAGCATCTTAGAAATAGTGTTTTATATTCAGGCTTTTGAAATGTGTAGGGAACAAAAATGAGACTTGGGCCCCAAAAAATAGGAAACGATCAATGAGAAACAGGTTGCCATAACAACCGTGCTGTAAACAGTCTTACACACACAGGTAGGTGGTGCTTGGGGAGGACTGAAACAATGTATTTGGTTATCACAATACATACATATTTTTTTAACCTGCCATTATATTAAGTGTACAGTGTTATAGAGGACTGAGTTGTGCTTGTACAAGCCTACGATCCTAACAACCAATCACAAACCGTTTCTACAGTAACAGCTCATTCATTGGGACTTGTATTGCGAACGCTCTACATAATCTACAACAATAAACGGATAAGAAACGTGCTGTTATTTAACAAAGAAAATCATAACGTCATTGACATAGTGCAGCTTTCTGTAAGAATATGTTGACATAAACATTTAGGGAAGGAGTCTCCAGTGTCAGAGAGTCTTCAGGACACTTTGTGCACTTTTTTTTTTTTGCACTTTCCACTTTCTCAGTAACATGACAAGCTGTTTTTTTTTTTTGTTATATGAATTTCACGAGGTTGGTGACGTAACGACTGCTTATAGCTGCTGTAACGTAAGTGATAACAGGAAATTACTTATTCTGCGGCTGCTCCACCACATCAAATGTAACTAGAGATGGTTAAAAAGCATGAAGCTCTGCTCGTTAACAAATTAAAAAGTGTAATCACGGGCAAGAAAAGTCTGTTATTGGAACATAATCAACTTCAGGGTTGTAATGGGGTTGGATTAATTTCCTGTAACAGAGCATCTTTAAGTACTTTGATATTCCCATATTTTCCATTCTGATAAAACTCTACTGAAAGCGTCTTCAGAAAAATCTTCCTTCTTCATGTCATTTGATATGCAAATGAGGGTGCGTGACGTCACCCGGCGCCTTCCAGCGACCTCTGAGCGTTAGTTACTTTCCCCCTGAAGAGAGCTGGTAAACACTGGCCATGCACACAACTCCGCGTCCACTGAGCCACGCTTAAACACGTGAGTTTGGGATGTCTGTAGAAACCCATGGAGCTGGTCTAGTTATATCATCTCGACAGCAAACCAATTAAAGGAACAAGCTGAGCTAGTTTGGTAAGACGTGTTACTTTTGTTTTCCTTTCCCAGTCCAAATGAGCTCCAGTGTACACAGACAGCCTGCCTGAACAAACCTCAGACTCGGACAGGGACAACACAAGGCTTGCTGGATCTCAGGCTGAATCCTAAATACACTCCTGCTCCTTATATTTGTCCTCTTCATTAATATAAACTGGATTTTACACCCTGTATAGAGCATTGAATAGTGTATAACAGCGTTAAGGCTAGGCCAAGCCAAACAATGTGCTTTGTGGTATTATTAACAACCCAGAATTGTGTTATTCTTTTGTCATATCAGAAACAGATGTGATTAAATTCACATTATAGGCAACACGGCTAACCTGCTGCTCATTAGCCTACACCTAGCTAGCTGGCTATTTGGCTAGCTGGCTAATTAGCTAATAATAATTAATTAGCCTTTAGCCGTCGGATAAGCATTAAGGTTATTCTAGGCTTTTAGACTGTTTAGTCGTTTCTTTTACATTTTGTCTCATAAGCTAACAAAGTCCTGAATGTTATTGTTGTCCACTGTGCTCCTTAATGACAACAGGCTAAATCTAATGCTAACTAATGTTGACAACTATGTAAAAATGTCCTGGCCACAAGACACAGCAGACACCTGCACACCGAGACAAAGAGTCCTGCGGCCTGCCGACATTCAACACACAAAGGAGAGGAATAATTACCTTCGTCAGGTTTATCCCAGATTCACTTGTTTCGTTTCTTGTCTGTTTCTGGCAGCCATTATACACACAGACACACACACTTCCCGTCCGCGCGAGCGTGTTGCCCAGGGCGAGCTTCCCCCCTTTCCGCCAGCACGCGCACGCTTCACGCGCTCTCAGCGCCTCCAAAAAAAAAAAAAAACAACAGTGTGACATGGAGAGGCGTGAATCCGCTCACAGCCTGAAAAGCAGTGTGAGAAACACCGCCCCCTCTCTGCAGAAGACGCTGGGGAGCTTCTCTCAGCGTGGAGCACTGCGCTTTCTGCAAAAACACACAATACACAGTGTCCCAAAAGTCTCCAGTTGTTACAGAGTAGTGCTGCACGATATATCGAAATATCGCAAATGCAAATATCGCGATATGCATATCACGAGGGCACAAGGGCTTGCGATAACTGAATGATTTTAATACTTCAAAAAGTTACGAAAAGTCAAAGTTTTAGGGCGACGCAGATAATAGAAGAGAATGCTTTCTTTTCCGCAAAAAAAAACAAAAAAACTTGAAACATGTATGTTGGTTATGTCAATTTCAGTTTTTTATAAATATATAAATGTATATATATTTATATGTATATTAAAATAATTGAAATTGATTTTACACACTTATAGCATTATCGTCCCACATTTTGCATACCGCATTATTTAACAAGTTATCTCATATCGCATTTTTCTTCAATATCGTGCAGCCCTGATACATAGGGGAAATTAACACTTTTTAGTAAAAAAAAATTTATTCTTAGTTTAATAATATATATATTATTTCAGATAGCCTTTATGAGTGCCTTTGACAAAAGAAGAACATACTGAAATTATTCTCATGGCTGGATCGGGAAGCTGTCGCAAGGTTGCAATGGACTTTAACAGGAAACAGGCCAAGCACATCACACACGACTTCAAAAAAGCCTGACAGTGTTGCGGACCAACTGAGAAGTCGACGTCCACGAACATCCAGTGATGAAGGCACAGCTGCCGTGGTGCTGGCAAACATAGTCTCCTATATATGGAGACTGCTGGGACACCCTGTGGCGCCTCCAATTCCTCTGCACGTAGGTGGATGGATTACTGAATCTCATACACAGGCCCAAGGCTCCAAGCAGTCAGTGGGCCCCAAAGCCAGAGCCTCTGCATAAAGTCGCTCTTATTATCTACCCAGTCAAAAGTCCAAAAGTCTCATCTACACATTAACTTTGAAGACGTCTCAAGAAAGAAATCATCGTTACTCCTCTTAAGTGAGTGTTTATCACTTTAGTTTTCTGCAGGACTTTAGGCGCCGAATCCTCTGTTATTGATGCCATTGTGTGTGTCCATGCCCAAGCGGCCCATTTTCTTATAATCCGTCCCTGGGTTCAATGTCTGAATGATATGCCACCAAGTATGTGTCTGCCTTCTGCACAAATCTGTGTGGAAGTTCAAATTCAGTGCACGTTCAAGAGCTGTTTTATCCAGACAGCATATATCAAGGGTTCCCAAACTTTTCCCAAATGGACATTATGAATTTTCTGTGACCTTGACCACAATAGAGATATATAATATAGGACTAGTGTAGCATTTAAACATTTTATTATGCCAGAAACATATGTATGTGTCACATAATTAACTTAAAAAAAAAAAACAAAGGAATACTCCTTGCACTGACTTACCAGTCTACTGGGCAGTGTTGTGTTGTTATAGGAAAATAATCCACTTCCAGATTTATTCATGGCAGCCAGGTTTATACTTGACACATGATTTTGCATGGGTGTGCACAAGCAGCGGTAATGCAAGCGACATTGTTCACTCTCGCTGCGTATCTTATGTACATCTGGAAGATTTAAAAGCGATATTCTCTCAATGGTATCTCAGAGCCGAAACACTCAATGGCCTCTCCTAGCCAGAGCCTGTCTGTCAGGTTTCAGAGTCATACTGTGAAACTATAAAATATTTATCAGTTTTATGCACAGCGAAGTCAAACACACTGGTGAGCTGTTTTCCCTAGTCGTCGTGATTATTGTCAAGAGCTGTGTCTCAAATCAAAAACTCTGACCTTACATTCAAAGGTATTTACTAGTCTAGAAAGTCCAGAAGACTGGTACTCAAAACAGATCATTTGGTAGGTTTGAAGGTTTTTTTTTAAATTCAAACACTAACTGTAATAGGAAAACCGGTTAGCATTAGTACTCAAGGATAGTGAATAAGACTAAAATAACCCTATGAATGTACCCTGTTAATTTCAATGTGGCTTGTCTGATTGGGACTCCCAGTAACATTTCAAAGTATTAGCACACACATCCAGCTTCAAAATTTCTAATATTAAATTGTAAAATAAATGAATGAAACAAAAGAGGAGATTTTCTCTCGCAACCCCATTTGTAAATCAAGCCACCCCATGTGGGGTCACAATCCTTAGTTTGGGAACACATGGCATACCTATTTGGATCACACACTGGCAGTGTTGCCAACTCTTTTCAGGGGAAAGTAGGTAATGCCTGCTTTAAAAGTGCATAGCAAAACTTCAAGATTTTCTGGTGTTTCTGTGTGGAGTCTCTGTGTCCATGTGAGTTTCTTCAGGGTTTTCCGGTTTCCTCCCACTACCCAAAAACTTGCCAGTAGGTGGACTGGCTAAGATAAATTGCCCCTAGGTGTGAGTGTGTGTGAATGGTGCCTTGTGATGGACTGGCATTCAGCAACCAACTATTTAGATATTCACAATATACTATAATTTCCATCAAGAACATAGACAAAAAGAAGCAGTAGTAGTAATTAGGTGGAAAGGAAAACAGTTTTGGAACTAATTTGAAAGCTTTTTATTAGCCCAAACCACTTTTTATTACACCAAACCAAAAACACTTTTGAGCAATAAATATTCCATCCATACTATTTTTCTTTTCCTTTCTCTAAGGAGACCGGGTACCATCAAAATATAAACTGCTGATTTTCAATTAATGCTAAAATGTACTTGATGCAGATGTTTTACCCGATTTGACCTGATTGTGTGATTAGTGCAAATGAAAACCTTTTGAAACGGATATATAACATACAGTAACTAATAGGACATTTTGATTCAAATGTTTATTTATATTGTGAGTAGGTTAAATAGGCTTTATGCAGTTTTGCTTAAGATCTGTAGTTCCACTTCCTTTTGGTAGGTCAGCCATATGTGGGCCACAGAAGAGCCAGAACTCAGCCATAAATATTCCACATAAGACTCAGATGTGGGCCAATAAATTTTTTAATATGCTTGAGTTCTGGTATAGATATGGCTGTGTTGTGAATTTACTCTGGTGGTACAAATGTGAACCAAATGAAATATTCTAATCTGGCTGACTCCTGATAGTGTTGTGGCTATGTAACAGAGCTAAACCACAGGAAATTCGTTGACTGGGTACCATTTCAAAGAGTCTGGAAATAGGACAAATAATCTGGACAAATCAGGCTCTCTTTAGAGGGCATCTAGACATGGACATATAGTGCATCAACTAGGGTAAACAGTGAGAAACAACTGGATAATGTATGCCGATAATGTCAAGAGTAACAGGGCTTACCTACGGACTACCATGAAAGGTGCTCAAAGATTACTGCCACACTCAGACCAATGGAAGGGTGATGTTAACCTTGTACAACCTAGAGAAGGTGACTGGTGTTGCCCAGGTAGCAGCAGCACAGATGTCCTGGAGCAGCACTCTAGCCTCTAAATAATGCCCATGAAGGGGGAAGACACCACCTAGAGTGGCTTGTCACAGTAAGAGCTAGGCATCCAGCTATCCTATAGGACATGGTGATTATTTCCACCACCCACCAAGCCAGCCTCTAGGCTTAAGTGAGGATGCCCCTTGTATTTTTCATCCACGGCAGATGAACAGTTGGTTTGAGTATTGGGTGGATGCTGTCTGGTCTAAATAATACCATGCAGCATGTACTAGACACAGCAAGGAACACTCTGCAGGCTATGTAGGTTGCAATGTCAATCGACCAAAAAGTTGGGTGTTATGAACTTGGGCAGAAATGGGTCCTTAAGTGACTGTAGTCCATAAGAGGGAGGTCCCACACCAAGCTCCTAGGGGAATCATTGAGGATGGAAGTGCCTTGCCCTTTTAAAAATGGCAGTAATACGCCTATGAGACCCCAGAAAGATAGTGCTGGTGCTAATCCATGGTGCTGTGGCTGTCACGTACAACTTTATTATAGATGGGGGCTTGTCACTGTACTGTCTAGCATTTCCTGAACAAAAGTCAGGATCTTGGGAATCATTCAAAGCACAAAGTGCATGAGGTAAAACCATTCAAAGAACAGCATCCACTTATGGGCCAACAAGACTAATCCGCTAAGGGGCTAATTCTGGCAATTCAGCCCAATGGGCAAGAACCATTGATACTGGTGTCCTAATTGAGGATGCCTAATCTCACCATCCATTTGGGACAGTATATCTGTTTGGGGGAGGAATATGCCAGGCAAGCAAATAACTTGAACAGAATTCTGAGATCTACCTTTTCTATTGAATCTCTGTCCAATAGGATCAATAGGATCCTGGGACAGTCCAACAACTTCTGATATTAGGCCTTATATTGATGAAGCTGGGGGCTTATGCTGGACCTGCAAGTTATATCACTCTGACAACAGGACCTGATCTGCTGTAGTTGCAGTTCAATGAGCAATGTTTTTGGCTCTAAAGCACCCAATCCCAAACCCCTGGCATTCAGACTTCACAAGATTCTTTTGTGCTGGGTGGGAACCATCTATGGCCTGCATAGAGTAGGATAGGGGCACTCAGATGCCTACCAGAGGTTTGAGGGCATTGCTCCCACTGTCTAGGGCTTGTGTGAGGCAGGGACTTCCCATTTGGGAATTGTAACATATAACCAGATTGCACTGACCTAAAGGTGCCACGCGAATGGTCTGTTTGGCCATGCTGGATTTGTGATTCTGAAACCTGCATGATCCTAACCAGGGCCTCTTTGGTGGCAGGCCAGAAGATTGACCCCAGCGCACAAGATAGATTCTGCAGGGTTGATTTGCACACATCAAGCAGAGCAATTTGTGCTAACTACACTTTCCCCATAGCGTTTCCCCATATCCTGTCCTAGGGGTCCCACCACTAGGAGCAAGGTCTCAATCAGCTCCTTTACAGAGGAATCAGCACTCAGGTATATGCCTGAGCCACCACTTTCTTGAGATGTCCAGTGCTGAGGCAATGAGCTGATGCCCATCTTTAGCTTCCAAAGTGACTCAGGCATTGGTGGCTGGGCGCAAGTGTTGCAGCATGGTTATTTTGGCTGTCGACTCGGGATAGCATGTTCTATGGGGGCAATCCCAACTGAGGAGAAAAAAGGGCAATTGTGTTGTGTGTGTGGGGAAATCTGATTCCAGCCCCAGAGCTGTGGTTTAGTGTGGCGTGGGTATGTCTAGTTGCAGATATCAGCCCGCATGAGTTCATGTAGAAGGAGTTATCCGGGTGTATCTCACCACCAGTAGCAGTTAGGAGGGGTGAAACAAAATCATTATTTCATGCACTATGTAGTGCCTGTACACAGGATGTAGAATCTCAAATAAAATCCAGATATAGGACAGACATTTATGAGCATGTCAAGGTACAATGTATTGTCTATTTTGTAATAGTAAACTACACTGAAATTAAAAAGAGACATGATAATCATTTTTTAAAAGACAAAAGGAAAACATACTGCAATTGTGTAATATTTTAAAGATATTTATTCACTAGAAAGCAAGTAGTGAATAGTCACACTAAAACATTCTTGGTCACAACATTCTTTGCATGCTTTGTCACAATATGTTGAAAAAGATAAAGCTGACAGCTGAACCCATATACTTGGGTGATTGTTGAGGCCATTCAGATGAGGCTCCATAATGAACCCACTAGCTTGCCACAACATGGCTACATTCTCTGGTCATTTGAATACAAAATAGGTATTTCAATCTTCACTGAACACTGAATGTGATGCACAGGTTTTACAGCAACATAAAATGTACAAAACAACACAAACTCAAGCCACAAAGATTATTATATAAATGAGAGGTGATTCCTGCTTGTGCTTCAAACAAAAACCATGAGCATCAATTATTAAATAAGTAATGTCAGACTGAAGCCATTAAATGCATTAATGAACTTAGAAAACGTTTCAATTCGAAGTATAGATTTTGGATTTGTATCTATTTCAAATGGCTTGGGAAAAGTACCCACTGTGCACAATGCAGGTTTTATAGGCACATTTTAAGATATTTTGACATTTATGAAATTGCTCCTCATGATTTGTTTAGGAATAACTGTGGTCTAATTCTCATCTTTAATGATTCCATCCATTAATATTTTTGAGAATTTTTCACACTGATAGCAGTGCTGTCTTCTCCGGAGAAAATGGCAAGACAATGTTTAAGGGGTTCACACAAACTGCTGCATGTATTTTAACCTCAACGTGAATTTCTAACAGCATTTCAGCTTTTGTTCTAAAGTCACTGAAATCTTGCAAAAGAACTTGCATTCCAAGTCTGACAACACCTGACTTTGCTATTACACCCAAAATAATTTTAGCACTAAAAACTAAATAACATGCACACACACATACACACACGTACACCTTTCATTACACATTTAATTGGACACTGCACTGGTTAGAGGGGCAGACTCAGTCCAGGTCCACTTACATTTCAACATCCTGAGGTAGACTTGTATAGATTCTGAACAAGGTATATGCCTTGTTTTCTCTTTAAAAAAAAAAAAAAAGGAAGGAAGAAATAACCCAGTCCCAAATACTACAAGAAAAAAGATTACTGTAGACACAGCAAATACTCAGTTGGAATACTTCTAATCACTACTAATCAGCAGCTTTGTTTTCAACTGAAAAGCTATGCCTACATGGCACTATTCTACTCTAACATCAACTACCATGCAAATAGAGAATAAAACAATTATATTATTATGTGGGGAAATATACAAGAACAATATACAAGACTGGAGCAGGTCTCATGCATTTCAAAAGTGATTGATTTGGCAGTACAAATGTACATGTGTCTGTTTTATGGTACAGATTACTGTAAAGTATAAATCCAGATGCTAAAAATAATTCTCACCAACCGTTCGATGGCACATAAATGTAAGTCTAGGCTCCTCAACTAAATGGCTATTCACATTGTGTGTGATTCGCACATACAATGTTTCTTAAGATCATCATATACAGTGTTTAATAAAACTGCATCAGACAGGGTTTAAATGGCATGTGAATTTCCTAAGTGATAATGCTCTTCGGCTAAGTGGGAAAATATCTTCAAGGTTATACCACAAATCAGTCACTTTGATTTACTGTGAGACATTCAAAATGGCCTGAAACCTTTCTCAGCCATCCTTTTAAAGTAAACAGGGTTTTCTAATACAATATACCAGAGTACCATTGTAATTTTGGCTTGACTTTGGGCAAGATCTGTATGTCTTTTTTTTTTTGTTTTTTTTTTTTGTTTTTGTAACCAAATTGGCAACGCTTTTTAGATCATTTTCCAGAAAGCCCACATTTGTGATTTTCTCTGAGACAGAAACAAGCAAGGAACTGTCAGTTACCTGACTGTAGTCATAGTGACAATATGGCTGAAATATTGAACTGAAATTTAGGTTCACTTTGAATGCCCTTATTATATAGTTAGTGGAGTATTTGGATTGCTTCACATTTGGCATAGATTAAATATATAGAATACACTAATCACAAGCTTATACCTGCAACAAATACTGCAAGAATATTTTAATAGCCTAAATCTAGCTGTGATTGAGAACTAGTATCTCCACCATGTTAACATAAATTCTGAGGTAAACCTGAGCTACAAATAAATAATCAAGTTATACAAAGATTACAATTAGTATTTATATTAGAACATGGTCATGGTCATCAGAGTCCCCTATAAAAGAGGAGTCAACTCTGAGTAAACATGCCATTCACTCTAAAACTGGAATAATCAGCATAATCCGGGAAAAAAATAATCTCCTTTACTAGCCATATCTAAGCGTTTTTTTTTTCTCATATAACAAATATGAGCAGAATGAATCCCCATTTGGGAAGTTTCTCTGAAATGCCCTGATTTGTTGGGATTAGAAAGTTTAATGTAACCCGCTAACATTAAATAGTCACCAACGATAACTTCTGAAATGAAATGACAAGTGACAGTGCAACAAGCTAACTCGGCCATGGATTCCCAAATGCATGATCAAAAAAATAAAGTGATACTCCAATACTGCTCTTAAGACTGCACTTGTCGATCTCAGGGTCATATGACTGTACACATAGGAGCTGACCTTGGCCAGTAGACATTGCGATCTGATGCTAGAAGTATGAACAGTGGATGATGGAATGTAAAATTTGATCAGTGACTTTCAGATTGGGTTTTATATACTGTATACCCAACTACTCTGTCTATACTTGACAGCTAACATAACTTCTTTACTTTATCTTTGTTCTTCTCATTTATTCTAACTCACTTGCAAGCCAGCTTTGCAGCTAGTTATCATGCTGATATCTATGTGTGTGTGTGTGTGTGTATATATATATATATATATATATAGGTAAAAAGTAATAGACACAAAGGAGATCACTGCTATTGGCAAGGGTTGTTCTGAGGGGATAAGTGCGTGTTAAGAACGGTATTGGGACACATGGTCAGTGTAATCTTACAGCAATTACTAGCCAATATTTGGAAATGCAGGCCCAGGATCATTCACGCTGCACAACAGTGCATGTAGCGGCATGATATTCACATGGTTCAACAGCTTTATCATTAAACATAACATTCAACTGGCTATGGGAATGAAACTATGTAAACCATAAAGAGGTCTATGGCAAACCTCATTCACTCTAAATGAAGTATAACAGTGAATACAAAAGCAGTAAATGAGTTTATGTTCTTTGGCTTTGAAAAATGAAATGACAACATTGGCTTTGTCTTCCTAAAATGAGAAAGAAAGAAAAAAATGTGCTTCACAAATGTGATTTAGCATCCAGGCTTATTGCAATATGTAAACATAGTTTGTTTTTGATTGTTTCCATACAAATCTAAGACACTTAGCTAGCTAACACAAAAAAGATTACACTATCACATCCCTGCTACAATCCTGCAAATGAAGATCAATGAAAACTGATCACTCTTAAATGGACCAATTTCTACAATCTTCATCTTGCATGAATAGAACTGAAGTTGCAGAAAACAAATATGGCAGAATCCAAACATATTAAGACCAAAACGCAAAAGTTTGATCCACACCGCAAGGTTACATAGTCTTTAGTACACTGAAGTATTTAAAAGAAAAATCTCTCACTACTATAAATGACTGATTTTTACTATAATGTCATGCTAGTGAGAGACGACATTCATTAACGCTGTTAGAAAAGTAAAAACCTGAGATAGGTTCAAGAGCAGCATGATTGGTGCTTGTGTTATCCCTGACTGTAATCCCGTTTCACCGTCCCGCATTCAATCAGAGGCATCAGGTGGTGAGGCTGTGTGGCTCAGGATTTCTTCTCCTGCCAGTGAGGCGGGGGTTCCCTGAGATCCTGGCGATGCCTGCTGTGCTTTGATTGGACAGTTGGCTACCATGTGAGACATGCTTTGGCAAAAATGGCACTTCTTGGGCTGAGGGGGCAGCTGGCATTCTTTGGCATGATGGTCCGGGCCACCGCAGTTATAACACCTAGATAGGCATGGAGATAAATTCACATTAATATTATATATATATATATATATATATATATATATTTTTTTTTTTTTTTAACTTTTCTTAGTTTTACTTGGGGTGAAAAAATAAAAATGAGTAATTGTACTCAAGCACTATTTTGGAAAACATGTACTTTACTTAAGTATTATTGAAACTGAATACTTGTACTCTTTCCCAAGTAAATTTACAAGCAGAAAAACATACTTTTTCCGCCTTGAATTTCCATTTTGAATTTTAACGTACTCAGAGGCCATCATTTCTCTTTTCATCTTGCCCAGATGCTAAGCCAATCTGTTGTTTTTTGTTTTTTTTAAAACATTACATTATTAAACATTTATTACACATACATACATACATACAGTACTGTTATACAAATTATTATACAGTATTATTATACAAATTTTGCTTGGATGTTTGCTTGATGTCTTCTACATCCTAAGTAAAGAATGTACACTTTTTATTTTACAAGTTAAGTCTTCAGAAGAACTGTCGCAGATTCTCCAGGACGCTTAGAAAAACTTCCAAAGTGTCCATGTTCTCATAAAACTTTATGAAGTGTACCTGAGATTACCGATGCCAGGCAAACGGTCTGTCACATCAGATACTGACGCTGTGTAATTTATTGCTTATTACTGCTATTTTTAGTGGATGAATTTTAGGTAGAAAATGTTTAATTTCATTTTTTTTTGAAGGCATGTTTGCTTTACAGCATTTTTTAACATGTGCACAAGACTTCTGCACAGTACTGTACTTACATGCATACATACACACATATATTCATGTCTGAATGGTTATTTTATCGATCAGCTAAAAATATTTACTTGAACTCTTAATACTCTTGTATGTTTAAATGTAGATAATTTTTGACTTTCATTCTGGCAGATTTTTTGCTCCCTACTTCTACTTTTAATTCAGTAAAATAACTTGAGCGTGCAAGTTATTGATTCAATGTCTGACTGGATTTTTTTATGAATGTATATATATATATATATATATATATATATATATAGCCACTAGAGGGCAATGCAGTTAAACTTTTGAGATTGTGAAGCACGTTGCTGAAACAAGAATGACTTTTTTGAGATTCGCACCTATGAGGTTTAATATTAGTTTCCACAACTCAAAAATATAGAAACAGCATCTCAACCCTTTCCACTCTAGATCATTAAGGCATTTAAACCTGCCTGCTAAAAAACATCCATCTTCCACAGCAGGTAGATATATTAAATAATCAATATCATTGCACATGTTGTAATACATGAGGCATAATACAATTAGGTTTTTTAAAAAAAAAAAAAAGTGGAGCGAAATAAAGAAAGAACTGTGGACTGAAAACCACACAGGTTTTGATTGGCAGCTGTATTGTACGACATAAACAGTCTCACCCCAAACAAGTCACTGAAGAGTTTACACAAACGCTTATGCGTGTACATTTAAACTATGCAATAAATAAATGTCACAATATTAGCACATATGTGGATACAAATTTCTTGAAATATCTTCACTCATGTCGGTATTTTGACCTGTAATGGACTGGCAGCACTTTACCTAGCCTGTGATCCTTTCTCTTAGCTTCTCCAGCTCCCAACCCCCCTACACATTTCCACTTCCCCACACACACACACACACACATCATCTATTGATCGGCTTGAGCGTGGACAGGGAGCTGGAACCAGAAGAGGGAAACGGGCATCTCTTTGGCTCTTTGTTTTAATACAGCAGCCTGACCTTTCACCTCTGACCCCTGCTCTCTGCCACCCACCCCCTACCCTGCTTGCTCACATCGAAGCCCGCTGTTGCCATGGGAACGGTCACCTATGACCTTCCTAAGGCATCTACATCTGTTATTAATTAAATAGACAGGATTTGATCCTTGATCCGCACCCAGTCGCACCATGACAGTGTCAATGACTCCCAGCAGGAGAAAGTACACACAGCAAAGCAAAGCAAAGTAACGAGACTTTTGAAACATACATTACACTAGGGAGTGGGAACGCACATCAGGGCGTGTCGACACAAACGCTGGGAAATATAGATATTTATACAGAGCAGGTTATAATGCTCAAACCAGATCTGCTTTCCTTTACAGCGACATGTAACTCGTTTCATGCCAATAAGCATTTGTAATAATTCAAGGAAAAGCTCAGCTCTGCAACACTTGATTGGACTGCTTGTCTCAAAGCATCTACTGAGCACACACGATTCAATTACATCCGCTATTCATTAACGTGCGTTCTTCCCAAACTTCCTGGTTTCCTGATATTTTCACAGCAAAATAAAAATAACCACAATGCGCAATGCGGGAGGGCTCTGGCTATGTGGGGGTGGGTAAGGCGATCGCTCCACAGGGTTAACTCCTAAACCCTGAGATTTTAAACAACCTATTGATCCAGGTCAGTTACAATTATGGGGGATGGGGGGGAAACGACGAGAAGCACTACATTTGGCCAGCACCTGAAATGTAATCATTTTCCTCTGTTAAACAACATGAGCCGTGCATTGCTCACCTTGTTTTTTTTATAACTGGTTACCTCAGTTTTCTTCGAATGATGACGAAAGGATTATTTGAAAAACAGCAGAAACACTAGAACTAGAAATAATTCTGCTTAACCCCTTCAGACCTGATTTTTTCCACTATGGTGCAAACATTTTTTTTACCCACTTGATATTTTTTCCTCTCCAATATAGAAATGAGTCTAAAAAAAAAAAAAAAAAAAAGATTTGTGCCAACTCATATTTTTTTGATTTTTTTCATGTCCACTACAATGGACACCACGACTGAAGCAACATAAAATTTCAAGAAAGCTTTGGGAGGAATCCTGATATTTTAACCATATTTGTGAGATTAGAGATTAAACATATGCAGTATGTGAACTAGTCTTAAAGATTTTGAAAAGAACATATATACTGTAACAACGAATAATGCAATATGCATATAGAAAAACGGTTGTTGTGTGAGAAGATGAAGTCTCAAAAAACCTGTTTGATTCTTTTTGTTCCTTGCAGTTTGTGAGTCTTAGTGTGTGTGTATATGTCTGTGTGCGTTTGCGGGTGTGTTCATGTGTACTTGCTGGTAGCATTACTGGCTTTTTCACCCTCACCAGACACTGGGCTATGTTCATTTTGAAGCGGAGGAGATCTAGGATGTCTTTATTTGGGATCTTGGCCCTCTTGGCATCCTACCTGTACTCAGACAAACTGTTAACTATAGCCAGGTCAAAAGCATGTGTGATCATTCTCAGGGTCCACTTTTTGGATTGAATGTCACTTTATACTCTAAAATATCCATCCATCCATCCATCCATTTACTGTACTGCTTATCTTACAAAGGTCACAGGGTAACCAGTAGCCTATCCCAGGGAACTCAGGGCACAGGGTGGGGGACACCCTGGATGGGGTGCCAACCTATCGCAGGGCACACTCACACACCCATTCACACACTACGGACAATATGGAAATGCCAATCAGCCTACAATGTGTGTCTTTGGACTGGGGGAGGAAACTGGAGCACCCGGAGGAAACCCCTGAAGCAAGGGGAGAGCATGCTAACTCCATGCACACAGGGCGAACCCCCAACCCTGGAGGTCCCGAGACAACAGTACTAACCACTAAGCCACTGTGCCCGATACTCTAAAATATAATCATATTAATAATTAATACACATTAATGTTCATAAAACATTAACATTAAACTGATACATGAGTCATGAGGTTCCTGTGATGGACATTAAACCTTTTAAAAAATCCTGTGTTGTACAACTCTGAAAGATTATTTCAAATTACCTTCAAATTAACTTTGAATATTATTACCAGATACTATTAAGATTATAATAGGTGCAAGGTGATGAGGTTACCATGACCATAAATTAGAATATACCAGGTAAAAATGGTGCTTATTCCTCCACCTGTCTAATGTGATGCCTAAAGCTCTCTCAGAATAAGTTAGAGGTCATGCCTTCATTGTGATTGGTTAATCAGGGACCAATCAGTGACCAGGCATTATTCATATTATAAATGCATACAACTGTATTCGTTTAAACAAAATGATGTCCATTCCAGGGTCTGAAGGGGTTAAGTAACACTCATTTATTCACTCATCTGTTTACCGAAAAGCTGATAAACAATTACTATCAAGTTAGTTTTCAGAAGAAATTACATGCAGAGGAAATCATTTATCATAACAATACCATTTTTATATAATTGGTGGTATGACCAAACAGCAAGCCATGAGAACTTACCGATCCCCTTTAGAGCGCCGTTTCTGGGCACCTTTGGGTCTCTTCTCACTGCCTGCACATGGTGCCCCTCCAGGACCCGTTACCCGCAGAGACTCCAGGCCTTTTGATGACTTCTTAAAGGTGAACTCCACCGGCTCTCCCTCTTTCAGGCTGCGGAAGCCATCCATGTGAAGCTTGCTCTGTTAGAAATTTAAAGCGCTCACATCAGTACAGTAAATTTTTTATGCATACAGTAATATAACCTATATACATACAAGGTTGTCATATAAAACGCCTGTGAAATGTAATTTTTTTCCGATTCCATTTTAAATACTATTTAAAATGCACTCGTTTATTTACTCATTCAGTTCATTCAGGCTCTATTATATAAACGTGTAGAGAAATGACTGCTTAAAGGTTTCATTATTGTGAAGCGGCTATAAAGGGCTAAGGAAATTGTTCCCTAATTGTTTTTTCTTTGTCTCTTAATGCACCAATTTGGATGCCCCAGTGGTTTCATTCAGTGGGAGAAACCTTTGCTGGCTGATAATGATATATAAGCTACTGCATAAAATGGTCTTAGTTTGAAATACATTCCAATTTTGGACAATGCTTAGTTCTGAATATTAAAAGATTTCCAGCTAAGAATATTAGCAATATTTTAACCAGCATGTGACAAGATTATTATATTTATAATTGTATATATAACTATGTTCCAAAATTAAGAAATTAAGCTGGTATGACGTGACCTGGACACAGGTATGAATCCATCTAATAAATCAGATCCACTCTACAGGGTTAGGCTGGACTATTTTGAATCTTGTCCAATCAGTTAATTCCAGAGAATGCAGATTTGTAAATTTGAATTGTCAGTGGTGCTTTTAATGGATATAATGGATATAAATCTCCAACACATTCAATTTTGAAGCATGCCAAGAGAAAAAAAAATGATTAGATAAAGCTATAGACAAACTACTGTTCCAGAATCGCACAACACAATAATCAATCGTTGTTTAAAATCTGCAAATGCTTGCTTTGACTCAAGAATTTGCATATTTGAGATACAATTCCTGAAAAATCAGCAGCAAGAGCAGAGTTCAGAAATAATAAAAACTGTAAAACCGCTACAGTTGTGTCATTTTCACTACTTGGGCCATCATCAAAATGTTGGAAGTCAGGGTTGCCAGGGTTGTATTTTTTTACACCAAACCGGGATAGTTTAGAACGAGGTTGCGGGTGGAAAAAACAAGTCCATGGGTGGTGTTTTTATTTAAAAATAGTCAATGGACCAGCTTCAAAGAAACAAAGACTGTACATGGATTTTTTTTTTCTCAAATAATGCAGTTGTGCAAAACAATTGAGCAATAACATATAAGCTTTTGGAGGGGTTGTAAATGATGTAACTGACTAATCTATTCTTATTAAAAACAATATATTGCTACTCTTAAAATGTTTAAGAAAAATACAAGTGAGATAAAAGAAAGCTCATCTCTCCTGTGTCGATGGTGTGACATTCTTACACCACTTCAACAAGACACAGGAGTCACTGTTTTAAAGAAAATCGTAGGAATCATGTCAGTGGTTGTTGGATGTTCCCACACAGATTTACAATTTAACATTATTGAACTTCTGGTGCTGATAATTGAAGCTAGCGTTGTGTCGACTTCTTTTAAAAAATGAAGTGGAAACAAAGTCTCTCTATTAACAAATTTTGGATTTGTTAAAAGGCGAAACAGGAAGATGAAGCTATGCTAGCAATGACTGCATTAGCAACACGTCACCCCACCTTGCGCCACTGGAGAACACTGGAGAGCAAGTTAAGTGTTTCTCTGATTGATTGCTATGGTCGAGTGAATAAATGCATATTTTATTAGTACTTGTAATTACAAAACATAGCTACTCTGTCGTGAGTTGAGTGTGCATGGCACATTTAAATTAATATGAACGCAATTATTTTCGACATTTCAAAGAAACCTAGCGGTAATTTTTAAACTGCAATCATAAATGTCACCCCCTCCCCTAATCACAGGGCCAATCGTAAAACCACACTGCCACTGTTCTGTCAACTTTTCAGGACTTTTGTGTGTTCAAGATGGATTGGAATTATTTTTTGCTGAGACCTAGCAACCCTCGAACCAGTGCCAATGATCCTTTATTAATGTTCCTTTATTAATTATCCTGATATTAATGTTCCTTTAATAAGAAGGTTATTGGTGCAAAAATAAAAAGTTTTCACAGTAAACGTGTGGAAAATGTTGCTCATCCATTAAGAGAGTTTTCCAACTAGACTGAAGATGGAGATGAGAACCAGTGAGAAGAGTGAGACAATGCCAAATGGCTATCTGGCTAAATCTCACACTGACCATCAGTGGCAAGGAGATATTGGAAGAGAGGGGGAAGTGTGCATTCCTGAAATGGTTGCTCTACAGGAAGAAGGATAGGCAGATAATAGAGAGGTCTACCTTGAAAAACCAACACATACTACAACACCTACTAATGCTGAGTACGGGAATGATTGCGTTCTGTTTTCCTACCTTTAATTTTTCATTAGCAGATTGAGAAGCTTTGACCTGAGTGGTGAAGTATTTCCCCTTTGGATTACATAATCCAACACCAACTTGCGTGACCTCTTTTGTATCACTGATCATTCTAAACCCATATATAACCTACACCGCTTCCACAGACATTAATACAACATGAAATAGAAATCATAATGCATTTTATTGCATAATGAGACATGTTCAGTGTTTTGTTTGTCAATAGCTTGAGACTGTGGAAAGGGCAGGTATTACACGACAAAATGTTAATGTTATGGTTAATGTTTTTTCTGCCTTTGTATTCAAAATCAGAAGACGGGCAAAGTCAGAGCACTTTGATGGAATACTTTAGACAACCAATATTTTTTTCAGTGGTAGATACTGAAAAACTGCGCACAAAATATATGAATAACAAGATCATTTCCGGTGGTCTTTAACTTCTTCCTCCTTTTTGTATGAATCAGGTAATCTAAATCTTAATCATTTGCAGAGTGATGGCATGGTGTGCCCCAGTGGAAGCTGAAAAGCCTGTGGTGGGCCATTTTATGGCCACCGCATGTCGTCAGGCTTAACCCGGACACCTCTCTCATGAGGAGGGGGTCGTTGTATGAACCGAGGGATCTTTTGAAGTGAAGGCAGTGGGAAAGGAATTCAATCCTGACTGCTTGACAAGCTCTGCATTCCTCATTCCCAACCCCCCACCATGGTTTCCTGGAACTATCCCTCCATCCCTTCATCCTCTGACCTCTTCCACTAGCCCCCCTCCTCCTCTTTAAGACTTTTTTATGAATGAGTCCAGCTAACAAGACCTCTCCATTTCCCTCCATCCACGCCCTCCCGCTTCGGCCCATAAGTCTCCTTCTTCCTTTTTCACCCTCTCAGACTATAGTATCTGCTTTGTTGCTTCCGCTCACTCACCGTCCCTTTCCTTATATCGCCTCATCGTTCATATTTTCACGGAGAACATACACAAACACTCTCTTCATTCATTCATTCATTTGCTGCTCAGTAACATATCACAGCCAGCAGGATTTCCTCTCTTCGAGCCTGACAATGCCAGCCATTGTCTCCCAAGAACAAGCCGATTCCCTAGCAGAGACCCTACGCTGAGCATGATCAATAACTGTCCTGGAAGCATTGTGAGAAGGCCTGCTTCAGGATACCAATAAGCAACCAGCAACTTTTCAAAAACGATCATTTTCTACAGTAGCCCAAGCCAAATGACTCCAAATCCAAACCTCTCAATTATGGCTGGCTCAAAGTCAAAGACAATAAACTGCTGAGTCATCAATAACAACAGCCAATTCATTTTGAGTCTAAAGCACTCAAGCACTCAATGCATATGCTGATTTACACTGAATGAAAACAAAGACTCAGTGGACATCCAGCACATGCACCCATACAGCAGCAATTGACAGGGACATTTCAAATGGGTTGTGTCTCTTTCATATGTAGTACACAACCATACAACCTACTGAAAGAGACACAGCGTCTCACAAAGAATGCCAAATAAAATATGCATATTTTAAAAAAAAAAAAAGGAAACAAACACACAATTCTCTCAAGGACAGAAAATGTCTACAGCTCCATTTATCATAAATAACCCACATAAGATATGTGCATATGTATATGTATAGTGTCTCAATCCTTCCCTGCAAAAAAATGATATCTTAGAAAATTAATTGGGTTCTTTTTTTTCAAGATTACAACAAACCAAATATAAGATTATTAAACTTACTTCTAGACCTTTTTTACTCATTTCAAGTTTTAAATGTTCTTATTCTGTTGGCAAATTATTTTCTTTTCTTTCTAGAAATAAATGCTCACAATTAGTAAAATTATTTGCCAGTGGAACAATACTATTATAATTTTAACCTTGAAATTAGAAACATAAACTCTAGAAGAAGGTTTAATTATCTTATATTTGAGTTGCTGTAAACGTATAACAGGTAATAGTAGATACATTGGACTCTGTTCAAGATATTTTCACTTTGCTAAGATGTCATTTTTTGTGCTTCATGTTATAATTTGCCTTTTTTTTTTTTCTTTTTTTTTTTTAAAAACACCACAAAGGAAACAGCATTCATCAAGACTTGCTGATGTCTAATCAGCCTGTTGTTTACCAAAGACATCTTACTCAGCATGGGGAGGATATTACCTGATGAGGTTACAGAGCCAGTCATCTGTAAAATGACCTAATCTCGGGGTAATTTTACAGTGACATGGAGTAGCTGTAATGTAGTCGAAGCCATACACAGTATACACAAGCTTTTATTGTGTCATACTTATTGTACTAGCCTCTATTTATTGTCTTGCATCTTGTCTGTTTGCACTGCAACTTTTCTAATTTGCACTACATGCTGTCCAGTGATTATCCTGTTCCCGCACTATTCTCACATTCCTATAATATAAGGCTTTGGAAAATGCTATTTCATTGCGCTGTATACCTGTATATGGCTAGCGTGACAATAAAGCTTTCTACTTGACTCCCTTTTTACAGGACTGCCAGCATATACTGACTTCTACTGCTGAATTTTGTTCTGTTTGGCTCTGATACGGAACCACGATGTCTGGATCGCACTTGGCATGACTAGATGAAATATCACTAGATGAGATCACTAGACTAGATGAAATATCAATATCGTCACTTTATTGCTAGTGCTAATCGGGTTAGAATGGCAAGGAGTTCAGCATTTGAATTCAGAGAAACCTTTTTTTTCCCCAATCAACGCAGCACAGAGCATTGTCAATTCCTTGCTTAATGATTAACTTACAAAATCAAAGAAAAAAATCAAAGCCATAATTATTTTAATGGCATTAAGGCTTCCCTTTAACATGTATAAAGGTGGAGAGATACATACGCACCAAAACACTACAAAAACACGACTACTAATATTCCTGTGCACATCAGCTATGAATGCACACTCAAGTTAATGTCTGTTTTTATTCCTTTTAAGATGCATTTGCCTGCATCACCTTTGTATCTTTCTAATGCTGCTCCTCAGTACAAAAGAAAATTTAATGTGAGTATACATTCAGCATCAATGTCTCCAGGCTCCTCTAAAATGAAGTAGACGCAGGGTTTATCTAGGAATCGGATCTATTTGTGATGGCGTGATTTACTAAACAATTTCTGCACCATTTCCACTTACAATCACATTGATTATCAAGCACAATAATACACAGTATATTCACTTTGTGTACTGTATATACTGACTTCTAACGATTCCTTAGTTCTATTTGGTTCAGGACCGACTCTGTTTGGATGTCACTCGCCATGATTAGAGGAAATATCATTAGTACTTTATTTCTAGTGCTAATCTGGTTACAATGACAAGAGAAGTACACAGTCTGAATGCAGAGAAACCTTTGTTCAATCACTGCAACGCTGTGAGCTGATTCAAGACAGAGTATTGACATTTTTTTAATTATGCGATCGTAGCATGCACAGGTTGAGCCTAATGCAAAAAATAAAAGCAAAAAAAAAAAACTTTTTTTTTTGTAAATAAATAAATAAATATCCACAACTGCTTTAAGGGCCTCAAGGCCTGATTTTGTCCCTTTATTTAGCATAAAGGCAGAGAGATCGTCTACACATGCCCCCTAAAGAATCAGTCCACACTAGTACTGACGTCTGTTCTTATTCTCTTTAAGATGCATTTCGCTTGCATCGCCATTACATCTTTACAGCCATGCGCAAGATATTCTCCTGCTCCTCACTCCAAAAGAGAGAATTTAATCAGAATATACATGTAATGAAAACACATGCATGTCTCTCAGACTCTAAAATGCAACATGCACAGGATTTGTCTAGGGATCGAACCTACTTGTGATAGTGTAGTTTAACCGATTTATGCACCAATTCAACTGATATTCATACTGATCATCAAATACGAAGAAACATTATATTCCCTTTTATTATAGAACTGTGTGTATATACTGACTTCTAATGATGAAAATAGCTCTATCAGGTTCAGGAGTGCTATGGAACCACTCTGTTTGGATCCTGTGCGCCACGACTAGAGGAAATATCATTAGTACTTTATTTCTAGTGCTAATCTGGTTACAGTGACAAGAGAAGTACACAATCTGAATGCAGAGAAACCATTGTTCAATCATTGCAATCAGCTGTGAGCTGATTCAGGACGCGATATTGACATTTTCTATTATGTGAGCTTAACATGCACAGGTTGAGCCTAATGCAAAAAAAAAAAAAAAAAAAAAAAAAATCAAAATCCACAACTGCTTTAGGGGCCTCAAGGCCTGGTTTTTGTCCCTTTCTTTATAATGTATAAAGGTGGAGGGATAGGCTACACATACACCCAAACACTAGAAAAACAGGACTTGCACGAATCCTGTGTACATCAGCTATGAATGTATCCTCGTGTGTTTATATTTCCTCATCATCACCTTAGCATCTTTACATCCGTGTGCAAGAAATTCCTCTAAAATGAAGCATGGAGAAGGTTTATCTTGGGATGCACGTGTGATGGCGTTGTTTAGTAAACAATTTCTACACCAGTTTGATTGAGCAGATCCAGATGTGGTTTTTTTTTGTTTTTTTGTTTTTTTTTGCATAAATCATAACCCAGATGAAAGTTTGCCCCACACACACACACACACACAAAAACACACGTGTGCAAAGGCAGTAAGTGATGCACAGAAAGGCCTAGCCAACTCGTAAGGTCACCAGCACATGTTTGGCACCGATGTCTCACCTGATGTACGAAGACGTCGACAGGATGGTCGAGCGGAGCGCCGTCTCTGCTCGTCATGGACAGGAAGCCGAAGCCCATGCGCACGTTGAACCACTTGCACACGCCGCTGCCGCTGAACGAGGCCGAGTCCTCCTCGGAGTTCTGCGTTTCCTCGTCTCCGGTCTTCGCACAGCCCCCTTCAAGGAGTACAGGGGGGAGAGGCACGGGAACAGTTTAAACGGCAAACGCACGAGCGCGCGACGCTGGAAGGCGCGTGTATCCGCGCGAGCTTTACGCCGCGTGTCGCGCGCTCGCCGCCGGCATGCACTGTGCGCGCACTGACGGGGTTTAACTCCCACAGCGTGCTTTCTGTGCACAAATGAGGGTCATTCTCCTTACTTCTCAAAGTGGACCATGAGAAACATCACTATTAAATGCACAACCTACATCAAATGCCATTATTATTATTATTATTATTATTATTATTATTATTATTATTATTATTAGGCTGCTACTACTACTACTACTAGTAATAATAGTAGTATTAATAATTTTATCAATCATTTGCATATTGTGTGCACGAAAAATTACTTATTTTTTCCACAAAAATTATTTTGCTTTTCTTTTTTTTATAGCTATATCGTTCAACCTTTTTCCCCTTAATGCTTCTTTAATAGAAACTTTGTCACACAGTAAATTCTTAGACCCAGGAAACCCATTTAAAAAAAAAAAAAAAAACTCACCTCTATAATAATCCCCAAAAACTGATCCCATTTCTCCCATAATCCCAGCGTCAAATCTAATCCCAGATATCCTGTGAATTTATATTTCTGATTTTCCTCAGACTCTGAAGGTCCTCAGGGGCCCTTCATAAACATGGCTTCCCCCCTTTTTCCAGTTTCCATTGCAGCCGGTGTAGAAATGCAGAAACAAAGGAAGTTTGGGGGCATTTTTAAGCCTTTCAGTGAGAAAGTTTCAAAAAAAAAAAAAAAAAAAAAAGGGGGGGGGGGGGGGTCATAAAAAAAAAAAGAGAAATAATTAAACACAGCCCACCACCCAAAAATATAAAGGTTAGGGGCCAAAATTCA
>CM075031.1:8996904-9010593 GCA_037576675.1 Pangasius sanitwongsei | reverse complement strand
ACCACTACCACTACTACTGCCACTACTGCTACTACCACTACTACTGCCACTACCACTACCACTACTACTGCCACTACTGCTACTACCACTACTACTGCCACTACCACTACCACTACCACTTCTACTGCCACTACTGCTACTACCACTAGTACTGCCACTACCACTACCACTTCTACTGCCACTACTGCTACTACCACTACTACTGCCACTACCACTACCACTTCTACTGCCACTACTGCTACTACCACTACTACTGCCACTACCACTACCACTACCACTTCTACTGCCACTACCACTACCACTACTACTGCCACTACTGCTACTACCACTACTACTGCCACTACCACTACCACTACTACTGCCACTACCACTACCACTACTACTGCCACTACTGCTACTACCACTACCACTACCACTACCACTACTACTGCCACTACCACTACCATTACTACTACTACTACTACTGCCACTATTACTACTACTACTACTGCCACTACTACTACCACTACCATTACTACTACTACTACTGCCACTACTACTACTACTACTACTACTACCATTACTACCACTACTACTGCTACCATTACTACTACTACTACTACCATTACTACTACTACTACTACTGCCACTACTACTACCACTACCATTACTACTACTACTACTGCCACTACTATTACTACTACTACCACTACTACTGCCACTACTACCACTACCATTACTACTACTACTACTGCCACTACTACTACCACTACCATTACTACTACTACTACCACTACTACTACCAATAACTCTACCACTACTACTGCCACTACTACTACCACTACCATTACTACTACTACTACTGCCAATACCTCTACCACTACTACTGCCACTACTGCTACTACTACTACCATTACTACGACCCTTACTACAACCACTACTAGTACCACTACCACTACTACTACTACTACTACTGCCACTACTACTACCAATACTACTACCATTACTACTACTACTACTATGACCCTTACTACAACCACTACTAGTACCACTACTACTATTACTACTACTACCACTATAATAATAACAATTTGACATTTTGATAAACTTAATGTTGTATTATGTTTGAAATGGACCATTCTTTTTACTACACACTTAGAAAAAGGTCAAATCTAAGGGTACATTAGTTGTCCTTCTTGAGCAACCCTTATAAGTTTTTCACAGAATTCTACAATAGAGCATTACCCCAAACAAGAACTAGTTTAGGAGATAACAAGTCTTAACTATACAAAGAACCAATTAAAGAACCCTTGAAGAACTTTTTTTTTCTAAGAGTATGCAAGTGAAACAATAGCATTAAATCAAGAAAAGAACAAAAAGGGCAATATTTGAAAACAGGAAATGTCATGCCACATTTTTTTTTTCATTCCTTTTAGCCCAGTCATTGGGAAATCTTACAAAGTCATCCACCTGGTGTACTTTTTACACAGACCCTTCTGATCAGCATTTCTGAACCACTTTCTTGTCCAAAATTGACCAAGGAGAATGTTTTTTTCCCCTTTTCATCAAGTACATCAAAGTATACTTGAAGTATATACTGTATCTTGTAAAATACAAAACCAACATGTCCATGGTCAGCTAAATTAAGGCTATAGTTCCTCTAAACCTAATCCATATTCATATGTAGTTTAGCCACTACGGGAAATATATGTTTCTTTATCAAGATCATATACTATGTCCCTGTAATTCACTGTATTTAGAACATTTTACTGTAAAGGCTGTTCAATTTGTTTAATTCTAATATGAATTATGGACAGGACCTATGAACTCTTTTGATATCCTACTCAGCATTAGTATTTTGTTTAGTTCATGATCTAAAAACACAAAGAAGAACACATTTCAGCACCTGGACCAAATGACTAACAAAATATAACTTACCTTGACTATGCTACATGTTCCAGTTTCAGGCTTTTGATAATCCAGATGGTCAGGATAGAAGTGTGAGCCTACCAATGACTTTTGGATGCATTTTATACTGAAGTGTGAATAAATGAACACCGATGAGTCACAGGACGCGTAGCTGCTGTTGCTATCACATTCAGTCTACTTTATCAGGCTCCCAAGACATGCAATGGTCTACTGTCTAATGAATCATTTATCCCTACTTCCCGGTTGTTATTAATCATCATCCCAAAACTCTCTACTTTAAAAGGATTCAGGTTGCAGAGTCTTTTCTTCGAGCACCTGTTGTAGTGGAGAGTTGCAAACTAGTGTGTCGTGTATGGTATTACTCATAAACCCCTTTCTAATTAATAAGGGGGCTTTTCATCAAGAGAGATTAGGAGACAGTTGGACAATTGGAATGACTCATGTGACACAGATACGGTCTTTCCACGGAAAGTCAGTATTATAGAGATGCGGGGAGGAAGCAGCTGATGAAAGGCTAAAGTTTCTTTAGCTTTAAAAAAAAATCTAAAATGGGGTCATAGGTTTACATACGCCTTGCAAAATGTTAATAATTTTTTAAAAAATAAGAGAGATCATAAAAATTGCAATTGTTTTTTTATTTAGTACTGGCCTGAATAAGCTATTTCACATAGCAGATGTATGATTACAGTCCACAAGACAAAATAATAACTGCGTTTACTCAAATGAACCAAAAGTTCAAAAGTTTACATACGCTTGATTCTTAATACCGTGTGAGTGTTACCTGGATGATCAACGACTGTTTTTATGTTTTGTGATAGTTCTTCATGAGTCCCTTGTTTGTCCTGAGCAGTTAAACTCCCCACTGTTCTTCAGAAAAATCCTCCAGGTCCTGCACATTATTTGCTCTTCCAGCATCTTCTGCATATTTGACCCCTTTCCAACAGCAGCTATATGATGTTAAAATCCATCTTTTCACACTGAGGACTACTGAGGGACTCAAACACAACTATTACAAAGGGTGCAAACATTCACTGATGCTCAAGAAGGCAACGCGATACATTAAGAGCCAGGGGGGTGTAAACTTTTGAACAGGATGATCAGTGTAAATTGTTATTATTTTGTTTAAAGATCTTTTTTTTTCATTTAGTACTTTAGAGTTTAGAAGCTACATGAGATATTTACATGCTTCCCTTAAGACAAAATAATAACAGTTTACACCGGCCATCCTGACATGAGGGGAACCCGATGTGGTCTTCTGCTGCTTCTTCACCTCATGCTTCAACATGTTGTGTGTTCTGAGATGCTTTTCTGCTCACCACGGTTGTAAAGAGTGCTTGTAAACAATGCATTTCTGCCCATTACTCCCAGGATGTTTTTTGGTTTTCGCACCATCCTGTGTAACAGTCAGGGCTCCTTGTCATTCAGAACCAGGGACAGTTTAGCAGGAATTTATAAGAAAGTTTCAGGGACAGATGGCTGTATGACAATAGTATTTATTGCAAATTCTACATCATGCATCATTACATCACTTCATGGCGTGTGTAGGTGATTCTCACTGCCCCTGGTGGTTATCGGGTGTCCATAGAAGCATACGTACATAAGTAGTGCTTTTTTTTTTTTTCAAACATTTATACCATAGGTAATGTCACTAGACAATTAGCTAAAAGTGACCGTGTCTGGCAAGAATGTGGAAAGCTGTCAAGTCATCAGTTCTTCAAAAGAAAACAGCTACACAGGAAGTTAATAAAATTGTACTTAAACTTGAAAGTGCAACAAATTTGAGTAGAAAGCTGTATTACTAGCTAGTTAGTTTAGCTAGCTTACTTGGTTGGTTAAAATTACTTCACCTGAACCAACTCAAGTATGATATAAGAAGACCAGTGCGAGAAGACTTGAGCGTGTGAGCAGGTGTATTAGGGCATGACCATAGAATGCTTTGTACATTACATTACACTTATTGATTTGGTAGACTCTTTCATCTAATGTAACCTACAATCAAATGATATAGCTGAGCAGTTGAGGAAAGCTGGGCTCTAGCTATAAGGACACCAAAGTCCAGACCTCAGAAGTTTCTTTTGTTTTGTTTTTTTACCTCTCATAGCATCTCCAGTTATCAAATTTAACTTGCATTCAAAGACTAACCAATCAGAAGTGCTGACTGGTTCTCAATAGACCTTAGAGGAGCTGAGGAGGACACTTAAGGCTGACCCAAAGGCATAAATGTCCACGTTGTTTACCTCTCTCGAGATCCTAGGTCACCAGACTGTAACTTCTTATCGAGAGATATGCAACATGCATCTGAAATACAGTAGATATGATAGAAATATCTGAGTATCTGCGCAAACATAAAATTTAAGTGTAAGTGTTTATGAGGACAATTTTTTTCCCTTTTTTACATTTAGACTACTTGTAACATTGCTAATTGCAGTAATAATAGCTGAATGCGTTAGGCTGCAAGCTCCTTAATGTCAATTCAATTTTTAGATGTTGTCTTGTCTAGTGTACTCATTAATAACATACTACACGCACGTTCAACCTCATCATTAACTATTGTATTGACAGCATAGTATCACGTAACTATAATTCAGATATAAACCGGTTATTAAGGATGTCTTTTAAACCAAAATATTTAACCCAATAAAAGTCAACTGGAGTCCGAGCAGTGTATGGAAGGATAACACAGCAGAGAGTAAAAATGAGCAATTTTTTATATTTTTTTTATATAAAAAAAAATATTTTTATATTGTAATGGCATTGTAGTATATTAACCATGACACGTTTCTGCAGCTGGACATCGCAAAAATGTTGATCATGGTTAGAGGTCATGGGCAAAGGCTTAACAATGCCACTCTTGCAATTTCAGGATTTGAACTCACACCCTCCAGTCCCTAGTGCATACACTTATCTGTTAAGCTACCACTTCCCCATTGTAAGTGATAAGAAGTATTTTGAACTATATGCAGGTTAAGACGGTAAGCTAATAAAATGCAACGGTCCAAAGCATAAAAAACAAAGAATCAAGATTCCTTGCCTTCACAACTGGTGAAGGTTAGATTCAGTAATGGATTCCTGCAGTAATTACACCAAGCACCTGGTTGCATTTGGTAGGCCTCATTCAAATGAGTCAATTGTAGAATCACCATGGAGACGAATTACTCTCACCCCCAATGACAACCAGGGAAGGAGGTCTCGATGTGACCTGAGTCAGTCAGAGGTGCCTGGGGACAATGATCCGGCACATGGAAATGTGTACACACACACACACACACACACATATATGTCTTACTATCCTTGTGAAGATAAAAAAAAAATAGTTTTCCTCATCGAGAACAACCAAATGTCAAAATTGTCAGATATTTCTATCCTTGTGTGGACACTTTATGTGGACACTTTTATAAAAAAAAAACATATCTTGTATACCCCATCCCCCCCCCCCCCCCACACACACACACACACGCATAATCTTATTCTCTGATTTCTATGTAACATATTATGCATGTATATTTAGTTATATATGTTTGTGCATGTTTATGTGTGTGTGAACAACAACAACAACAGACTGAACATCAGGCAAGCATCCCAAAAGGAAAGATGTCAGCTCGGTGCTCTCCCAAAGTCCCCATGGAACCAGTAGATAATCAATAATTTAAATGCTGGTGTGAAATGCTCAAGCTCAGTCATAATCTGACTTCAGTTTCCTGTCCATCAGGGCTCACGCTTTGCCTTTCAGCATCATGCTTAAACACAACAAGATTTACGCCACAACTGCCTAAAGGCATATCATATCTATATCTAAAAGAGATTTTATACAAAATCAAATGCAAATACTATTACACTTTCAGTGCTCGAAGTGTATTCTATTTCTTGTCTTTATACCACTTCATTCTTGTTTGTTAGAGTGTAAGCAACTGCTGAGTCAAATCCCTTGTAAGTGATTCTTACTTGGACAATAAAACTGATCTTAATTGTTCCATAATGTGACGAGAGACTGAGGGAGGAATAAAGAAAGAGGCACAAAATGCAGTGGAAGAGAGACAAAGGGAGAGAAGGATCAAGACAATATTTGAGTTTTTTTTTTTTTACAGTGAGAGGAATATAATATACATATTCAGCACCTTGGAGAGCTCAATCTATATCATTTCAGCATCACCTGAACATTTCATTGTAGTCCTTTAAAAGTGGACAGTTCAATATCTATGGTATATTTTCAGTATATAATGGTGTCTAGGTTCACAGCTTCCAAGAAGAGGAAATACAATTACATGTCAATAATTAAAGGTACAAGGCTCAAGGTACAATGAGTCATGACTCTTCTCTGTACTGGCACCCAGATGGTAGAATGAACTTTCCACTTACCTCATTTGGCTGACACTTTTATCCCAAGTGAGACAGGATACAACTGAGCAGTCGGGGGTTAAGGGCCTTGCTCAAGTGGCAGCTGACCTGCTGGCTTTCCGAACATCCGAGTCATTGACTGTCTTCAAACCAAAAGACCTGCCTCTCCACCAAGCCTTTATTTAATCTTTTTTGTTTGTTTTTTTTTAAAAACTTGTCTTGTGTGTTTCTACGAACCTCACAAGCAGGGTTTTAGCTCAATGCTATTCTTAGTCCCTGACCTAGTGAACCGGCATGATGATACATTTTTAATAGAGACTACAACGCACTTCTCTAAGTCTGTCTCTAAGGGTGTCTGATAAATTCTGTAAATGTAAATGATCTATTTACAGAAACACCTAGAGAAAGACTTGTTAAGAGAGCCCCACTGAGCAAAACAATGTCTTCTCTGATTTTTTTTCTCTGATTTTTCTACTGGTGTGTTTGGTGTTTAAAAAGACAGCTCCAGCTACAACAGCAGATTTAAAAATGCATCAGAAAATATATACCAGTATATTCTAATATTAACAGTGTAACTATATAAAGATTTCCTTATCTCTTTATAACACTGACCCAGTATATCATCTGAGCAAAGCTCATACAATGATGATCACTAGAGATCCCAAAATCAGAAGGAAATCAGAAATGGTAATTTTCTAACAAAAAAAATAAAATAAAAATTATTTTTTTTAATTGTTATTTTCTAAAAATTATTTTACAAATAGTATTTTCTTTTTTTAACATTTACATCTTTTTTTTTTAATGGAACCAGATCAAACAAATTGAACCTTGCTGCCTCCTGGTGGTAGTACAAACACACATCACAACAACATTTACACTTTTATTTATTCAAATTGGTGATTTATTTGGCATTTCGTTTGCAGTAATCTCTATTTTATGCGCTGAGTTGAGCAAGAGGTGCAAAATGCTATACAACAGTTACTCTTGTGCCATTGTAATGGCCAGACAAAACACGTCCTTAAACACGTTAGCCAGATTTAACTAATGACTGAATATTTAATACCTGGTGCTGGTGGAAAAGGTTGCAAAGATATCAAGAAGATCAGACATGCATATTCAAGGAGTAAACCTTGAATATGCATGTCTGGTCTTCTTGATATCTGAAACGAGAATCAGTGTATGGGCTGGTGAGTGCATCAGAGTGGAGAAACAAATCACAAATCATAAATCACTGCATTCTGTTCCCACAAAAAGCCTCCAAATGACTTTGAATTTGAAGGCTTGAAGTTTAAATTCTAAATCTTTCCATTTAGTACTGCCCTTCAGAAGCTACATAAGATATTTACATGGTTGGCAGAAGACAAAATAAGAACAGTTTACACTGATCAACGTATTCAGGACACTACTAAATAAAGAACAATGCAATTCTGCAAGGTGTATATAACTTTATGACCACAACTGTGAGAAGAAATAATTGACAGTATTTAATGATTAGACATGTGATTAGTAATGAAATGGTGCTTGGGTGTAAACGTAATATGGTTCCTCATGTTCTGTACCACGCTGAAGATGGCTTCTTATTCGAAGAAGCCTTAAAATGCTTTATTCCAAGCACTCAGCATTCTCTCATGCCATGTTTAGAGACTCACAATAACAAAATGCTAAAGTTTATTTTGCTAATGTTTGCTTTTCATGGTGTGTCATATCTATTTTAATAATTAGTTGTCAGATTTAAGAGTTTGCTAATCAAGAAAATATGAAAGAAGCAGAAAGAGCTTCACTTAGTATTCTTACATGCCATGTTCAGTGAGGTGTAGGGTAATAAAAGAAATGCTTTAATAGTTCTGATATGTTGTGTAAGTCTTATATAATTCTATAATTCCATATAATTTCTGATGTATTGTATATACACTGTTATATCTAGACTCCTATTTGTACTGTATATACACTGTTATATCTAGTCTCATAATTAACAGTTCATATTAAAGAATAATAAGATCCACAATTTGATCATTAGTAGTTTATTTCTCTTCAAATAAATGTTCCCAATTCTAAATGATCATGCTCAAGCCCCGCCCCTTCGAGAGAAGGCTCATCCAATGAGGGATCAGTGACGCGGCTCCTCTTTTCATCAACAAGAATATGGTGGGATCCCAAATGGCCTCCTATTGGACACCAAGTGCACTAACATCCTTTATTTAGTACCCTATGAAAGTGCACTTACATAGGGGAACTGGCGCCATTTGGGATGCAGCTTGTGGTCCATAGACGTGCTGAGAAAAAAAAAAAAAACCTGCAGAAAATCCTACCATCCTCTTGATCGACCAGTGGACCGGAAGTGTTTATGGAGCTGATCGATTCCATATATTTGGCATCAGAACAGATTAAAGGCCAGGAAGGAAGAGAGGCGGGAAGAAAAACATCTGTAGCAGCTTTTAATCGGATGGAGAGAAAAGGAAGGATGGAGCATCAGAGGAATGATCAGTCGTGGGATGGAAATGAAGAACAGGGAGATTCTGCCTTTCTTCTGATGGAGGTTGGAAAAGGAGAGCTGGCATTTTGAAATGAGATGGATTTAACTGAAAGAAGATAAAGATCTCTTGCACTTTCTTCCCCATGGAGTCCATGATGCGCATTTACGCAGCAAACATGGCCGTGGATCCAGACTCTTTATAAGCATAGGGTACGAAATCATTCGTACCCTGTGTACGAATTTTTTTTTGTTTGCTCTTTTTTTAAGCGCAAGTGAAACCAAGTTTTGTATCATCACTGTAGATATAACTCAGTAATGCATGAAATAAATCAAACTCATTTCTTAACTTGAACTGAACACGCTTTATTATTATTATTATTATTATTATTATTACTATTATTGAAAGTCTGCGTCTTTCAGCACCATAGACAGCAGCAATGACCCGTTTGCGTAGGAAGTTCTGCGTGGCCCTCTTCCTCTTCGCTCTTTTCATCTTTGGCACCATGATGGGATTACGGACCCTCAAGCCCACTGACGGATTCTCAGATCTCGCGCCAGGGATGGAGCTCGCACCCTTCGTGGGTGGAAAGCTGGACCGGCGACCTGCGCCTAACCATGTGGACATAAGCGATACTAAGATCGTCTTGTCTAAAGCTGGCCATGAGCACAGCATTTTCTATGATGTTCACATCTTCTATTATTTGTGGTATGGCGCACCCCCTGTGGACCGTGGTTACATCCATTGGGACCACGTCCTCGTTCCTCACTGGGACCCCAAAATAGCTGCCAGTCACCCCAAAGGAAGGCACAATCCACCAGAGGACATCGCTTCAGGTTTTTACCCTGAGCTCGGACCCTACAGCTCGAGGGATCCCAATGTCCTGGAGTCACACATGGCGCAAATCGAAGCAGCTGCTGCAGGTAAGCGAGTTTCATGGGTTGTTTTCTTTTTTTTTTTTTGTCAGCCAATCATGGGTGGCGCCTCACAGCTTCAGGGTCCCTGGTTCAATCCTGAGCTCAGTTTACTGCCTGTGTTGAGTTTCTCCACATGTTCTCACCATTTTGACGTGGGTTTCTTCTGGGTTCTCCGGTTTCCTCCCAAAAACAACGCCAGTAGGTGGATTGGCTATGCTAAAATTGCCCCTACTGTGAATGTGTGTGTCTGCAACGGACTGGCATTCCATCCAAGGTATATTCCCACCTCGCACCCAGTGTTCCTGGGATAGGCTCCAGATCTACCATGACGCTGACAAGATGAATGAATGAATTTCAGCCAGTGATGTTTCTTCCTAGACCTTTGCACGTTATATAATTTGTTAATGGTTATGGTGATTTTGACCTTAAAGGTGCAGTATACAAATGAGCTGTCAAATCGCCAAACATTGTATTGGGTGTGAAAGCAGAGTTGTGAGAGTCCACACGCAGAAGTTTTATTTTATTGTGTCCGAAGTCAAATACAAGAAGTTCTTAAATGATTATGACGTTATTAAATAATGCAGAGATTACATAAACAGCATGGACACAAAGACAGAAGCATTCATCTATATTTTGCTAGGTGTAGTTGTTCTCTCTTGGTACCCGCCTGGTGTGGCAGATGAACATGGTGAACCCACTGAGGATCTGGTGCCTTCCGTAATGGACGCTGCCCATAGGCACAGTCTCAAGGTAACTGGTGAGCGACAACACTTCTTTTATTATTTTTACCTTTTTAAAAGGGCACTTTAAAAATAGTAGGGCATTTCACATTAGTGCATGTTCATATATACTCTTACAAGCATCTGATGTTATTCTTAGTTTATATTATATTCATGATTATATTCATGATGATTTTGTAGTATTCAGTATCAGACCACATTATTGATTACTAGACAGGCTGGTTCTATTTTGGGGATTTGAGAACTAACAGATAATGAGTGTGATAATGAAAAAAAAAAGAATTCAGCGCAGAGGAAAATACTGACTGGTTTCTTTTCTCTGAAACTGTTAAAGCTATTACCTAGTGTAGAAAGGAATCTGCAATTTCTCAGCTCATTTTGACTTGAGAGTAAAATATTAAAATTAACTGTTTTAAAATCAGAAAAATATTTTAGTCCTTCTCAAACCCCCATTTCAACCATATTAAAAATCTTTTTCTGGCAGTATATTATTTTACTAATAATCCATGTATGACATATTTTAGTCCATTTGCTATAATTGTAATAAAAATTAAAAGACAAACATAAAAAATACTTTTAAAATATTGCAATAAAAACTGCAATGTTGTCCTCAGTGATAAAATAGAATGGAAATCAGTTATTAAAAGACTCGTGTAAGATAATCCTAAATGTGAATGTATGATTATTTTCTAAAAGTTACAATGAACCATTAATAAAACTTCCCATTCCCAAGTACCATTCCCATTCCAAAACCGTTTATTAATCACAAAATGTCTTATAGTAATCCCATGGCCATTGAATTAGCATGGATTGTAAATTGAAATGTGTAGGGAATAGGCATTGCAAAGATGATACTGTCATAAGAAAGTGTGTTGAAAGCACAGCGAAGAAACAGCTTATCCTTGCCGAGCCGGAAGATGATTCAGCGGACACACAGGGAGAACTGAATCCTTTAATTTGGCAAACGTGTGTCAAAGCAAAGTGATTTAGAAGAGCATGGCCTTCTGTCGTGTACAACGAAATGAGCTTTCTGTCTTCACACCCATAGAGAAAAGGCAGTTAGAGAGATGGAAAGACAGGAAAAGTCTAGAGAGTAAGACAGAAAGAGACAGATTCTGACCGCAGAAGTCCAATCTATGGCACTGTACATTTTGGCAATTTTTTTTTTTTAGATCTCTGTTTTGGCCTTCATGGACCAAGCCAGATTGAACTGTATTCCGTCCTTTACAACTACAGGTAACAGCAAGGACGTGGAAAAAACATTATTGCCATGGAAACAGTTTGCAAGGACATTTCAGCAATGACACAGTGGAAAACTAGTGGGTGTACCGTCCCCCCCCCCCCCCTACATTTAAAGGGATCCCTGGTTTGTATTTTCCTGTCTCTGATCTAGAGATCTCTCCCATTAGAGAATATGAGCGCTATTACAGACTTATACTGCTCAAATCCGTGTGTCAGTGGCATCTGTCAGGATTTCTGCAAGGCTATTTGAGAGATTCGTAGCTTCTAGTGGCTCTGTGGTCCTCGGAAAGTGATTCAGGTGAACTTCAAAACTGCACTGAGTCTACAACAACAGTAAAAAAAAAACACCTACCAAAATAGAAAAAAAGCAGCAAAACTAAAGAAACACTACTAAATAAAACATACATGAATTAAGTAAGGAATAAAACACAGCCGGGTGTGCTGTTATAGGAAATAAATCAATGACTGTGTGGTGCAATTTCAAAGCAACTAAGTTGATTATTTTCCCAGTAGCACCACGTATCAAGGTGTTTTATTATACAGTACAACCAAATCTTTATTTGACAATGATTACAATTCCAATTTTAATGTATATATTTAATGAATGGCATGTCGTACTTAGGACCACTTATAGTTACATTTAATGCTGTGGAATGCTGTGGAATGTCCAACATCTGTTTAGAAAGTTCCCTCTCCAGAAGACTTTCCTATGGTGGAAAACGAACTGTTACAAAACACTACATTTGTTAAACAACAGCACCTTTTTTTCATTCATTTATGTGTGCGCTTAGATTATGTGGAGCATTGATATAAACCGAACGTTCATATCACAGCCAGAACTACTGTCCGAGCCATAGGGTTACACAAAAATAACCAACTTCTGCACACTTTCTGACCAATCAGATTTGAGAATTCAGCAGCACTGTGGTATAAATCAACATAAATAAGGACAGTAAGGACAGGGATGTCTCTATATCTCCTGTCGTGTTAACATTTTATGCAAGGAGGCATATAGAATTGCATAATCAGTTCACAGTTAGGAGGGATGACGCCCTTCCTCAATCAGTCCTGGGTACAGACTCAAGGATTTGGGCCAAGCGTGAAAAAGTACCAATGTAACTCCCAAATAAAATCCCATTACAAGCTAGTCTTTCTTTATGAACATCCATACAGTGCTGATATACTTTGTTCTACAGCACCAATTGAGTGTCTCACACATGCATGTGCATGTACCATGTGAAACATTAACAAGATGCACAAGAGTTGTTAAAGTTAATTAGCCTGAGAAAGCTCCTCTGAAAGCTCATATTGTTATCTAAAGTCAACATGTGGAGCTTTTTACTTTATTGAACATTGTACTTAGGTTTTATTTGGCCTATTCCTCAGAACAAGACCTTTTCTGATGGTGTACAATTATTAGTTCCCCTAGATAATACACTAATGGTGACCTTGCAGCTCATTCTCCTTAAGAAACTCTTTAAGGTCAGATCAATAATCGACCAGGCTCCCTGAATAACCACTGTAATGTAACGATAAAAAAAGAGTCTTAAAGAAAGCACACACCATAAAAACACTTTGTATACACTCTAGTAATTTAATATTGGACCCAAATTTTGATCAAATGTGCCGTTAACTCTTTATGGCTTTGCAAGGACTCCAACATAAATATTACTGGAAGTACACAGTGATGTGTGTCATATAGTAATGCAATGACCAGTGTTGACAACTTAGACATTTTGTCGCTAGAGTTGGTGTCATTTTAAACCCCTTTAGTGACTTTAATTCAAAAAGAGCCTAGCAACAATTCTAGCGACTTTTTTTTAGCCCGTGTTAGTGACTTTCCTGAACTCGATACAGCTCTCTAGCTCACATCATTATTGATATACGAGTTGAGAAAGCGAGTTTGTTCCACTCACCATCAGTGTGTGTAATGCCTGACTGTGTTGCACTTGTGACTAATCACTGATCACAACTGTTTCCCAATAACCAATCACTGATCACCACTGTTTCCCAATAACCAATCACTGATCACCACTGTTTCCCAATAACCAATCACTGATCACCACTGTTTCCCAA
>CM075031.1:8979166-8993808 GCA_037576675.1 Pangasius sanitwongsei | reverse complement strand
TATATATATATATATATATATATATATATAAAAGATTTATATTGATCAAAATCTGTGCTTGTTTCTCTGTGGCACTACTTTCACATAGCACTTTTTGTGCTGATCTTCAGGGTCTTACTTCCAGATACGCCATTGTTTAACATTCATGTTAGCAAGGGCAATTGGCTCGACCTCAATCCAGGAATATAGATAGCAGTGTTTGGGGCTCATTTTTAGAGCTGCAGAAGCCTGGCCTGAATCTGCTACTTGGAGCCATTTTGTGTTGCATGATGTTCGCCAGTGCCAGGATTTCTCATCAACCTGTGTTCTGTGCTCTGTTTCTAGGTGGCGTTTCACATCCAGCCTTACCGAGAGCGGACAGACCTCAGCGTGCATGACAACATCAAATACATCATTAACAAGTAGGTCAAATCCGAGCCATAGCACAGGCTTTCTAAGGTCAGATGGTCAGACGATTCCTACTCATAACCTTTCAGTAATAATTTTTATTGTTCATATTTTTACAGTCTGTCTTTAAAATGAGAGGGAACGTGTATCTTTGATGTATCATTCATATCATGGAAAGGCACCTTTGGATAGAGGATGCTGCTATAAGCCTAGTGTGAGAATGTTTTTTCTCTTACAGTGATTAAATGTTAGTGTCTTTAGCAACCTTGCCTCTGTAGGATGATTCCAGCTTTCTGATGAAGGTTGCACACAGAGTGGCAGAAAATTAGTCATCTATTCATTTTACAAAAAGAAACTGAGTTGGTATAATGTGAGTGTTGAATTCCTAGATATCAGATATTACAGGCAATCTCTGGGCACCCCTCTGTGCACGCCATCTGCCATAAAAGAAATCTGAACACAGACCGAGGGGAATAAGTATCAGCAATTAGTCTACATTTAAAGGAAAACTCCCTTTCCTTTGTTTTGAAGTAATCGTGATGTGTTTAGTGATTCTGGTGCTAATTTGTTGGTTGATGCTGTATTTCCGGTATTTCTATGAGAAGACTGCTGCACTGACGTCACAGGGAAAAAACTGCTAGCACAGTTACACTGGAGTTTAATAGGAGAGAAAACAAATGAGATGACCCTTAGGTTTCACTTGTAGCTCCTGAAAACCAAAGCAAGAGCATCTTTCCTCACTCACCATTTTCCAGCAATATTCATTCAGCAAACACTGGACTCAAAGATCCATTGCGCTGAGTTACATCAGAGACTCGGCTCAGCTAGTTAATGATGTACGAGATGACAAGCACGATGGCGCTGACGGTGGTATTAGCATGAAATTTGAAGCTTTGGAAGCTGATCTGTTTGAGCAGAGTGTACAGATGAGGCGGTAAGAGATGTGGACAGACTAAAAGACTAAAGCACTGCCGCATCACTCTCTATAGGTGGAGATGAAGCGAGCGCTAAATCCCATTGCACCACTAGCAGCAGGTAGTCTTACAGCATTGTGTGTAATGTAGGAAACTCTTAATCAAAATGAAAGAAGTTTAAACTAAAAAGTCAGCTCAGGATTTCATGACAAAATAAATCTAGGACACCATTGAAGATCACATGTTAATTATAAAGATTAATTAATTCAGTCATTCACTCTACAGGGTCACTGATTCATGATTTGACCCTAGACCTCTTGAGAAAAACAAACAGATTTCACTGGACTATACAAAAGCGTATACTGTGACAATAAAGTTGGAAATACTATTAATAAAGCTACATCTTTTTTTTCACACAGGTATGGAAATCATCACGCTTTCTACAGATTCAAGTCCAGCACAGGGCGAATCCTCCCTTTATTCTATGTGTATGACTCGTACCTGACCCCACCTGAATCCTGGGCTGAGTTACTTACCAAGCAAGGCTCCCACAGCCTGCGAGGAACGCCTTACGACGGGATCTTCATCGGCCTTGTCGTCGAAGAACGTCACAAGCACGACATCCTGGCAGGCGGCTTCGACGGCATGTACACCTATTTTGCATCCAATGGCTTTTCTTATGGCTCCTCTCATCAGAACTGGAAGAGCATCAAAGATTTCTGTGATGGAAACAACCTGCTTTTCATGCCCAGTGCTGGGCCGGGTTACGTAGACACGGCTGTTCGGCCGTGGAACAACCACAACACGCGGAACCGAGTCAACGGACGCTATTATGAGACCTCGTTGCAGGCAGCGCTGTCTGTGAGGCCAGATATCATTACAATCACTTCATTTAACGAGTGGCACGAAGGGACGCAGATCGAGAGAGCCGTACCCAAGAAGACTGCTACTCGTCTGTATTTGGACTACAAGCCCCATGAGCCTGATCTTTACCTGGAGCTCACCAAGAAGTGGGCTGAACAATTTAGTAAGGAGAAAGAGCAGTGGCTATTGTGATTGGAACAAACCACGATGAAGGATTCGATTTTGTCATGTTTAGCGCAAATCCTATAAACCTAATGTTTAGTTTTGTATTCAGCATGGTTTGATGAACAAGGTTTATTGTTCCCTCTGACCTCTGTCTGAATATTTATGAGATTTACCAGGGCTAACAGAAGGCACCCTTGTTACTTTATAGGCTGTCTCAAACTTTTATTAGGAGCTCTGATTTAAAACGTGGTTTACTCTGCTGGTAGAGTGTGATCTCATCTTTCCTTGTAACCTGAATGTGCTTATAGTGACTCAACTGTTTCGTAAATAAAGAATTAAAACCAACACCTAGCTTACTTTTCAGAATCTAATCATAGTTTATTGTTATTTTATGACTAACAAAGATATACCGGTTTTACCGAAATTGTGCGTTTCCTAGATTTATTGAAAATGATCGAATTTGTCCATTATGCCGAAGTTATTCATCGCGCTGAGTTCCAGTATATTCTGCCTGAGCTGGCACGGCTGTGTGAAAGATTGCAGCTGCTGTCAGCAGTTTCAGCGCAGCAAGGCAATGCACAAAGGAGTACTGAAAGCTCATCCACTTTATTGCATAACAAGACGCAGCACTATAAACCAAGCTGTCTCCTCTGTGTGTGTGTGTGTGTGTGTGTGTGTGTGTGTGTGTGTGTGTGTGTGTGCGCGCGCGCGCTGAGGAGTTGGCAGCTTCAGTCAGAAGCTGAACACACAGTCATAAATCATTAAACATTTAGTGCACTTAGTATTTCAGCTCCAGGCTCCCCAGTTCAATCCTGAGCTCGTGTTACTCTCTGTGTAGAGTTTTGCATGTTTTCCAAGGTTTCCTCAGGGTTCTCCGGTTTCCTCCCACCTCCTAAAACATGTCAGTAGGTGGATTGGCTATGCTATATAGCTTTAGGCTACGTCCACATTAATCCGGATAGATCTGAAAACTGCCTTTTCGTTTTAAAACGCTCTCCGTCTACACTGGCGTTTTAAACCGTTTTCCAAAAATTGCTCGTCCACACTCAAACGTCTGGAAATGCTTACATCCCTGTACTGCGCATGCGTAAAAACGGAAGACGCTTTGGCCTGCGTCATTTCCGTCAGGCGTTTACTTTTGGTTCTTTGAACTGATGCGGCAATATCTGAAGTTTATACAAAGTGACGATAATCTTTAACAACATTATCAAACTGGATAGCAGGTACAACAACTGCAGTACAACATCGTCCACCATCTTGTTTAAGTTGAATGGGTAACATGACTGCATCACATGACTAAAAATACATCATTGTTTTTGAGTATCTCTGTTTTATCAAGTCCACACTACAACAACGCAAAAATGACGTTTTCAAATTAATCCACCTGGAGAAAAACGCTGTTTCGGTGTGGACGGAAGACCAAAACATAGAGAAAAGATGCGTTTTCAAATTTATCTGGATTAATGTGGACGTAGGCTTAGATCATCAACACTCACCTTAGCTAGCGGGCCACATTACAGTATCTAAAGTCACATGGACCGAACCAAAAAAGTCAGTTTAGTAGACCATTAATACATCAATTATCTGAAAAGTACGTTATCAGTGCACCTATAAAACACATGAAGAGACTGCGATTCATTATCCAAAAAAAATCCAAACATTGAAAAATGTACAAGTTGTGACTGCATAAATAATCACCCCAGTTGCTGTGAAACCCCTAACTTAGTTGTGATAACAGCATCAAAAAGAGCACAGAAAGAGCTCTCAGTGCAGGATCTGAGTTCGACTATTATTGACAATTATTGTAGATGTGACTAAGATAGAAATCAGTGTTTATGAAAAGCACACTGATTCTACGTTGCTTCAGGCCCAGATCCAAACTGGAAACAGATTCTTATAATCTTGCAAACATCTTGCCATATTTGCAAGATTCAAAATGCATTTAATAAGAGATATACATATTTTTTCAGTGTTTAACAAATTAGAGCACACCTCAGGGCCAATCTGACAGGTGATGGATTATTCTACTTCATGCTGCTCAGGCTGATCTTGTTACTTTACTAAATCTGTTGGAGCCAGTCACAGACTTTTTTCAAACTGACCCCATGTTACCCAATTTGTATTTGTTTAAACATCGTCTCAAGTGAAGCATAAGGTACAATGTGCTTTTCATTTCCTAAAGCCTAATTTGAGTTTACATTTTTTAATAAGAAGCCTTGCCAACTATACGGTCATGTTTTGCAGTTGTGAGCTTCATAACTACTGTAGCTACGGTAATTAACGTTTCGGTGTGAAGGCATTTGACAGCTGCTGATGTTTTAGTTCCTGACTATTAGTTACATCATGAACCCTATTGATTCAATTCTCTGTAAAATTCAATTTAGGTTTATGTTCTATTCAGGTTTATGTTTCTAGTTTAATTCCATGGTCAGTAACAGGAATATAGCAAATGGGTTTATATGCATTACTGTGGAGAAGAATAAGACCAGTGCTAGCTGTACAGTGTTCTGTAAGAAGACGTTTAACATTTATGGAAGGAGTCTCCAGTGTTAGCGCATCGGACAAGGGACTTTGAGCTTTCTGGTGTCTCAGTAACATGACAAGTTGCATTTTATTTTTTGTCTTAAATAAGGAGAGCCTGGTGAGGGAATGACTGTATGACGTGCTATAACATGGCAGGAACTTGTCTTGCAGTAAATTTCTCATCATTAAATGTAACTATAATATATATTATAGCTAATAATTGAGTTTATAGCAGAAGCTATAAAGGCCATTAAGCAATAAGCCAAAAAATACCTTCATTTACAATGCAGTCTGCAGTTGAGTCTGTAATAGATACCCCTACTGATCACGAGTGTGCATAGATATGTATACACATATACACGTTTGACAAAAACAATGCACACATTGACACAAGGTTCTCAGATTTATTCAACAACGAAATGAATACCTGTCTCATTTTTTACAGAATGCACAAAAGAGAATATTCTAATAATAAAAACATACAAATGTACTTTCAAAAGATACATACGAATAATCGAAACCCGAGATTTAAAAAAAAAAATACATATAGCGTAATCATAAGGGGTCCTCAAGGTTGTTTTCTACGGTGCAGGTCTTCCTGAAATGGTGCCTTTATGTGACGATCTAAAGCAGCCCCTGCCTCTTCAGATCCTCATAGGTCTTCTTGTTGACCACGTTTCCACTGGAGTCCTCATACTCCTCCTGAAAGAGAGAAAGGAATCAATGATGAGGGTAAGATGGGGGTGGAAAAAAATTAAGACATGGTACCAGTGTCTATAGTAGCCATCAGTTCCTTTTGTGATTAGTGGATGTAAGGGAATAACTCACCTCTGTGTCCGGCTGCCATCTCTCTAATGCCTTCTGTGACTTCAGCTTTGACCAAACTATTTAAAAGACAAAAGGGGGGGAAAAAAGAAAAAAAAAAAAAAAAAAAAAAAACAGGAATTCTTTTCATGCTATTCTTCTGGCATTTCATTATGCATGCATGCCTTGGTTACTTTCAAATGAAACACTAACAATCAGGTATTAAAATTGAACAATTTATCAATTTCAGTGTAACTGCACGTGTGTGTGGTGGTCTAGGAAAACCTGTCGGATGTCACTGTGGCTGATTTCTGGCAAATATTGAAAAAGCTTCGGGTTTTTTTTTTTAAGCCTATAACATACTTTGAGACCTCACCTTGTAAATATATATCACGTTTTGCAAAGACCAGTGCAGTGATTTGCATCATTGGGTCAGTCTGCTTAAAGCCTTGCTAGCTAAGTGTGATTTCCTCATACAGCGAACGTCATGTTTTGATCATGTTGTTGGACAGATGTGCGCTGCAGTGAAACAGACACAAGCCTAATCATTTCAGTTTATAATCAGATAACTGGGTGTAAAAATATCCATGATGCTCCTGCACCACGGTTGAAATGGAGTGCAGACTTTCTTCCTTTTCACTTCTGGGAGTAACAAGACTTTCGAAAACAAATTTACATTCAGGATGTCTGTAGTTTTGAAGTTTTAAAAGCTATATATAGTGGAATATCAAAGTTTCGCCATGTAAAGGGTTTTCCCAGGTCACCACACACGTATATATTCATCTAAACACAGCCCCTTCATCAAGGACACATTCAACGCGAGTATCTATTTTAAACGGTTAGAAACGTCAGTAACTGGACTCACGGGACACTGCGTCCTCGATCTGGGTGACGTTGGCAAAGTGGGCGGTGTTAGGGATGCCCAAGCAGCGCATACCATGTGCATGTCTCCACTCCTGCGAGACACAGAAATGATTATGTTTTTTATTCACAGTAAGCAGGAATGCTTCAGAAGCATTACTGTAACACACAATGCACTGTAACAGTAACGTCTCAGATTACACACAACAGCTGCATTTAATTTCATTTGCAGCTAAATTAGACCAGAAATAGGGCATGTGTTAGTAAAATATTACTTGCAGGAAAAAAAAAAAAAAAAAAAGACATAATTCGAATATCCAAAAGAATTTTCAAACAGGCATAAATTCAAGTATTTAATATGTATTGTACGTGGCGACTATTCTCACTTCTGATTGGTCAGTAGGTGTTTTAAGATTCATTAATACTAGAGGAAATAATGCAAAGTTCTTACAACTGAAGTACGATGCTGCTTTACAACACTAAAGCTGAACAGACTGGAAATTTTTTTTTTTTTTTTTATTTAATTCCAAATCAAGCTGAACATAAAGCAGCTCTGTAATATTTCCATCAGAAACAAAGCAAAGAAGCTAAACTCTTTAGTTGACACTTAAAACGAATCACGTTATTGAAATTAAGAGCAGTAAATTGCTGCGTCAGTGAGGTGGGACAGGAAATAAGCACTCACTGCAAAGTGTCTCTGGAAGGCTTTGGGTCCTCTGTACGTGTAGTTCCCGCAGATTTCACAGTTGTAGTTGATGTTCAGGCCATGAAGCTTGTATAGCCAGTAAGGAATGGGCTAAAAAGAGAGGATTAAAAAAATAATAAATCAGTATGAGCATGCATTATAAAAACCACAACATGCCTTAACACATATCTATTTATAACCAAACAAACAATAACCACTACATATCTTACAGCTCTATTACTTCTGTTTGCTCATCCACAAGCAGCTCATTTCTATCAGATCATCTTGATACAGATTACATTCGGGTCGGACAAATAATAAATCCGTTAGCGAGCCTAGTGGGCTTGCCCAGTCCCATGTTTCGGTTGCCAAGCAACCTACCGACGGCTGAAACGTGGAAGCAAACGTAACGTGATAGTGCCATTAATACAGACAAGTATATGAATTCCATGCACAAGGACAACTTCAGCTATTATCCTCTTGGGATAAATTTTCAAAAGATAACTAAAATCAACAGGACGTAGGATTTATTTCACTTGTCCGCCAAGGAACTATAAATTTAAAAAAAACTATTAGCCTTGATATGAAATGCGCTTGTCCCGAGAGCCCAGGCTGCTGGATTTTCCAGCAAGCATGTCAGAAGATCTTCTGCTTTATTCCTCCGATCTGCAGTTACCTTGCCGTCCCAACCCAGAGGCAGGTTTTTGGGATTGTAGATGATCTCGTTGTCCTCGTCTTCGCTCTCGCTCTCACTGGGCTGCTCTTCGTCGTCCTCTTCGCGCTCCTCGCCTGTCCGAGCCTGCTTCCTCTGGACGTTCTCGTGTGTCAGCTGCCTCTGCTCCTGCAGGATCAAGCAGTGATCTACATCAGACTACATCCAGAAGTGCTCCAAAAGTGCATGTTGTTAGACATAAGCAGTAGCGTATAATGACGGAAGAAAAGACAATTTCCCATTTTGCCAACCTTTCCATACAAGGAAAATGAAGCATTGCTAGAGACCACGTACCCCCAAAACCTCCACGTATTCATAAATTTGGGCCTCCAGGAAACCGATCTCTTTGTTACGCTCCGTGTCCCTGTGAACAGATGATTGTTGTGAATGGTGTATCCCATGTATCAAACTAAAACACAGATGGACTTTGGGGGGGGGGGGGGGGGGGTGATTTTGAAACGCCTACTTTTTTGGTCCCTTGGCTTTTGGGTTTTTGGCAAACAGAGAAGGATCCAGTGACTCCAGAGACTTCCCTTTAGTGCTGAACAGTCTCTGTGCTCTTTCCTCGAGTGTGCTAAAGACGGAGAAGGCATACGTTATACATAGTCTGTATAAATCACTGGATTCAGAACAGATGCTGGTAAGAAATGGATAGCACACACACACACACACACACACACACAAACACTTACCCACCACACTTTAAGCCCAGAGCCATGAGAGCAGACTTTAACCTGTCCAAACCCAGTGATGCCAACTCCTGAAATCAATCACATGTTCTGTTAATAAAATAGTCCACATGTCTCCACCTGCTGGTTGATTAAATCATTTGCTACAATGCCTTGCATAAGTATTCACCCCCCTTGAATATTCCCACATTTTGTAGTGTTACAACCTGGAATTCAAATGGACTTTTATCATTTGATTTACACAGTATGTTATTTTTAAAAGTACATTTTTTTAGTGCCACAAAACTATTGTGATGCCCACTGTAATTTAACCAAAAAAAAAAAAAAGCTGTTGCGTAAGTATTCACCCCCCACCCCACCCCAGATCAAGACTCAAGCCTAAATTTGAGTGAAATTTGATACTTTTGGCTCATTTGCTATTTGGTTTGGTTTGTTTTTTCACTGCATGTAATCTAACAAACCAAAACACACACAAAAAAAAAAGTTAGCTGGGGGGGGCATGTAGGGCTGAAAACATGTACGCAAAACTCTTTCACTAATTGGTCAGAAAAACAGCGACGGAAAAAAGTAAACAAAGCGTACAGAAATGAAAAAAAAATAATAAATAAATAAATAAAAATCACCCAAGCATGGAGAACACAGAGCTCCTCTCAATACATTGCTGAATAATATAATGACTAGTTTAAAATACTGTGTGGGCCACATCCACTGTTTATTTTCTGCGTGGCATTCCTGTAGCGCCACAGCTTCTGTGATGGCTGAGTTTAGCAGAAAAAAATACGTCACACACATCCTGTAATACACGTCATGTTTGGTTCATTTTGTGCACTTCGACTGGAACCAGACCCAGATCACCTCGCTCAGATTATCATCAGGACCGGATATTTTGGTCCAAGTGCGACTGCTGTGTTCTCAGCTGCACTAACAAACCTCCCCAAAGAGGGAAAACACACCGGGGGTTGGTTTAATTCAAACAATCTAAAACACTGCGTATGTGAAAGCACCCAATAATTACAGCTTCTGAGATATGTCTCTCTCAGCTTTGCACATCTGGATCCTGATATATTTGCAATTGTCACGCTTCATAAAATAAATTAAATAAAGGTGAGGGTTAAGAGTGACAGAAATGGCTGTGTGTGAGAGTGAGTGCAAGCTTTACCTCCCAGGAGGAGAAGGCAGACAAGTCCAGATGAGCTCCAGCGTGGGTCAGAGCACTGCTAGCCTCTTTCTGTTACACACACACACAGCAACAGTTAAAATAATTCAAGCTCTTTTTCCTTTACAGGATACCTACTAGTCACCCAAACCTTGTTTCGAAGAAGATAGCTATTTTCCAAGATAAGTTATTGCAGCCCATCCCGCATACGAGAGGCATGTGAGCGGGCCGTGCGTCACCGCACCGCAAACGACCCCAAATAAGCCACAAAGTGAGTGGTTTACAATGATGGACTCCATTGCGCTGTACGAGAGCACTTTTCTTCAAAACAAAAAAAGTTGCACTGTAAATGACGTAAGGCCCGGAACGTTAAGTGCAATCTGAGTGCAGGCCGTTGGAGGAGTGGGGAGGAGGACAATCGTGCTTGCACATGGTACAAGGCAACCAGGTCTAGTGTGACTACGCCCTAACTCAAACTCACCGGCCAGCCAGGAAAAGTGCCGTTCTCCCACTTCTTCTCAAAGTCCATCAGCACTTTCCCATACAGCTCGTTCTGATCCAGCAGAGGCTTCACTCGGTCTGTGTAACCCTGCAGGTATTCCAGCAGCATCTCTAGATACCTGCACAGATTCAAATCACAGGATTAACAAACTTAATCAGTTGTTTCTGGTGGAACTGTGCATTAAAACATTGCCTGAGCTCAATAAAATACAATTAATATATATTACACTACAGCGATGCTGAATCCTCAAATTCTTCTGATTGGTCGGAAGGTGTTGAGTCACTTTCTTTAACAGCAACTCGGACAGTAGTGCTTGACGTAACACAAATCACGGCTTTATACAAATTAATAAATAATGATTCATCATTCTATAATGTTATCATTTCTATAGTCACGACTCATTCAGAGGGACTGTGGTAATCTTAGGCTACTAATAAACTGATAAAAAGGAGTTGATATCTAAAAGTAAAACGTGGTGAAGGTTTTTGTAAGGCGATGTTTATGTAACACTTAAGGAAGGAGTCTCCAGTGTCAGCGGTTAATATGCTTTCTGCCATGGGCAAGTCTTCATGAGATGACAATCAGGTTTCTCAGTAACATCACAAGTGTGTTTTTTTTTTTTTGCACACGACTGTTTATACCTGCGATGACGTAAACGATAACAGGAACTCGTTTTGTAGAAGTTGAACAACATCGAATGTAACAATAAATGGTTAAAAAGAGTGATGTGTTGTTCACTAAGGAATTAAAAATTGCGCTGCGGTATAACAGGAATGCAAATCTTTAGAAATGTGCAGTTATTGGAAAATAATCAACGGTATGTTAACAGTAACTCCGCTTTGTATCAGGCCATCTTGGATTATTTTCCAATAACAGCATGCCTCATTGTGTTTTATTCCTTACATTTCTTCAGGGGGAAGAAAAAAAAAAGCTGCTGAAAGCGACTCACCTTTTATACTCTGCGTTCTTCCTGTCTTTGGAGATATCAAAGAGCTGATCGAAGGACGACAAATAGGAGACATATTCCAGTTTCTAAACGACAGAGCATGACATCAAGTCATCAAAAAAAAAATCCATCTTGTTTAGTAAGACAGAAAACCCATGATTGAGAAGACTGAACTGAAGTCGTACCTCTGATCCTTTTAGATTGATGTACTTCAGGTAGCAGTCGTGGAGGTCTAGATAGCGGCCATATCCTTCCTCATCAGTGAACTCTACTAGATCTGTACAAACCCGAATAATAAAGACTGGATAAACAAAAAGCACGCCAAGAGCACCAAGAGAACTGGGATTTGTAAAATAGGGTCAAGCACAATAATCCTTCTAGATAACTGACGCTAGATAGCAAGGAACAGAGAGGAAGTACTAAGTTACTACTATCTAGTACCTCATAAACTACCAACTCATTGTTCACTCTTTGTCTCAAATATGAAGTGCTAATCAAAACAACTCAACTGCCTCTTGATTAGAAATCAACCACTGCAAATATCATATGTTAGGAATAAATCACAACGGTATTGGAAATTACACAACAGTCAGTTCCGGTCCACTAATCTGATTGGTCAAGCTGCGTTCCAAGAGTGCCTATATTTCCTATAACTGCACTAACTTTGTAAAAGATTTTGGACACAGTTTATCATTTTCCTTCCACTTCACAATTATGTGCAACTTTGCGTTGGTCCATCACATAAAATCCCAATAAAATACATTTGTGTTTGTAACGTGATAAAATGTGGAAAAGTTCACTGGGTATGAATACTTTTGCAAGTCACTGTAAAGGCAGCCATGACTTACTCTGTGCTTCCTCGCTGAGGTTGTCTTTAGCCTTCATCAGCTCCTCAAACTCCATCGACATGGGCACACAGATCTGTGTGGACGAGAAAGTGTGTGCGAGAACAAAATTCCTGATTTAAAAAATCAATCAGTCAATCAATCACTGCCTGCAGATGCAACAGTGAGTGAAGGTGCAGTACCTCATTCGGATGTTTCCTGTGGAATTCTTTAATCTGTTTCAGCCGGTTGTAGAATTCAGCAAACTCATTTGGCCCGGATATGGCGCTCAGCTCTTCCTTTCTCAAACTGGTGCGGAGAATTTGTGCAAAGAAAAAGAAAAGCAATGTTAATGCAGTGCTAGACAAGATGTTACAGATCATTTAGACCGTTCAGATGCAGGAAACACTTTATCCTGGGCGGTGGGGATCCGGGAATTATCCCAGGAACACTGAGTGCAAGCTGAGAACACACCCTGGATGGGATGCCAGGTCATCACAGGGCATCACACACACACACACACACACACACACACACCCTATGGGTCAATTTAGCATGATCAATCCATTGATCGGCATACTTCTGAAAGGTGGAAGGAGAAAATAATAGGCTCTTACCCATCTTTGTCCTCATACCCATCTCTCAGGTTTGCACTCACTTCCATGTACCTCTGTATAAAGAAAGAATGAAAAAAAGTCAGTCTTCTTAATGCAATACAAAGCATTAGTTCAACAATGGGATTAATGTTAGATTAAAATATATATATATATAGGGACTTACATCCAACATGGCTCGTATACGATGATCAGAATTAATCTGGTCGCGCAGCTGGAATAAACAGACACACAAGTATTGACTGGTGGAACGGAAATAACAAGCATTTGCCAAAAGTGTGAAGTTCTTATTCAAAGAATGTTGGGAAAAACAAACAAGCAAATTGTCTAAAGTCTTGTCACAAATCGCTCAGTCGTTTCACATAGTGCTCTATAGTGCAAGCCATTATTATAGATTTATCATTCTACTTCCATTCATTTTATATTCTTGTCACAGTGACACTACGTCTGTTGTACACTATATGGCCAAATGTCTGTGGACACCTGACCATCACATCCCAGTCCAGATTTAGTCCCCTTTTGCTCTCCTGGGAAGCTTTCCACTAGATTTTGGAGCGTGGCTGTGGGGATTTGTGTTCATTCAGCTACAAGAGCATTAGTGAGATCAGGCGCTGATGTTGTATGAGGAGGTCTGGGGTGCAGTCGGTGTTCCAGTTCATCTCAAAGGTGTTCAGTGGGGTTGAGGTCAGGGCTCTGTGAGATCTTCCACTCCAACCTTCACACACCAGGTTTGGGCCTCTTACTTCCAGTGAAGGGAAATTGTAAAGCTACAGCACTTCTGTGCAACGATTCTGTGCTTCCAATATTTGTGGAAATACATAAGCATCATAGTCAGGTGTTCACTAACTTTTGGCCATATAGTGTATTTACATTTCTTTCAACCTTTTCACACCTTGTATTCTCACTTCTCTAACACTTTCATTTCCTCATGAGGGATGAATTAATACAGGTTTATCTTATGTTTCACCAAAACAATGTTATGTTTCACTGACCACAAACAACAAAGCTCTTAGGTTTCACTCCACTCTAAAAGGTTTATTATATCATATCTTACACCAAATAGGTTTCTGTTACTAGTTAATGTTCGCCCAAGTCTTAGCAGTCATTCATCCTAACAGAAAGGAGTCTATTTCTATCAGCTACATTAGCCAGCTAGCTCAGCTAGAAATACCGTCGTTTTCTTGTGTAGCATCTCCTTTGTTTTGGCGTCCATTAATCTCTCCTTCTCCTCATGGTAGCGACGCTGCTGCTCTAAAATAGGCTCCATGATCACAATATTTGCTTAATAACAGCAATAGGAGAAAGAGACTCGATCAGATTACACTGATCCGCTCCAGTCCTTCACTAGCCGGATTATTTAGCTAGCTTACGCGCGTGCAACGACTCAGGAAGTTGGTCCGGCCTACAATTAAAACGCGGCTGGAAATAAGACGACAGCACTAACGTTCCGGGTTCATCTCAAAGGTGTACATGACAAAATATTTTAGATCGAAATATATTGTAAGGATATTTTACATCAGTTAAAATTTGCTCTGGTTATTTTGAGAAAGATTAGCTCAGATATTAATAACACCGCTGAAAATTCCATGTTATTCTACAGGACCAGCTGCCAAAACACAGGCCAAGCTGGTCAAGTTGCTAATTTAGCGTTATATACTGCACTGTAGATAAGTTTAATCATCTCAAATATTTTTTGGATCAATCTAGTCAAGTAATCTAGTCAAAGAAGCTTAGAAAATAACTTAAAATAACCAAATATACTACATGGTCAAAAGTATGTGAACACCTGATCATCACATTCATATGAGGCTCTTCCTCAAACTGTTCCCACAAAGTTTGAAGCACATAATTATCTATAATGTCTTTGTATGCTGTAGGATTACAATTTCCTTTCACTGGAACTAAGAGGCCCAAACCTGTTCCAGCATCACACTGCCCCTGTGCACAAAGCGAGCTCCATGAAGACATGGTGTGTGAAGGTTGGAGTGGAAGAACT
>CM075031.1:8948715-8969755 GCA_037576675.1 Pangasius sanitwongsei | reverse complement strand
GTGTGAGAGGAGGGAGAGTGTGTGAGAGGAGGGAGAGTGTGTGAGAGGAGGGAGAGTGTGTATGGGAGGAGTGTGTGTGAGAGGAGAGAGTGTGTGAGAGGAGGGAGAGTGTGTGAGAGGAGGGAGAGTGTGTGAGAGGAGGGAGAGTGTGTGAGAGGAGGGAGAGTGTGTATGGGAGGAGTGTGTGTGAGAGGAGAGAGTGTGTGAGAGGAGGGAGAGTGTGTGAGAGGAGGGAGAGTGTGTGAGAGGAGGGAGAGTGTGTGAGAGGAGGGAGAGTGTGTATGGGAGGAGTGTGTGAGAGGAGGGAGAGTGTGTGTGAGAGGAGGGAGAGTGTGTGTGAGAGGAGGGAGAGTGTGTGAGAGGAGGGAGAGTGTGTGTGAGAGGAGGGAGAGTGTGTGAGAGGAGAGAGGGGGAGTGTTCACTATGAACACTCATTCTGCCCCTTGCCCTCCTCTTCACTGGAGCTGAAAAGGGAAACAAATCTTTTTAAATCTTTCAGTGGTTTTTACTCGTTTTTACAAACTTCAGTGTGTTAATCCACATCACACCAACCTGGTGTTGATTATTTTCCTGACGTTTTATTCCTCTTATACAACAGCACCTTGCCAACGATTATAATGTTTCACTTATTAATGAATGAAACATTATGCTTTTTAGCAGTTTATAGTCACATTTAATGTTGTGGAACGTCTGTGAAAGATGTTATCAGTTACATTACAGCAGCTATAAACCGTCTCTCTCTCTCTTTTTTTTTTTTCCTCGCACTCTGTTACTGAGAAACGTGAAAGAAAATTCCTGTGCCGGAAAACGTAGTGACTGTTACAGAAACTTTCACTAATGTTAAAGGTTAAAGAAATAAACCTTACAGAAAACTAAATCTGTTCCTGCAAATGAGCTTGTTACTATATCAGCAACGAGGGCATTCATATAAACGTGCACATTTTAGACGCGCTGTCATCGAAAATGAAATGCCTTCTGACCAATCAGATTCAAGAACTCAACAGCGCTGTGGTATAAAAATAGACATCAGTTGACGTACTCTTTTGGCGAGATTGTTTGAAGCAGGCCATGGAAGCTGCACTGCGTGTTGGAAATGTGAGGCAAAGGGCAGCGTAATAAAACCTCATCATCAGCGCCCCAGCCGCTCCCCCGCCAGCCCCTGGAACCCAGAAATGTGCCGCCTCAGGAAAACCTGCTATCAAATTACACCCAGAGCAGCGCAGCTTGCAAAACGCCGCTCAAACCAGAGGTGTTTAAGACAGTGCAGCGTTAAGCTGCCAATCCTGGACGATTCCCCGTCGGCTTTCTAGCGGCGTCTGAGCAATTTAATCCATTTTTATTGCTAAATATACAATCGATATCCCATAATGCATCAGATTTCTATGATGTGTAGATAATGTTTAATAAACCTTATTGTTATGGTAGCTTATTATATCTTTACTGTCAAGCGCTGTTTGGTAATAATGACCCTCATTGTTTCATGCTCAGCAGAGAGGAAGTGTGTGTGTGTGTGTGCGCGCGCGCTGCGGTAGTTTACTGCTTGATTATGTAAGCAGCAGATTTTGCTTATCCCGTGTTCTTGCTGCTCTGGAGCTCGTGTTTATGTGCACGCCTGCTGCCTTGATAAAGACCTGCAAGATTGCAAAAAAAAAAAAAAAAAGAAAACCTACAAGCAATTTCTCTAAATGTTCTCCAGATTGTCGTTGATGCCTCAGCTATTTCTGGGGTATTCCTGATCCACACCTTAATGTTATCCTGCTTTATTTGAAAGTCATCTTTTTGATTGCTAAATTTATACAAAAGCTGGGAACACAGCATAACACAGTGAGCTGTAACTGTAGTGAGAAAAGGTCAGGAAACCTCCTCAGTCCAAACTCATAATAATCAAATCCAAAGGTAGCTGTTGGGGCTTCAGTAAACATAAACCATTACACTAGTACAATAACAGCCATGATAGAAGGTCTTAGCAAAGATGCTTTGTGTTGAATTTTCGAATCCGATTGGTTGAATTCAATACATTCAGATTGGTCGAATGTAATATGCCATCGTCCTTTCGTGGCCCCGATCACGATCACTGGTGGATGATAGTATTGCCTGTGGCTTTGGGCAGGGAGAAGGGGGCGTGGCCAGACATACATAACACATGTCATGTGCAAGTTTTAAATTAGTTACCGTACCATGTTACCGTAGTTATCATTAGTTTGTAAAAATACCGGAAGCTGGTTACGAGTCGGCTGGAGCTAACTAGCTTTGAGTCTTTTTTTTTTTTCCCCTCAGGAATTCTGCAAAATTAAAAAGTTGGGACTGGAAATAAACCTAACAAGTAATTAGACTAAATTCATTATAAATAAAATAGTTTTTAAAATAGTTTAAATACAGTTATATAAACTAATAGTTTAAATAAAATTCTCTAAACTACACGTGCATGTGCTGCGTGTTGAACAGCAGCTTCTGAGAAAGAGGTTCTGCTGCTCTGCTCTGAAGTCAGACAAAAGGTTATTTCGGTTAGTGTAAGATACAAACAGGCGAAAAGGAAACACACTTGACACTTGAAAGACGTAATAGCTATCGCAGATAGTTGGAATCTGTCCACAATTCCTGATACTACCGTCAGTCGTCCCATCCCAGCGGACGCTCCACATCAGGGGTGTAACACAATGCCGTTATCTGTATTTCAATCTGCATGTGTTTAGTGCTCAAAATATTACTATCTGTTCTTGTGCTCAGATTTAAACCGGAAGTGGGCGTGGTCTATACGAGAAGGGATCCCAAAGCACACACCTAGTCTCATGCTACTAAGCTTTCTAATATTCCATCTTACAGTTCGGCTCTGTATGCATATTCAGTTAGGAAGCGTTATCTGTTTTTATTCGTATTCAGTTAAACCCATATTCCACATAAATAGATAAAAAAAAAATGTAGCTATAGCTATGAAGATTTCTGTGACGAGATCTTTATTTTGCATTTTTGGAAAGAATATCAGGTGTCAGTGCTTTGTAACAGCCAGAGGTCAATTTTTCCACCATGAGGAAGTCTGTAGGACAGAGCTCTGCTTTTTTTTTTTTTTTTTTTGTCTTATTTACTTCAAGAGAGAGAACAAAAGACAGGCTGATGAGGGAATGTAAGTGATAACAGGAACTAGCAACATTTAAATGTAATAAATGTAACAATAAACACATAAAAAGTACGACATGCCACACTTTTTAATGAATAAAAGTTGGTAAATGTTGGCAGGTTGCTGGGACACGAGGAATAAAACTCTTCAGAATGTGCTGTTACAGGAAGCTAATCAACTTTGGGGTGATAACAGTAACTCCGCTTCGTGTCGAGACGCATCACACCACCCTGTCGTTGATTAATTTCCTGTAGCAGCATGTCCCGAGGTGTTTTATTCCTTTTTTGTATTCATATCTATGTTGGTAATGCACTAATTCTGCTCTACAGAAATGAATTGCTGAGGTTTGATTATTAGTGAGTTTTCCATTGCCTTCTCAGTACAAGGAAGCATGTTGAAATGACTGTGATGATATATGCAACAGATAAAGTGGATTAGGTAGAGAACGCTAGAGTGTTACTGTAATAATAATAATAATAATAATAAGCTTGTTGAAACCAAGATCTTGTTTACAGTAGGACCCCTGCGTGTAAATAAATGTATTGTTCTCTAAAACTTGGTTCTCTTTCCTGCAGGATTCAGAAGGAGTTAGCGGAGATCACTCTCGACCCTCCTCCAAACTGCAGGTAGGACCGCGTGCCTGTGAAACGTTTAATGCTGTTGGTTTTACACCTTGGTGGATGTTTGGAAATTTTTAGCAAGGTGATGTTTTTTTTTTTTTTTTGGCATGAACTGTGCTGTATCATGAGCTGTATCATGGCACATCAAGATCTCTCCGCTACTTGCTCATGAATATGCAGCGCAAAAGAACTGCGAATATCATCTGCGAGTCATATCTTCCATCAAACAGTAAATTCCCTCTCCACACTGCACATCATCTGATTCAGTCAGTTCTCTTTTAGATGTTCACAGCATGCATAAGTCCTCGTCACAGGCTATGTGGCTACGGCGTAATACATAGAAGGGTAGTGTAAAACAATACTCCAGTTCTGGGGTCGTCAACTGGCAAAGTATTTCGGCAAGCTGAAATAAGTATTTGGGAAAAAAAACAATAAGGATATGGGGGGAAAAAAACCAGCTGTAAGGCAGTGACTCTCGTTTTCTAAACATGAACCAGCGCAGCTTCTGTTGTGGATCCTCTTTACCGGCTTGTGTAAACTATTTTCCAAATTTCCCCCTGGAGAACAATAATGTCTGTTCATCTTTCTAGCTAGCTAGCTAGCTATCATTTAGCTGAGGGAAGCTCATTGGATCAGAGACTAGCTACAGAGACAGACATTAAGTCAAAGAAGCTGAGAGTATTTACAGACTTCCATAGGTTTTTCATTTTCTGGCCTGAGAAGCGAACCAACAGCGTAGCTGACGATGAAAACAATGTTTAAACATGAATGAACAGAAATATGCGTCTATTCTGAGCCGTTATTTATGAGTTTACCACACACGTGATGCCACATCAGCCAATTACTGCGTATATTCATTTGTGAAATGCTGCAGGCTTAAGAATTCTGTAGTTAAAGTTTATTTATTTTTTTTCCCCTCTCACCTGAATGTTGACTTCGGTCCAAAAGTGATTAACCTCGATGATGATCTTATCTGGGTGGCGCTGCGAAGGCGTGTAGTTGCAAGGAAAAGCTCGCCATGATTTGTCTGATTGCCCTTACGAGCCCATTCAGGCTTAGGGTGTGTGTGTGTGTGTGTGAGAGAGGTTTTATTAGGCTGGGCAACAGGTATGGGCTGTAAATTTGATTTGTCATGCATGGATACTGTTCACGGTCTGTGTCGTCTCTCACAGAAATACGGGATGGAGAAGAACGCGCTTCTCTAGAGCTCCATTTTGTGCGATAATTTAATGTGAAGCTTCTCCTGACCGCTCAGAAGGATTCTGAGACGAGCCGCATGTCGAGCGCTCGCTGCGTTCACACAAGTGTCAGAGCGCATCGATGCGGCCACTCTGACGGAAGATGCGTGTGTAATCTTTCTGACGCTTGTCTTTTTATATTCATATCCAACTGCCTCCGCTCCGGTGTGGAGAATGAGATTTTACACCCCGAGACGACACCAGAAGCCTAACTTGTGAGGCTTGTGTATGCAGAAGGAATGTTAAATCCTCGCGAAAATATGTGTTTAACCTATCCTGAAGATAGATCAGAGATTATATCATGACTGCTTTTAGGATCCTCATGACTAACCGCACACACACACACACACACACACACACACACACACACAGATCCAAGTCTTTTTTGTGGAACTTACACACTGTATCTCCAGATGAGAAGAAGCCTCACTTTAAGAGCTTCCGCTCGGATTTCCTCCTTCACCGTTAGGGTTGTTAGAGCGTCACGGTTTCATGGTTAGTCACAGTGTATAATCTGACACTCACCTCGCCGTAACACTTAAAATGCAGTTCTGTCTATCACCTTCTACCCGATCAAGTTCCTTACTCCACTGGTTCTCATCCCTTTTGTGTCTGCCCAAGAATTTCACATCCTCCTCCTAAACCAAACAAAAGCAGCCTCCGTCTCTTCACCACGGTCAAACCAGCCGCGGTGGATCCTAGAGTGCGCTTACAAGGCTGCGGGATGCGGGTTTTTGAATTTGAATTCAAAAGATAATATTTGAGATAATATTCCTTTTATACTACAGTGATTTGCCAGTGCCTACAATTCTTAATTTATTAATTAAACAACAACATTTCTCTTTTTAAATTTTTATAGTTAAATTTAATATTTTGGGACATCCTTGAGACTCGAGTCTTCAAGACTGGAGGTTCGTCTGGGTTCATTAACTTCAAGAGAGAGAGAAAAGAGAGGCTGGCGAGGGATCGACTGTTTATAGCTGCGATAACGTAACTCCCGTGTCTGGAAAATGAAATAGCACTGCCACTCGAGACTCCCTCGAAAAAAAAGTTAAATGTCTTCTAACAGAAAACTTCATATCAACGATTTTATGCTTTTCTTTGTTATGTTTTTAACTTGTTTATTAATCAGTCTTTCAGTAAACTATCTTAGTCTCTAAACTTAAATAGTTTGGTGAAAAGTCGGTCTCGGAAATGTCTCAGTGGAGGAAAAACAATAAGGGGTTTGAGCTTTTTGTTTCCTTTTGGTTTTTGTTATGTATACAGATAGAGACGGTACGATATCAGGTTTGCTTTTCTGTTACCGATACAGGAACCTTGACTATCGATATCCATCTGATATTGTTTTCTTTAAAAACTACAAACCAAAAATCAGTTACTTTTGTAAATATAATCAAGTGTACATTTAATCTATTCTAACGAAAGTTAAAAACAAACAGACAAGTCTCTTTATATGTAAACATTTCCACTTCCAAAAATACATTTCTTTTCCAAATCCAATTAAAATCTCTGCCATTTGTTACATGATCCGATATCCGATATGTTTTCTCTGATCTCATGCATGATTTAAAAAAAAAATTTTTTTTGCCGGAGATACGGCAAAAATATGATGATTCCTGAAGGCGTTTGGATGATCCGTGATATAGGTTTACTCACAAACTGACAGCAGTACATCAGCGCTGCATTTCGAAAACTGATATAAATGTTATTAATAAACAAATTTATAAATATTTTTATTTATACTTTTTTTTTTTTTTTTTTTTTTTTTACAAATATTTATCATTGAAAATAGAATTTGTACTTTTTTTTTTTTTTTTACAGTTTTAAAGATTATGTACAATTTTTTTACATCTGCTTCCAGTTAGTTTGTAAAAATATTAAAAAATGTTTAACAAAAATTTAACAAACTGACATCATGATATTCACATATTTCTAAAAAGCATATTGCGACATAATTGATCACAATCAGTATTATATCGTCGTATCACCCAGCCCCGTATACAAAAATGTGCAATTATTTAAAAAAAAAAAATGTTTTCCTTTTTTTTATTTTTTTTTTTTATTTAATACCGTGAATTTGTGATATTTTTCGATTATTGTGAACATTTCAAACCGTAACACCCCTACTCACCAGAAGGTTTGCTACACTGTGAGCTTAAATACACTCGTTGTCCACGAGCGTCTGCTCTAATTGCCATCGGAACGCGTTAATCTCTGTGGCAGAGTGAAACGGCGCTGTCTGTTAGATGGTGCAGAGGCGTTAGATGCGAGGTGAGTGTGTGTGAACCCTGGAATGCTCCTTGTTATACAGTTGGGTTTGATCCAGGCGTGTTTGCTGAGTGTGACATTGTTGAAGCGCAGCGCTGGCGTTTAACCCCCTCTCTCCCCGATTCTGAAGCGTTTGCGTAAAGCCCAATGGAAACGAAGGCTTTTGCTTTTTGAGAGGAATAATTTGGCATTGCACTGAAAGGAGGGCGTTGTTGACATTTCACAGCTATTTCCTCTCGTTTTAATCACTTTGGTCACCCTGACGACGGCTAATTAATTGAACGCGACAGCCGTGCTGGAAGAGTTTGTAAATAGCAGCACGGCAGAGACGTTATATCGGCTCCTCTGCTCGGCGTGCTCCACTGGTTTTTAACTGCCGTATCATTTCCTCATGTCTCTGCTGCTGTTTGGATAAGAATCTCTCAGCTGGCTAAAGGGAAACAATGTGGGATCCCGAAAGGACATTTGCATATCCTCTCTTTCTCTCCTTCTCTCTCGTTATCTTTCTTAGTTCAGCAGTTGGACTGTGTTCATCCCAAAATAAGAACGTGATTCGGTATTACCAGTGTTCTTGAATCTGATTGGTCAGAAGGTGTTGATTAATTTCCTCTAAGAGCAGCTCGGACGGTAGATGATTCTTTTAATGCTCTCGTTCTAATACGTTATGGCTTTTATAGTAGCTGCTCATTCACAGGGACTTGTATATAGTAGACGCTCTACATAACCAAAATCTAATGATAAACAGATTAAAAATGGAGTTGCAAAGAAAACAGAGACTCACAGGAGCCACAGGAGTCTTCAGGATAGAGGATGATGCACTTTGTGCTTTCTCATGTTTTTTTCCCCCCCATATAATCTACCACTTACTCTCGCTCTCTCATGCTCACTCTGTTCTCTCTGCTGCTCACACTCTCACTCCGTCTCACTCGTTCACGCTCTTCCTCACTCGCTCACACTCAAGCTCACTGTCTCGCTCACCCTGTCACTCGCACTACCTCTGGCTTACGCTCTCACTCTGGCCGTCTTTGCCTCTCTCTCATTCTCGTCCTCGCTCGCTCTGTCTTGCACACACTTTCACACTCACTAATGCGATCATGCTCACTCCTATGCACACACTCACTCTCATGCTCACTCCCCGCTCCCTCTGCTCCCTCTGTCACTCACACGCTCACTCTGTTCCACTCTCTTCCTCACTCACAATGGTTTAGATGGACTCTGGTTTAGATCACTCTGTTCCTCACTTTCTCACTTTGTTCCTTGCTCACTCCCCGCTCACTCTCTCACTCTTTCACTCTCTTCCTCACTCACTCACTCACTCTCACACTCACTCACTCTCACACTCATTGTCTCGCTCAGTGTACCATGCACTCTCAGTCAGTCACACATTCTTTCTTTCTTTCTTTCTTTCTTTCTTTCTTTCTCTTACACACTGTCTGTCTCTCTCCCCCCCCCACTCTGCCTGTTCCAAGCCCATTCTGCTCTCCTCCTCCTGTTCTTCTCTCTTACACACTCACAGATTTCTCTCCCCTCCTCCTCCTCCTCCTCCTCCTCTCTCCTCCCAAGAACATACTGCTTTGCAAATTATATAACTGATATGTAATACAACATGCAGTGTGGAACAACAACAGGCATTCTTATATAAAAACAGGCATCTGATAATCATCACAGTTACCTTCTGGTTATGATTTGCAGTGTAGAACTGTAATATTGTTCATTTATGATCCTGACATAAATCTTTGACTGAATTGTAGTAAACACGCATGTTTTGGAAGATGACACGTCAAGACATGACAAGATGCGTCGATAACTCCGGGAAGCACTTTGGCAATGATTTCATTAAATCGGTTAGTGAGACTGATGTTAATCTTGTTTAGACTTCAGATTTTTCAACCTTTTTAAATGTTTTTAGCATCGAGATAGGGCTACGCTCTAAATAAGGGATTGTTGTAGAGGCCTGGACTGTCTCGTCGACAAATGCGAACATTCGCTTTGTCACTGTTGTCATATCATATCATTAAGAGCTGCCCTGGCCTTCAGAAACAGCATGGCTGTTTTATGTTCTCTTAATCACCAATAAAAGGCAAAACATAAGTCACACACAGAGAAATGAACCGGTCCGTTTTGAGCCACGCAGGCTACCATCATCTACTATTAATAGACATTTCAATTATTACTCTGATTTTTTAAGGCATTATATTGCCTTATATTATATACTATATATTATATTATAACTGCCACACACACACGTAAAATGACATGTATAGCTGCAGTGTGTGTGTGTGTGTGTGTGTGTGAGAGGAGTGTGCTAGGCTGGTCATAAAGTTCACTGATGCTTTAAATTCTCTACAATAAAGGCAAGCACTATCACATTTCACATTCAAATTTCATTTTACAACATCCTGGCGAGGTGGAGAAAAGTGAACTGAGCAAACAGGTGATGAGAGACGTTTTCCACTGTGAGAGAGAGAGAGAGAGACTGCTTTAGAGTTTACGCCTTTCAGCTGTAATTACAGTTTAATCGAGCTCAAATTTATCCTTGTTTGCCGTTTTCCTTTCAAAGCCCAAACCACTGAGGCAAACAGCTGCATGTGATGGAGGAAGAAACGTCGCTGCAAAACCTCACCAAAGTGTGATTATTGAACAGACAGACGAGAGTTTGTGACCACAGTAAAGTTGCTCAGCATTTCCTAATTTCACAATTTACCAATGTGAGAAATGTTACCGACATTAAAAGCCCCTCTTTGCGAATAACTGCACAAGAAATGCAGGTTTAATCAACATTTTTTTTTTCCCCTCCTTATTTTGTTTATTTATGTTCAACATCCTCGCTCAATGTCTGACGAACTTCAAAACTCAATTCACGTCCCACATCTGCCTCAAAAAGTTCGTTTGTTCATTTAAATAGATTCAGATCTCTAACACGAACTGTGCCTTCTTACAACAAGGAGCACATCGTACGAACGTATGAACAGATTGCGATAGCGAAATTCTTTAGACAGAATGTTTACACGGCTATTGTCATATTCGATTTAACGGATTATTAAAAAGACAATACTTTGATTCGGATTGGCCTCAGTTGGTTTAATGTATTCCGATTGAGGTGTATACATGGATGTTTTTATTCTGCTTGAACTGAACAGACAGATTATTAGGCTGTGTGTCAACGTAGCTATTTGCACATTTACCCTGACCCTCGGCTTATACAGTCAAATATTCGGAAACATGGATTAAGTCTTAGTCGCTACTGAAACGAGGTGGCAGGAATTTCAGTGGCTTATTGTCACAGGAAGTCCACTCTGCTCATTATTTGTATTACGAGTATATTATGAGCCTGCTCCTGCACTCATTTACATTGTTCATATACAGTGTATCTTTTATCTCTCCAGCCTTTGACTGACTTTATTTTGGTCAAGGTGGAGGTCTGTTACCGCTCCCTGCAAATCCTGTAAAAGATTCAGGATGTTTTCAGTTTAAGTTCTTAAGTTTTCAGACCATATTTCTTATTAACAGGCTGCGAGAAACAGGATGCTCTGTAGCTTTTTATGAAGCCGTGTTAGCAATCCGTGTCAGCAATCCTCAGGGCCCTTCCAGATGGTCCACGTTTCTGCTTCCTCTCACCTCCCAGCACACCTGAACCAATCAATCATGAGCACAAACCACCTGATTCAGGTGCGTAGGGAGCAGAAATGTGGACCATCTGGAACGGCCCAGAGGACTGGGCTGGGAAACACTGAGCTACTGGAAGAAACAGCAGCAGGAACTTGTCCAAACGGTTTATAGAGGGTCCAAGCAATCGGGAACGCTGGGCGTCGTCAGGTCCTTCGTTTGTTGTCATAAACCTCATTCTGTGCTTTCGTCTTTGTTCTCGTTTTATGCAGCAGCTGGCAGTCATGTTAATAACGCTTCATTTATACGATTAGAGCTGAACCGAGAGATGGAGAAGGAAAACAGAAGTGAAGCGATTTATTTGAAGCAGTTCAGCAGTTTGATTGCTGATCTGCTTTGCACACACACACACACGCACACACAAGCTCTAGCTTCAATCTCAACACACTGCCAGCTCCAGCATCATCGTTTGCAGTGTTTAGTCTGTCCGAATGGAGCCCTGGTTCATTCGGGCAGGTGAGAACACAGCAGTCATGCCCAGGTGCTCATCAGAAGCAGGTCCAAGCAAATTCCAGCATGGTCGACTGCAGTGAGAAAGTTTTGCCCCAACAACAAGTGAACCAAGCATGCTGAGTATTATGGGTTTCAGGCAGCATTTTTATGCCTCTGGCTTTATGTTTTTCCGGTTGTCCATCAGTGCGTCCATCCGAGGTTATTGTTAGCACAATATCTCAAGAAGCAGTGGTTGAATGTTTGTGGGATTTATATTGAATCATCATTGTAACCAGCAGATGAAGTGATAAGATTTTGAAATAGATCCAGACACGTTCAAATGTCTGAAATAGTTTTTCTTCCTTCCTATGTGTAATACAAGATGTTGCTTACATCTTCATGGTGAGGAACCCAGGGCCCATTTTCATCACTGATTCTTGCCATCGGTCCACCCATCCGTCCATCCATCCATCAGTGTATCTGTCCGAGATTCTCTTCAGTGTGATATCTCAAGGACGAGTGGTTGAACGTTTGCAGGATTTATATGGAATTAATTATTGTAAACGGCAGATGAACTGATTACTTTTTAGAATTGATCCAAACAGAGTCAAGGTCACAGCAAGGTCATAGTTTTTCCTTCAATAGCTTTCCCTCATGATTGAAGTATATTTTAAGTGTATTTGTTGGTGATGGAGGCATCCACGTTGACGCCATTGGCATCAAGTTCGACTTATTTTGTCAATGCGAGCTGCTAAACTGACTCAGAGCTGTAGCTGCAGAAATGTCACGTGTTCTGGATATTTGGACTGACACATCAAGGATGCTTTCGCATAATCACTGTTTGGCCTGTTTGACTCTAACCCTTGTGCGTTTTCCTTGGAGACCGTCTGAGCGAGGTGGTCTCAGTCCAGTTTCAGTTAAACTCCTGCGTGTTTCAGTTGCAGTGAGAAACCAATTCAACCCTAAATTGACCCGAGTGCAGGAAGTGAACCAAACATGGTGTGTATTTTGGGTTGCGGGTGACTCCGAGCTGCAGAAACGTGATGTGTTCTGTAGATTTGGGCCAACAAAAGAGAGAGAGAGAGAGAGAGAGAGAGAATAAACAGCGCATGTGAAGCCTGAAACGTTTTTAGCTAGTTATTTCTATAAAGATTTAGTAATATACTGAGCGTGGCTTCGTGTTCCCTGATTTCCAAGCACACTGCAAAAAGTTGTTTACATTTTTACGTTGTTTTAGTTCTGACCAGTGAAGGAAAGAGTTTTCAGCCCTACACACCCCTCAGGTTTGTTTAATTACATGTGAGAAAACAAAACAAACCAAATAGCGAATGAAGTAAAAGTATCCGATTTCACTCCGATTCAGACTTGGTGTGAATATTGAATTCGTTATTTATATAATTATCTAACCATTTATACAACTCCAGCATTATCTCCGGGTGATTTGTGTGCTTGTCTGTGTGTCTGTGTGTGTGCGTCTGTGTGTGCGTCTGTGTGTGCGTCTGTGTGTGCGTCTGTGTGTGCGTCTGTGTGTGCGTCTGTGTGCGTGTGTGTGTGTGTGTGTGTGCGGCGCACTTGGCAAGGCTCTGTTTGCCTTTTTTCCATAACCGTATTCCTGTTCAATGAATGAAAAGGTTTCTACGGGTAAAAAAACTACATGCCTGTCAGTTTTGTTTAATCACTGTTTGTGCAGTGTGAAAGCAAACCCAAAAAGCAAACGAAACAAACGTATCAATTTCAGATTTGGACTAATACCTGTGAAAATATGAGACATCATACGACATGACTCCTGGATGTTTTCTGCAGACTGAGGGGAAGAAATGTTTAAATTCTCACATTCCTTTCACATGAAGTAGTGAGTTATGGTTTTATAGATTGCATCCTGGGTCTACACTGATCAGCCATAACATTAAAACCACCTACGCAATATCTGGGCCAGACATTGTGCGCCCATGACCCTGTCACCGGTTCACCGGTTGTCCTTCCTTGGATCACTTTTAGTAGGTACTAACCACTGCATACCGGGAACACCCCCACAAGACCTGCCGTTTGGCCCTTGTCAAAGTCGCTCAGATCCTTACGCTTGCCCATTTTCCCTGCTTCCAACACATCTACTTCGAAAACTGACTGTTCACTTGCTGCCTAATATATCCCACCCCTGGACAGCTGATATTGTAACGAGATAATCAATGTTATTCACTTAACCTGTCAGTGGTTTTAATGTTATGGCTGATGGGTGTATAGTCTGTTCTGGAGGCAGGGAAATCCCTGACGACTGTTACATTGGAGTCATGTGACTCCTGTACTTAATACACCGAGAATGCTAACTAGTATGACAAGGTAAAGTAGATTTTCTCACTTTTTTTTTTTTTCCCCTTTGAATCTATTAGTCAGTTAATCTGCTATGAAAACACATTTCAGTATAAATGCAGTCTTTAGAGGTACATTAGGTAAGATCAGTCAAATTTAGATTAAGTAAGATTAGGTCTTTAACGGTTAAGTAGGCGGGTTTGACATTACTCCTTGAGCCCACCCCACCCACGTTCACAAAGCTCCGCCTCCAGGATGTGGGGTGGCCCGTAGAGCAGTGTGTCTATAAAATGGAGGCCCATCCAAACACAAGCAAGCATTCCAGACCGGAAGTCAGTTTTCCAGCCAGTCAAGACATTTGTTCAGAGGTTATGGCTTAAACCATTATTTTTGATCATGTTGTACATATTTCCAGAGTTATTTGTACAAATAAGAAATACAAAAAAAAAAAAAAAAAGACTATTGCACCTTTTAGTCTGTACTGGTGATTTGCAGGGCTGCTGAGGTTGCATTGTTGCTGAAGGAAATTTGAGAAAATTGGCTTAAAATAGATGCAGCATTACAAGATCACATCACATTTCACGTGGTCGAGATTTGTCTTTGTTTTACTCACCATACCATCCACCAACTTCCTCTCTCACTTTCTGATGTTGCCGATTAAAGCATCCACCCCCATACGCACTTGCATGCATGAATGCACACACTCGTACACGCTTGCACAAACATGCATGCACACACACACACACGCTGGATATACACTTCATCAAACACATGGACGGAGCCGCACGCTTCCTCTCTCACACACACACACACACACACACACGCAGCCCTGAATTCAGTACTGCTGTCTTATCAATCTCCTTAATGACTGTGTATTTGTAAAAGATTACATCTGTTTCTTTGTGAGCTGCAGCGAGTGTGCTGTTGTATCTGATATTCACTAACTCATCGACGTTCATGTTGACGCTTGTCTTATATTCAGTATGCCACTGATTTTTTTTTTTTTTTTTTTTTTTTCCTCTCCCCCTCAGTGGCCCGATAGAGTTACTGGATTCCTGAGCTCACATTTTGAAAACAACTGACTCAAGTGCCTAAATGCTGTTTTGTTTTGCAGCACATCAGATCTCAACACCTAAATTTCATAAAAAAAAAAATAGCAGAAGCCTGAAAAGTTAAACCTTTTCATTTCTTTTAAGTAAAATATGCTCAAGCCCTTCCATATTCCAAATTCTTCATGATTCATGATTCTTGGAGAAACACTTTTAGAAGTGACCTGTTTTTTTTTTTTTTATTTCATTTTTATTTATTTATTTTTTTTTTTATCACACAACATTGTGTGATAGTGTGTGTGTGACAAAGAAAATCAAATCACTGAGCCACTACTGATATATAGCACCAGATCAGATACAGAACCATGCAGCTTTATTATTTATTTCCTTCTGTTACATATATCTCACTGCAGCCTCCTTTCCCACACTCATTCTTTCATTCATCTTGATAAACGCTTTACCTGGCTGTCGCGTAAAAGTCAGCAATATCTGCAAAAGCTATGCGTCTGACATTTTCTGCTTTGTTGCCCTACTCAGGAACAGGTGAAGGGGCTTAAGCTGTTCATTTATTCACTCTTATTGCTACTGAAATGACTGACTGTCTCTCAAAATGTCGGGGTTTTTTGCTGTGCACTATACATGTGTTAAAGCTGCATTAGGCAAGATTTGTCAGATTTTAGGTGGGGTTGAATAAGAGGTGAATGATTCTTTTTTTTCCACTACTTGAGCCCGCCCCACATTCCCATCTATGTACACACAAAGCTCCGCCCCCAGAACCTACAGTGGTTCTACTAGAGTTTGCATTAAGCAAGGACTTGGGCTCATAATGATTTATGACGATGGTAAAGAGTCCTTTTGTTTTTTGTAATTAAAAAAAATGTATTTGCTTGATTTGTTATGTAAAGTTGGTCATTCAAACAGTTCAAAGATTGTGTTTGTGTACTTGTCGAGAAGCAGTGCTACTAAGTCTGCGTCCAGCTTTATCACTTTCATGGGTAATAAATTACTCCATTTTGGAAAAGCACTGCCAGTGTGTATTCTGGTTTTGCTGTTTCTTGTTGTTAAGTGTTTTTCAAAGGACAGAGTGATTTTTTTGGGTTTTTTTTTTTTATGGGAGAATTATCTGGCTGTGCTGGGTGCTTGATGATTTCAGACTGAGATGGGGGCAGAGTGATGGAGCGGTGAGGAGTGCCTATAAAACGACTGACACGAGATCCAACCAAACGCAGACAAGCATTCTGGACAGTTTTCCTCAGCCACGTAACATACTTGTGCTGAGATCATTGCTTATAATATTATTTTAAAAAATTATGTTCTACATAATTTTCCAGGTTATTTGTACTAGTAAGAAATACAAAATATTGACTATTGCACCTTTAAGAAAGGTGATAAAGCTTTCCTCTACAGAGTTTTACTGGTCAGACAGATAGAACCACATTTATCACTTGAATAGTTTGGCATAAAAAATTTGTTCATAGTGTCCTTGTGGCAGGAAAACAAGCTCATGTCATCACCCTCTTACCATCCAGCAGCTGGTGTGAGGTGTTTTTGCCTTTCACTAACCATGACGTTGTGCTTATTGACCAAACACATACACTCAGGTCTCATCTCACCGAGGGAAAGCATACGAAAAAATCTTGCTTATTGCAAAGCTAAGTCTTGTTGGTTTCAAAAGCCGTACTTCCTCCATCTTCTTCTGATAACGTGCTAATGGACGCCTGTAGATCCCCAGACGTAGCTTTTTGGTCCCATGCGGCTAATTAATCCTAGCTGCAGCTCGGAGGTCATTGCTGATGTGCTTTCTTCTTCACATGATGTCTTCAGACCACCAAACTGCTAAAGATTAACATATCAAGTACGTTTAATTAGAGGAACATGACTACTAATGATCATAAATCCAATGGAAGCAGTGAAGGGTGTACTTAATTTTCAGAATTGCTTGCTACATGTTGGCCTAGCTTTTGTTGAATAAAGCCTGAAATTGTGAAAGCTTAATTATTTTTTTTTAAAAAGGTGAGGACCAGTTGACATTATGTTAATATCTAAAACCATTTAATTAGGAAATCATCTTTTTCAAATGACTAGTTTAGCAGCTACAAATTAATTCATGCAGTAATTTAAAGGTGCAGATTTTTTCAAGATAAGGTCTCTTAACAGTTAAGTGGGTGCCTTTGAAATTTAATAGATTTTTTTCCCCACCTTATTTCTACTAATTTTCCGGGTTATTTGTACAAGTAAGAAATTGCCTGTTGCATCTTTAAGTAATGCATTTGCATGTAAACTAAGCTTTGGTTATGAAAGTGACATAAATTTTTTTTTTTTTTTTTTATTGGGATGTAAAAGCTAAAACACAAAAAATGCGTATGCAGAATGCACAGAAGAAAATTCTTTTTGGTTTGTTGGGATAACGTGCATACATGTGCCATTAACCTGGAGGCAGGTTTGTGTGAAATCTTATTTAAGAGCATTAGCTTGAAAAGGAATAATTGCGACATTCCCATTGCCAGTTGTGAATGATTCCTACTGCGGCTTGCTTTGTCAGTTCAAACGGGAAAAAAAAAAAAAAAAAAACCTCACACCGGAGTGAATGTTTATGTTAAAGCCTTTGACGCGCACGCTTATATAATTTTAGCTGCCACTGGTTTGTCAGCTCCATTTACAGCCTATCTGGACTGTCAATACACTGATAAAGCTACACACTTGCACACAGTTCCTCTTTGTCTGCTCGACTGAGCCAGCCCTGTGTGTGTGTGTGTGTGTGTGTGTGTGTGTGTGTCATACTTGAGAATAATATCAGTATTGAGCTGCTGGAGGCTTTCCTCTGGTTTAACAGTGACTTCAGGCTAATCGCCCACTGAAACCTTTATTGCGTTTACGATGGCCTGTTTTCCGAGAAGCAGATAAATATGTGAATACGACTTTTTTTTTTTTTTCTTTTTTCTTTTTTTTAATCGTAGTAGTGCATTGTAATTTGTATGACTCAATCTACACTCTCTTAATTAGGAACACCCCACCTTTGCTCTCAGAACAGCCTCAGGATTCAACAGTGTGTTTCTTTGAGATTCTGGTCCATGTTGACACGAGCGCATCACATCATCTCTGCAGATTTGTCAGCTGCACATGTCTCGTTCCAGCACATGCCAAAGGCGCTCTGTTGGATTCAGAGCCGGTGGAAAAAAAAAAAAAAAAAAAGGGGGAATATGTAGTCAGATTTAAGAGAACATAATACGTATTGTTTACATAAAAATATCAAGTTTCTCATCAAAACGTGATGTAGTTGCATATATTAACTTAATTTAAACAGGTTTCTAATTACTCGTTTCAGTTATGTAGAGTGAATGTAATCAATTCTTGTAGTATAAATATAATCCAATTATGTTATGAAATCTCACAAGCATGTTGGCGCTAACGCAAAGAAATGACTTTAGTATGAAAATGAACCAGATGAAAGCAAGAGTGGTATAATAGCACAGTGGGATATGTCGCTGTCTCACAACAATTACGGCCCGGGGTCGAGTCTCAGCTCCAGGTGAGAGTGAAGGTTTCAGTTTTGTTCAGGAGTTTGAAAATCCATGATCGAATCACGTTGGGTTTATGAAAACAAATTGTGTTAATGTGATTCAGTCACGTGGAATTAAGTAAATTCAGTGTTTGTTTGTTTTTTCAGTGTAAACACTGAAGTACCCTGAGGTCATGGTCATGTTTACGGAACCTGATTGAGACCACTTGATCATGCTGGAAGTAGCTGTTATGTGAAAATTGTGGCCGTACGATACTCAGACAGACTGTGACATTCAAAGATGCTCAGTTGGTATTAAGGTGTGCAGTGGGTGCCAAGAAAACATTCCCCACACCGTTCCACCACCACCACCAGCCTGAACTTTTGACACAGGGCAGGATTCAAGGCGACTTTTTTTTTTTTTTCCAATCTTCACCTGTCCAGTGATTGCTGGTTCTAGCCTCAGATTCTTGTTCTTGGCTGACAAGAGAGAAAGTCAGTGTGGTCTTCTGCCTGTCTTGTAGCCCATCCGCCTCAAGGTTTTGCATTCTGAGATGCTTGTCTGCTCACCATTCTGATGTGTGATAGAAACTGAAGCTCTTGAGCTGTGTCTGCATGATTTTATGAATTGTGCTGCTGCCACACTGATTGGCTAATGTGCGTGAACAAGCAGGTATACAGGTGTTCCTAATAAACCGGTCGATGAGTGTAGTCTGAGGTCTTTCAGTGTTTAAATGCGCCCCTTGTCTTGTAATGCATGTATTTGACTTTTTATAGGAATTATTATTGGCCAAGGCATTTTACAGCGTTTAGCAGTTGTGCTGAATCTTATCTCCCACACTTCTCTCTTTCTCTCTCTCTCTCTCTCCTACTTTCTCACTCTCTCCCACAGAATGAGCCTTAAATGTGTTTTTCAAACAACAGTGTTGGCAAATCAATAGGTCTCAGCAGGATTAGAATCTGTCTTCTTTCTCTCTCTGCCGATTTATTTCCGCTCTCTTGAAGCTCCTCTCCCATGTTTCAGTTCAGAGATAATGCATCCCTATCCGCAGGAATGCCCCGCTCTCTTTCATCGCTTTTAAATTCAGCTTGTCTGTCCTCCTTTTTTCGAAAAAGCACACTGAAAATATAGGAGTTTACCTTACGTGGCAAGCTAGAGTATACTTTTGGGTAAACAGCGTGTTGATGATGGGAGAAAGCAGAGGGATGATCCGCTTATGATCGTTGCTCGTTTAAGGGCAATGTCTGATGAATAAAGCAGAAGTAAAGATGTGACACATGGCCTACTTTGATTGAAATGCCGAGAGGAAACCACTAACCTATATATATCGGTGCAATGCAGCGTATCGTTGATGTTGTTCCCTCACAACTCTGCATTGCTTTGTACAACCTTGATGAGTGTGCGGTAAAACATGACAGAGCATGCTGTTATAGGAAAATAATAAATGATGTGGTAGTGTGAGGCGTATGATCTGTCACCACCCTGAAGTCGATTATTTTCCAATAACAGAAAGTGTTACATTCCTCTTATAACCTCAAAAAATGGTCAATGATTAAAATTCTTTATCCGTTTGTAGTTAGTCGTGGAATGTCCACCGAACAAGATTCATATTATAGCAGCTATTAATATTCGTTCCTTCACCACCTTTATTTTCCTCTTTTTTTTTTTAAAGTAAATGCCATTAAAAAATTGCAAAGAAACTGCACAAAAAGCTCCCATAGGGCTGGGAGATATAATAATATAATATCAACATCGTGATATATTATGTCACCATACACTTTTCTGAGGTATTGTGATTTTTTTTTTTAAGAAAACAAGAACAAACACTGGAATTAGATTTGATGATCAGTGTTTTTCAGTGCTAAATTGATTTTTGTACACATTAAATAAAAGTAATTAAAAGTCTATTTTTAAATGGCTGTTTTGCCTTCGGTTTGTTAAGAAGCCTGTATATATCGTGATACATATCAGTTTTCAAACATCATACAGTATGCAGAGCTCTGACACTGGAGACTCCTTCCAAAAATGTTAAATAAATTTAAATCACACCAACAGTTACACAGATTTTTTTATTTACATACAGAGCGTCTGCCATGCAAGTCCTAGTGTAAGTAGTTACTACAGAAATGAATGCATTAGAATATAAAATTTGGGTTTTCTTTGCAGTCAGCCATACTGTCCGTGCCACGCTGCTAGACAGTTAATCACCTTCTGAAGAATTCAGCAGCGCTGTGGTGTAAGCGGGATATAATTGATTTGTTTAGTAGAACAAAAAAGGAATAAATTACTCAAACCACCTCCACCAGGGGAATGAATAAACGTGTTCCTCTTTAGCAAAGGCCTGTTTCTCACTTCTGTCCTTTACAGCTGTCTCTCTCTCTCTCTCTCTCTCTCTCTCTCTCTCTCTCTCTCTCTCTCTGTCTGTCTTTCTCTTTGTCGCTCATTCTCTCTTTAGCACGTCGCACCCCCTATGTGTTTTATACTGGCTGTTGAATTCTTTATGTGCCCTTTTGTGTGTGCTTCCTGCCATGCCGTCCCCCTCGAACCCTGACCTTTAAGGGGCTATCTCTCCTCCTGTCTTTCATCCGCTTTGATGGCAGCAAACATTTTACAGCCTTTTTTTTTTTTTTTTTTTCTTTTTTTTTTTTTTTTAAAGAGGAGCTAATTGGAGCGTGCTTATAATCGCACTGGAGCGTGGCAGCACAGCTGTCGTTTAGCAGTGCTGCTTTTTTTTTTTTTTTTTTTTTTTTTTTTTTTTTTGAAAGTTTTTTTTTTGGGGGGTTGTGGGTGTGTGTTAATTGGAAAAAAGTGGGGGAGAGAGATAAAGACCAGGGGCCGTGTGGGG
>CM075031.1:8919956-8944820 GCA_037576675.1 Pangasius sanitwongsei | reverse complement strand
ATAAACTTTAAAATCCTTTCCCCCATTTTCTAAAAAAATTTTGTTTTTTTCCCCCCCAACAAATTTTTTTTTTTTTTTTGTTTACCCCCCCCCCCCCCCCCCCCCCGCCTTTAAAAGAAAAAAAAAAAAAAAAACAGTGTGTATGTAGAGAGGGAGTGAAATAGATAGCGAATGAAGCATAGACGTAAAGCAGAGGAGACGGTTTATTAGATCTATTGATGTAGTGAAGGTGTTTAGTCTCTTTTTAATCACCCAGCTGGCTAACTACTCTCCTTATAGAGCATCCGAGGTGTAACACCAGCTCCAGTGTGTTGCCCTGTCCCATGTTTTGGTCACACAGAAATATATATATATACAAAAAAAAAAAAAAAAAAAAAGTAGCTAACGTAATGTGATGACATATGTCCAGCTAGTTAGCTAGTTAAGTGCATTGATATAGACTAAGAGCAATGAACGAGTGTATGAGTGGGCGACTATGTTGTCATAGTCTTTGTCCTCCCCTGATAAAGTTGTTTGTGTAGCAAAATCTTGTTTGCGACCTCGACAAAAAAAATCGCCAAGTCATTGCGGAATGTTTCAGAAATGAGATTCTGTCCACGCATCGCAACTCAAAATATTATTGGCGTCTGGCTAGAGTAACTGCGAGGTGACTGTTACAGAAGGAGAGTTATATAACAGTTTTGCACTGTACTTCATGCTAATTAAGGTGTGCATGCTACTTAATCCGTCTAGTAAAAATTGTTCGTTCTACCGACAGCCAGATCGTGGATCAGCCGATGTGTGTAGTGCAGCAGGCGTGGGATTTGGAACCTATGTTTAAACGCAAAGCGTTCACGTTACCTTTAAACATAGCTACATTCCAAAGGAAAACTTTTGGTTTGGCAGTGTATATTTTGTCATTAGGGTTTATTTTGCTTGTCCACTGGGCAACTATGAATAAAAACCTAATAGCCTGAACAGGGAATCTGTTTGTCCTGGGTAACGGGCTACTCATTTGTCGACCGGACAGTGCTATGAAAGAACGCATTCCCTTTTGTCCTGCCAAACTCACACCAGCTCAAATAACCTCATGCTAATTGAGAATTTGAATCCCGACGATGCCATAGCCATCCGCGTTGAGTCCAGAGAGCAAAAGTGACCGTGCTTTCTGGGTGGGAGGGATGGAATACACTCTCTCCCCTGTCAGTTAAAGTGACACCAGCCAATCGTTGGCGTCTGTGAGTTCATGTATGATGAAGGGAGTGGATAGCGCTTTCCTCCGGCTGTGACACAGCATGAGCAGCAGTTTTAAAGAGACGCGTTTGGCTGGCTTCACGTATCTCAGAGGAAGCACACGTAAGCCGTCAGCCTCGCCAGTTTGTAGCTGTCGTGTGATAGGTGAGAGCTGGCTGGTGGGTGGGAATCGGCTGGTGAACAAATTGGGGATAAAATGGGGAAGTAGAGTAATTCAGCAGTAGAGAGAGTACATAGATGCTGCATTCACTGAAGCTCTGGCACAGTGCAGCGTCGTTTTTTTATGTTTCAATTATATTTCCTGCTGCTACCAAATTTAAAGATGGTGGACATGATTACGTGTTTGTTGCAAGCTGGTGCAGTACAAGTCAGCATGGCAGATTTTAAGGTAGTTTTAGAATGAGTCTCATTACAGTCTGTACTACATGGTAGAATTGACTGCTGTGAATATTTTATTATAGTTTGGCTCTAACATCTGGTGAGCTAGTTAACTAATTAAGTACATTAGCTACGGGAAGCGAACAAGTATATGAATGTATCAGGTAATTGTGTGTGTGTGTTTGTGACCTCAGTAAAAATTCAGCACATTGTTGGTGAAGGTTTCGTGTTTGGTTTTCTTGTTTCACATCACACATGAGATATTCTTCCATGACAAAAATAATCGTCTTGGGGCAACCGGTGACAAATAATTTTGTGTCTCTGCAGTCAGAGTATCATGAGACAAGTAGCATGTGTTGCTTATTGTTTGTCTCTTGTGGACGTGTACCATCTGTCCAGCGTTTTTCGTTGGTAGCCGAAATCTATATCTTACGGCACAGGAATTACTATAATATTCAATTTACTTTTGTTTAAAATGAATTGAAAATATATCTTAATATTTTAGTGTGAAAATCAGGATAAGATGAAACAATGGTTATAAGTTTTCTTCCGTTTTTTGGAGTCAACCAAGAACTAATTGCAGGTTGGAACTAAAGATGGGAGCGGGAAAAAAAAGAACTAATGTCCCACCACAAACGCCATACAATTGGTCCGAGAAATCATTCGAAACAGTCGTTTGGATTTGTTGCTTTACCATGTTGTAGCTAATTTGCATAAAGTTCAACTCATATGTTGCTTGCTGCTGATCTCACACACGCACTGTGTGTGTGTGTGTGTGTGTGTGTATATATATATATATATATATATATTTTTATACACACACACACACACACACAGTCAGGTCCATAAGTATTTGGGCAGTGACACAGTTTTGCTCATTTTGCCTCTGTTGACCACCACAATGGATTTAAAATGAAGCAATTAAGATGTGACTGAAGTGTAGACCTTCATTTTTAATTCAAGGGCTTTAAGAAAAATATTGCATTAACCGTTTAGGAATTACAGCCATTTTTTACAGAGTCCCTCCATTTTCACAGGCTCAAAAGTAATTGGACAATTGATTGCTAAGCAGTTTCATGGCCAGCTGTGGCCTGTTTCCTCCTTATTTCATGATAAATTAGCTGATTCCAAGTGTTGAATTTGCATTTGGTAGCTATTCATGGGAACTCTCACTATTGCAGTCCAAAGAGGTGTTGATGCAAGTGAAGGAGGCCATCAACAGGCTGAAACACCAAAACAGATATCAGAGAGAGAGCAGAAACTTTAAGAGTGGCCAAATCAACAATTTGGTACATTCTTAAAAAGAAGGAATGCACTGGCGAGCTCAGCAACACCAAAAGGCATGGAAGACCACAGAAAACAACAAGTTGTTTGCAGAATTCTTTTCTTATTGACGAAAAACCCCTTCACATCTATCCAAGTCAAGAACATTCTCGAGGAGGTAGGGCGTATCATTGTCAAAGTCTACAATCAAGAGCCACCTTCATGAATGTAAATACAGATGGTTTACCTCAAGATGCAAACCGCTGGTAACACTCAAGAACAGAAAGGCCAGATTAGACTTTGCTAAAAAAAAAAAAAAAAAAAGCCTGATCAGTTCTGATGCAAGATTAACCTGTATCAGAATGATGGGAAGAGAAAAGTATGGAGAAGGAAAGGAAGGCCTCATGATCCAAAGTATACCACATCATCCGTCAAACATGTGGAGGCAGTGTTATGGCATGGGCATGTATGGCTGCCGGTGGAACGGGCTCACTGGGGTTTATTGATGATGTGACTGCTGATAGAAGTAGCAGGATGAATTCTGAAGTGTATAGAGCTATACTTTCTGCTCAGATTCAGTCAAATGCTGCAAAACTGAGAGAACAGCGCTTCACAGTACAGATGGATAGCAACCCAAAACATACTGTGAAAGCAGCCCAAGAGCTTGGAAATTAAATGTTCTTAAATGGCCAAGTCAGTCACATGACCTCAACCCAAAGAAATGTTTTCTTCCCCCCTTTTTTTGTTGTCATAGAACCTACTTCGCCTCACGGGATCTATGAATTTTAAAAACAAACCAATAGCTCGGACACGAAATCTGCGCTGTCCCGCACACCAGGCATCAAAGTTTGTCCATCCCTGCCTTTATAGCTGTGTCACTAACGTTATATAAGATTTGATAGTTAAGCTTGAGTCATAATTCTTTTGAGTCTTTTATCCAGCCGACGGATCCATTAAGTTTCAGCTGAGTTCTTCAGTGTGCCGTATGAACATGATTCATCCTGCAGCTCAGATTAGAGAGCCTTCTTAAGGTTAATAAGCAGAGAAGTGTTGTTTTCATCACTTGAACAGCTTTGGAGGTGCTTGTGTAGATGTATATTTAGTGTTTGAAGAGAGCTATGATACCAGTGGAGAGTCTACTTGGATGTCAGAGAGATCTTTGAGTTCCAGTCATATCTGCTCGTATCCATGCTGCCTTTTTATTCTCGTTTTATTCTCTCATCAAGGACTTCTAGCGTATAACTGTGTTGGACGACTAGAGAGCTTTTTTTTTTTTCTTTTTTCTTTCTGCAGGTCTCTAGAGGTGCAGTGGATAATTTCTGTCTGGTGCTCTCCACACAGTCTGTGCCTCATTCAGCCTGTTGGTCAGGGTTTAATCATCTTGATGAAAGGAGCGTGAGATGAAGGGAAGCATTCTGCCAGACAAAAAAGATCTTTTAAAGATGTATGTGGGCTGAAAATGAGAGGAATTAATCTTCTGTAGTGTGTGGTTTTGTCAGACTGTTTCTGAGGGTTGGAGGAATTCTTGGTAGCTGTGTGCTCAGTGTAGTGTGAGCCGCTGTCTGTGTGTGTGTGTGTGTGTGTGTGTGTGTGTATATGCCAGTGTGTTTGTGTTTGTGTGTGTGCACATGGATGTATGGGCACATTACCATCCCTGCTTGCAGGAGATAGAGGAAAACGTCCCACACAGCAGTACAGGACTGTAAAGCTTGAGTGGTTTCACTGACTAACGCAGCAGAAATATGTGCGATAATTTGGGCTTAAGAACAATACGACAAAAGCCCTAATGGAGCAGAAATAGAGATATAGACAGGAAGAAGGTGTGCATTTATTAAGCTGCACTGTTAAAAGAAGTACAAAGGGAGTGTCATACACACTCTGGCTGCTGCACAATGAATACAATAATTCAGTCTAAATAAATATTAGCAGATGGTGTGATAAACACTATAGGTCTTTTTTTTTTTTTTTTTTAACCACTATTTATATGCTCTACCACTGCATGAGAAGGTCAGAGAAGATTTCCTCTCGAACATGCACCCTCTTTCTTTTCCTCGCTATAAGCTTGTATAACAATACGACAAAATGGAAAATATATATATATATATATATATATATATTACTCTCTGTCACGTAATAGATGATCAGATTGCAGGAAATGCAATGCAAGGTTGTGTGTAAAGAACAGAAGGACTCTCACTTGACTAGTTCTCTGGTTTGCAGTTTGCAAGAGTATGTTGTATGAGAGGCATAGTTAGGGGGGATTTCAGGTCGAGCAGTTGGAACAGTCATAAAAAATTGAAATATAAGTGTCAAATATCACAATTTTTTGGGTAACTGAAGATTGGAAAAAAACGCTGCCTGATCCAGTAGTCCACTGATTCCTCAGGTTCCTGTTCCTGGCTGACAGGACTAGAACATGATCTGGCCTTCTACTGTTGTAGCGAAACAAGGCTTGACGTGTTTTGCGTTCTGAGATGCTTTTCTGCTCACGACGGTTGTAAAGAGTGGTTATCTGAGTTACTCTAGCTCTCCTGTCAGCTCCAACCAGTCTGGCCATTCTCCTCTGACCTCTCTCTCATAAATAAGACGTTTCAGCACACAGAGCTGCCGCTCACTGGATGTTTTTTTGTTTTTCTGTCTGGCACCTATAACCGTGCCAAGGTCAAAGATCACATTTCTTCCCCCCATTTTGATGTTTGATGTGAATATTAACTGAAGCTCTTGATGTGTATCTGTATGATTTCATTCTGCTACATGATTGGTTGATCTGATAATTGCATGAATAAGCAGGCGTATCCAATGGCCTGTGAGTGTATGCGGTAAATTATCTACCGTCTTTGGATTGCAGCATAAGGAAACAACTTGAGTAGAATGAGTAAAGGGGTTTTCGGAGCCTTTTAAGGCTCCTTTCTTAGAAACCGTAAATGTTTTATTGCTGTAGATGAATGTGAACAGCGAAGATAAACCTAAATGTTCACATCATGGTCTAACTAGACTGAATGAAAATAATCCAATAAAAGACGAGCTGTTTGGGGAAAGTGGTACCTGTAGCTGCGTTAAATATGCGTCGGAGGTGTGTATAATGAATGAATGTATCCGTATACATGCATAAGAATCTGTTGGGTTGAGTGCTGCTACATTGCTGGTTCCTTGTGATGTGAGAAGAGTGTAAGTGCCTCGTAATCCTCCAGTGGTTATTGCACAGCGTCCGATGGCAGCAGACCTGTCCTGTCGTGTTGCGATTCAGTGTCGTTTCCATGGAAATCCTCGCCTGCGGCAACACAGGGATAGCACATCCCCCCCTGGGAGGGGTTGCTAGGCAACGCCACTCGAGCCAGTGGGGACTTGTTACAATTGGTTTACTGCTTATCCAAAGGTCAGAGGTTGCCAGCTCTACAGCAGGGTCGCGTTCGGTTTAAAGGAGGATCGTTGAGACTGAGACACCGGTCTCAACGATCACAGCAACTTGGACATCCTGACGAATCTCTCGCACTGCGTGTGTTGTACTTTCTAGCCTTCTTTGTTGACTAAATGAGGAAGGACAAAAGCTTGGCACAAGCTGACACACGGGTCTTTTAGCCTGAGCCACAAAGACCTGAAAAGAGCCTTTTCTCTGCAGGGGCCTGTGGGGATTTTGTCCTCTCTCCTCCTGCCTTTTACAGTGTCCACTCCAGCTCAAGAAGTACACAGGATCCCTGTCACACTTGTCAGGAAGCGAAGGCTACATAGCAGTGCACACGCTCTCTTATTAACCACCTTCGGCCTCTTCAGTGGCAAAACAGAATATGCCTGTTTTTTTTTAACTACCATGAAATGGAGTGTATTTCAGGACAGGCTTAATTAGTTAGAAATGTGTTTAATTAACTCTAGTCATTACATGCTAGAGACTGTGGTGTTTAATTAGTCTGATTTGGGCTGAATTTGTGTTGGTTACTGGTTATGAACTGATGTGTTGGTTTATAGATAAGATTACACTTTGCACGTTTGTGTAAGGTCATGGCCAAGCTGTGGGGTCACTGTCAATGTCCTTAAAGGAAAAATCCACTAAACTTATTTTTACTTGGTCTGTTAATTGCCCACAATGCTATTTGACTTCCTGATGATAGTGGTGCCAGTGGGATTTAGCCCTTGGTTCATCTCTACCTAAAGAGAGTGATGCAGCAGTCTTTAGTCTTTTAGTCTTTAGTCCAGCTCTCTCACTTCCTCATCAGTACACTCTGCTCAAACAGATCAGCTTCCAAAACCTCATGAACATACCATCGCTAATGCGATTGTGCTCGTCTCGCAGATTGCTAACTAGTTGAGCCGAGTCTCTGTTGTAACCGCGTCGTGTAGCTGCATTGCATTCTGAAATTTCAGCGTTTGCGGTCTCCACTACTTCTCTGTTGGATTTCTTGGATTTTGTTGGCATTTTCTCTCCTACTGCAGATAACCGTAAAACTTCTCGTGGGAATAGCGGGAATACAGCACTGACAAAAAAATTAAGACCAGAATCACTAAACATGTCACAAATTCTACACTATAAATATATTTAGTGTGTTTCAGGGGGATGGTTTCCTTTAATTGAAACAATAACAATATTTATAAATGTGAATTCAAATCTTTATCAGGTCATTGCTCCTTTCATTGAGTATTATGGATATCATTACAGGCTTTTTGAGGTTATTACACAATTACATATCAACACTAAAATACTCCAGACAAGATTCATTTTGGCGGTCTGCTTTTCAGCGTTAACTTCTTTACGTGTGTTTTATTTATTGCGTTGAGTTTGTGTATTTGTTCAGGACGGAAACTTGGCTCGCCAAGATTAATTCAGTCTGACTTCAGTTAAATCTGACCTGTTTGAGCTCCAAAATGAATAAAATCCCGGCTATTAATACAGCTTCTATAACTGCCTCCAAGTGCCTGCACAGTTTTCTACCAGATTTTCACCTTAAACAAATTTAAGGGGGAAAAAAAAAAACAAAAAAACCCTACACCTACATGATGGGCTTACAGTAATTGCAGTAAGAGACGAACTTACCAGAACATCCTTTCCTACACTGAAGCTGTTCATTTATTGATTATGCTGTGTTTTTCTATGTTGTGCTTTAATACCTTTAAGGCTTTCGCAAAATAACTTTTTTTTTTTATTTGCAACAACCAGAGACAGAAACAATTTTAACTCTGCAGTTATAAAATGTTTCTTCTCTGATTGATGTCCTTCTTTCCTCAGGTCTTGGACAACTGTAGTCTGCTCTGCACTTTCCTTTTATTGGCTCACTATTGTAACACCTTTTTAATAAATAAGGGCCATTATGTCAGTGAATTCCTGGTTGGGTCTCGGCACTTGTGGTGTAAGGTGTGTCCAAGTGAACCAGAGCAGTAGCATTCCAGTGTAGTAGCATTAAGCATTTCATCTGGAATGGGAGGTATTATCCAGCTGCGGTGACACAAACTGCTAAAACCCCAAAGCCTTCCTAGTGCAGCTGTTTGTGCAGTATACAGCGTACATTCGTTAGTGTTTAATTAGCCCTGTATTTTGACAAATCTTTTTTTGCAGGTGTTTGTAATCATCATTACTGTAGATAGTGTGAATGAAGCTTTTCCCCTTAGGATAATATTCCCAGTTGTAGGACTGTAGTTATGTGAAAAGCATGTATTGTTTAGATGTAAAAGCTGACAGGTCTAATTAATGTTATTAGGCCTCAAGGCCCAACATGGAATTTTAAAGTGTTCTTCTGTCATTCATTAAGGTGACAGAAGCTGAAGTGATTGCAGCCTGTGTTTAAGGGCAGTACCTGTAGTGGCAGTTACAGATTAGTCTCTCAGGGTGCTGCGGGGAATTTCAGTATATTCCTCCATGCATATTCTGTTACCTCCATGGCAATTGGATTTGCCTGCTGGACTTGCCTGGTTTAGGTCCTGTCCTTGGCAGAATTGTCCAAAAGCGTGTAATGGCTTCTTCCACCAGTTCAGTGTGCGTTTGAGTCATTGCCTTTCCACTTACAAACTAGACATTGGCTTGATACCACTTTTCCAATCCTGATACGGAAACCTTGAGTTCCGAGTACCAATACCTTCGATATTTTTTTTACTACTAAGCTTTAAAATGAGTGTTTTTTAAATTGGTGCACTTCACTTAAAATTCACTAAGTTGTTGACAATGTTTTGACTAATGATATGTGTTTTTTTATGATATGTGTCCTCACAATGGGTAAAGGGAAGTGGTAGCTCAGTGGTTAAGACGATGGACTACTGCTCGGAAGGTCATGAGTTCAATCCCCAGCACCGCCAAGCTGCCACTGCTGGGCCCTTGAGCAAGGCCCTTAACCCTCCACTGCTCAGTTGTATAAATAAGATAATTGTAAGTTGCTCTGGATAAGGGCGTCTGCCAAATGCCATAAATGTAAAAACAATGGGCCTCGTTTATCAGTTGTTGAGTAAAGTTTTGTGTAGATGTTTGCATAAGCCAGATCAGACTAAAATCTTCCACTGGATTTACAAAAGTCTTTGGAAAGGCTGATTTTGTTCGCATTCGCATACATATGCTAATCATCTGTAAAGTGCAAAGCGTGCTCCTGACACAGCTGCATTTAGTGACGCCCGCAAACTCCATAAAAGGCCACGTGCACAGACAGCTGGGAGCATAAAATGATCAGGGTCAAGCCTGAAAAACAGAAGTGGAAATTATTTTGACTCACATCTATGCCAAAAAAGTGATTAATAATATACAATATTAATAATGAGCGATCACTAAATCTTCCGTCAGTCAGTTTGTTCATGGCTCTGTGCAGATGGACCGGCCCGTCCTCTGTTTATACGCCATCATTTCTTTTGAATAATTGAGTGATTTAGTTTTATTTGTCTTAATTTGTGGGTTTGTGGTGTTCGCTTTCTTTATTTTTAGATTCTTAATTAATGCCAGTAAAATAAAATGACTGGATTTCACAAAACGTTCTCGATGGTACTCTTAGTTCCTGACCTAGTGAACTAGCATGAGGAGGTGCTTTTTATAGAGACTCCAGAGCACTTCTGTAAGTCACTCTGGGTAAGGACATCTGCTAAAAGCTGTAAACATAATAAAAAATAATCTATTTAAACTCAGCAGTATATTCCATATATAAAAGTGCAGTAACCCATGCAGTTTATATGATTTGAAGTCGATCAAATCAAGGTTTACATTAGTTAGTCTTCTTATGCATAAATTTACACACACTCAGTAGGATACGAACGTTTTCAGGATTTTCATGAATACCAGTACAATTTCTTGTTTAAACGCATATATGAACGAATTACGAATAAATCTGTTCGGATCCAGCTTGACAAATGAGGCTCATTGCACAGAAAAAAAGATATTTTTCAAGTCTAGTTAGAATCTTTATTTTCTCTTATTATATTTAACTGTGAAATTACTGTGTATTGCATCAAAAATATTTTTTGCTCCATTTCTTCGAGTGTGTTCATTCTCTGGTTCTTGGACAGGATAAACCTACTTGTCTAAACCTGCTTGTCTTAGTAATAAAACTAGCCCAGACACATAGATTATTTTTCCCAGTCGAGTGGTTTGCCCACCCCTGAGACACGTTACCCAACCCTGAGTTGGGCGGCTACTGTTACTACTGCATGTAGCGTTACGTTGCGCTGCAAGCAGTTTGCCTGATATTTCATGCTACAAGATCTGATCAGATTTGTTCACTTTTCCTCCAATATCCAATCCAAATTTCTGCTGATATTGGCCTAATATTGGTGCTATCTCTATTTCAAAATTCTGCTGATGTTTTACTAGATAGAATTTGTGTTTGCTTCTGTAAAGACATGTTCTGGAGATCCAAATTCAGCAGTTGGACCATTGTTGGCCTATCACTAAGCATACTGAATGGATGGTGCTAGAACCGGACCACTAATTGGTTCATCCAGTGCATTCAGCAGAGAATCATCAAGAACCGTCACTCGAATCAAAGAGCCACCTTTTTGGAGCATGATCTAGCTCGACAGTACAGTTTTCCCATTGAAAACCTGTGGGAGGACCAAAAGAGGGCTGAGCACAAGAGATCTAATGGCAATCTGAAGAAGAGTGGGCTAAAGTCCAGGTGTGCAAAATTGATACAGACTTATGCTGCATCCAACTTACTTCAGGAGCTTGAAATTAAAGCTGAAATTAAGTCATTTTCGACCTTAGCGCGATCAAGGTACAAAGTGGGGGGGGGAAACATTACAAGCTGGCCAGCTAACTGTGATGAGTGATGTATATTTTCCTCCTCAGACATCGAACTGTGTTCAGTGTTTTAGATTTAAGAAGTGAGTCTGTCTGTATGCTGATTGAGCTAAAGCATATACTTGTACTTTGTTTACTGCTGATGCTGTGGGCAGCCATGTTGATTTGTTGTCACTTGCTGAACTCAGAGGTGGTGAGACCATCCTGAGTTCCTGAGTAGAAATTCTGAATTGAGGGGCTGTTTTCTTTGGTTTTTCCTAGCTCGAGGTCAGAGTTACAAACTTTAATTGAACGCAGCATTGTTCGCAAAGACTTTCACTGACAGGAATTTCTTTTTTTTTTTTTTTTTCAATTTTTTTTTTCTAAATTATTGTCTGTTTGTTGGTTCAGTCTTGATTTCTAGCTTACATCACTAAAACCTGAAATCTCAAGTGTATAAGGTCTGTAGATTTTTTTTTTTTTTTTTTTTTACACATTCACAGCAGTCTTTAGTAGTAGCATTTGATATGGTCTATCTTTTAGTAAAGGTGTGTGTAAATGCTTTTTTTATAGGCCAAACTGAGCTAAATATTTCTGCCACATTTCCAAACATTGTAGGACACAAACATTGCATTTCTTGTCTAAATTCTCTTGCAAACAATTTCCGAATAAATTCATTCATACCCAGCATGATCAGTGAGGCTCATTGTTTGTGTTTCCTGTCACATGAGAATTAAAAAAAAAAAAAAAAAAAAAAAAAAAAAAGCAATTGTTTTTTTTGGGAGACAAAAATTTTATTTTGAAAAAAAAAAATTAATAAAAAAAAAAAATTAAGGCCAATATTAAATGAATGCAGGTTTCCAAAAAGGTTCAATTATAGGCCGCGGGTTCTCTCAGCGTTCCTTTCAGTGAGTCTCAGACGAGCATCGCTCCTCACGTGACAGCAGTGTTTTCCGCATCGCCGATCACTGCTTGTCTGATCGTGAGTGCTGTCCTCAGTTGAACAGTCATGACGAGGGGGGAAATACTGGGGTGACTCAGTCTTTATTTTTTGGCGCTCTGCTTGTCGTACGTGCTCCAGCCTGACACCAAACTGTACCAGATCCAGATGTCATTCTCGATCTCACGCCTGCTGAGTCCAAGTGAGCAGTCAGTCTGATAAAGGACTAGCTGACTGGGAGGAATTAATACATTTTTCCTTCTTCACATCCTTTCACAGTATTTGCATGTGTGAATCTTTTTAACATGTGCTCGAGACTTTCACACCAGGGCCTGAGGCTCATGTGTTTTGGGTTTTGGCAGTTAATGACTTTCATTCACACGTAGGCTCCAGGCTCCAGGCTCCCCCACCACCCTGTGTAGGATAAGTGGTACGGAAAATGGATGGATGGATGGACGGACAAGTTATTAGTGGGTAGTGTGATACCGTTACCACCCCATAGTCAATTATCTTCATTTACAGCCACGAGATTCGAGAAATCAAGTGCGCTGTGGTATCAATTTTAATGCGCCTAATTGTTTATTTTTGGTCAAATAAATCTGGTGATTTTTTTTGTAAATTAATTAAACTGTCTTTAAACAGTAAAAGATTGAGAATGCCTGACTTAGATGATGTGAATGAAAAGAGCCTTTGTTTACAGCTGCAGTGTCGCTTAGGTGGACGTTAGATTTAATTTAATTTATTCTGGTAGAGGGATTTCACTCAGAAAATAATAGTTGCTCATTTTGAACACGCAGTACCGGTTGTAATTCAGATAGCGAGTTTATATTAATGCGCTCGTTCTAATATGTTATCGTTTCCATAGTAACAGTTAATTCGCGGGGACAAGTAATAATAAATGGCTTGTGGAGTCAGTAACTCTACCGATCTGTGATAATGCCGAGGAAAAAGGAATAATCATTCATTTGTCTCAGTGTTTTTGGAGACAAGTGTTTAGACTGAGTGTGTGTGCATGGTAGTGTTGGGGGTGTAACATGCTAAAAACACACACACACACACACACACACACACAGCCTGAATGACAGCATGTTTATTATTCTGGCTGGTGTGAACTGGAACGCGGCCCAGACTGCAGCTGACGCACTCAGAGGACTTCACCAGAGACCTCGCTCTTTCTCTCTGTTTGTTTTCCCTTTCACTCTCTCACTCCATTTTTTTCTCTCTGTCTCATTCTCATTGAGTCTTTAGTACATTTGCGCTGGTTCATGTCTCTGTTCAATGATTATGCTTTCTAGTTTTCTGTGTGTCTTCCTCTCCACTGTTCTCACTGAACACTCACTTTTAGCCTGTCAGTGGGTGAGAGACTGAAAACTTGCATTCTGATCCATTAAACATGCAAACCGTAAAGCAGAGATGGAGACAGCAGGGCTGTGAGAGTGTGTGGAAGAGCGAGGTCTCTGGTGTGTTTGTGGCTGTGGTTGTGGGAGTCTTCTTGTGTGAGTGTGTTGTTTTGTGGGTGGATGCGTTTATGGAAATGGGAGTGGTTTTTCGTGGTTGTGGGCGTGTGCTTTTGTGTGATTGGCTTGTTATTGGGTGTGTGTTGCTTTGTGGAATGGCATGTGTTGCTTTGTGTTTGGGTGTGTATTGGCTTATGGGTGTGTGTGTGTCGGCTTGTAGGTGTGTGTGTGTTGGCTTATTGGTGGGTGTGTGTTGGATTGTGTTTTGGTGTATGTCGGCTTGTGGGCGTGTGTCTGTCGGCTTGTGGGCGTGTGTCTGTCGGCTTGTGGGCGTGTGTCTGTCGGCTTGTGGGCGTGTGTCTGTCGGCTTGTGGGTGGGCGTGTGTTGGCTTATCGGTGGGCGTGTGTTGGATTGTGTTTTGGTGTGTGTTGGCTTGTGGGTGGGCTTGTGGGTGGGCGTGTGTTGGCTTGTGGGTGGGTGTGTGTTGGATTGTGGTTGGGCGTGTGGTTGAGTGTGTGTTGGCTTGTGGGCGGGTGTGTGTTGGCTTGCGTTTGGGTGTGCTTTGGCTTGTGGGTGGGCTTATGAGTGGGCGTGTGTTGGCTTGTGGGTGGGCACATGTTGGATTGTGTTTTGGTGTGTGTTGGCTTGTGGGTGGGCATGTGTTGGATTGTGGTTGGGCTTGTGGTTGGATGTGTGTTGGCTTGTTGGTGGGCGTGTGTTGGTTTGTGTTTGGGTGTGCGTTTGCTTGTGGGTGGGCATGTGTTGGTTTGTGTTTGGGTGTGTGTTGGTTTGTGATTTGGTGTGTGTTGGCTTGTGGGTGGGCGTGTGTGGGCATTTGTTGGCTTGTAGGTGGGTGTGTGTTGGCTTGTGGGTGGGCGTGTGTTGGATTGTGGGTGGGCGTGTGTTGGATTGTGGGTGGGCGTGTGTTGGATTTTGGGTGGGCGTGTGTGGGCATTTGTTGGCTTGTAGGTGGGCGTGTGTTGGATTGTGGGTGGGCGTGTGTTGGATTGTGGGTGGGCGTGTGTTGGATTGTGGGTGGGCGTGTGTTGGATTGTGGGTGGGCGTGTGTTGGATTGTGGAAAAGTATGTGTTGGTTTGTGGGTGAATAGGTGTGAGGTTGTTTGTTGGTATGTAGTTATGTAGGTTGTTTGTTGTGGTATGTAGGTTATTTGTTGCTGAGTTTGTGTGTGTGTGTTTGTGTGATTAGCCCTTTATGAGGACCAAAAAGTACCAAATGTTCTCATAACCACATGGACCTCACAAAAAACAGTTTTTAAACAGCTTTTATTTGAAAAACAAAAAGGTTTCCTTCTAGTTAGATACGCATTAATCATTGGATCTATAGAAGGTCCTCACAAGGATAGACAAATGTGTGTGTGTGTGTGTGTGTGTGTGTGTGTGTGAGAATGTGTTTGTGTATTGAGCATTGCTGCACTAAGCTCTGACTCACTCATACAGTAATAATGAGAAGCAAATTCTCCATCTCACTTTCTCTTTACCAGAGGGGAGTTTCTGTGTATTTCTGTGTATTTTGGCGTAATTCTCCATAAACCGGATACTTATGAAGACGCTCCTCCTCAGTGTTCACTCAGACCCTGATCTCTCAGGGCTATAAACATTTTCATTTCTATTTTTTTTAAATTCCTTCCTCTGCTGTGACTAAAAATAACAGCCAGGGTAAGTTTATGAGAGAAGAACTAGGGTTAGGGGGAATAAGAGAGAGACAGATGGCTGTAGAAATGAGAAGCGTTTAAAGGAAGAGGCGGAGGAGTGCTGTCCTCATGCACGCTGTGATGTGCCACTTCCGTAGTGGTTTATGGTTGTTTCTGTGTAGTGGAGAGCTTCAGGTAATGGAAACGGATGACTGATCTACTGTAAACCTGTGCTTCTGGGTTCTTTTGGGTCTGGATTATGTGGTTGGAGGCAAATCATTTTTTCCATCTGGGCTGTTAAGTTTTGGTTTTCCAAACTAAAACCTGTATATTTTTCTTTCAGAGTTCTTTAATCAGAAAACACATCGCTTCCTTTTTTTATGTCGTTGGCGCCGGCGGTCTACAACCAGCACTTCCTAAAAGCAAGCATTATGAATTCTCATGCTTCACTGGAAGAACTGATTCACTTCTTTATTGTCTAAAACGTCCACAAGTAGATCTGTGATATGCTGACTGGGTTTAACATGGTGCCATTACATTACGTCGCCGGAGTTATTAATTGTCACTGGTGTCATAAGAACACGTCATTAATCACACCAACATCAGTAAATTATTCTGTTAAATGTTAAAAGCACTTATCCACAACTCTTTCTGATTTCAATATGCACGTTTTTAAAAATAGCTAACACCAATAACATTAAATAATGAATACGAAGGGCAGACTTTCAGCTGTAATGTGATCTGCATCCAAATCGGGTGAACAGTCCAGGATTTACAGCTGTTCCATGGCCAGGTGTGTGTTATTCCCTTATTATATAACTTACAAGTAAGCAGATAAAAGGTGTAGAGTTGGTTTTAAATGTGGCATTTGGAACATGTTGCTGATAACTCTCAATATGAAGTCCAAAGAGCTGACACTGCCAGTGAAGCAAGCCATCATTAGGCTGAAAAATCAAAACAAACCTATTAGAGAGACAGCAAAAACATTAGCTGTTGCCAAATGAACTACGTGGTAAATTCTTAAAAAGAAAGAATGCACTGGTGAGCTCAGGAACACCAAAAGGCCTGGAAGACCACAGAAAACAACTCTGGGAGATGACAGAAGAATTCGTTCCCTATCGAAAGAAAAATTCCTTCACAACAGTTGGCCAGATCAAGAACATCCTCCAGGAAGTAAGTGTATCTAAGTCAACAATCAAGAGAAGACTTCACCAGAGTAAATGCAGAGGGTTTACCGCAGGATGTAAAACACTGGTAAGCCTCAAGAACAAGAAGAGCAGATTAGAGTTTACCAAACATACCTTTAAAAAAGCCTGTACAGTTCTGAAACAACATCCTATGGACAGATGAGACATAGAATAATGGGAAGAGAAGAGTATGTAGAAGGGAAGGAACTGCTCATGAGCTGAAGCACCTCCTCACCTTATGGTGTGTGTGTGTGTATGCCTGCCCATGGAACCGGTTACCGTGTATTTATTGATTATTGAACTGTTGACAAAGGCAGCAGGATGAATTCTGAAGTTTATTTGGCTGTATTATCTGCTCAGCTTCAGCCAAAGGCTTCAAAACTCATTAGACGTTGCTTCACACTGCAGATGGACAATGACCCAAAGCATGCTTTGAAAGCAACCCAAGACTTTGAGCATGCATTTCATTTGCTGAAGGCAAAACTGTAAGCAAAACACCAGAAGACCAGCTGCAGTGAAGGCCGTGCAGAGCATCACCAGGGAAGAAACCCAGAGTCTGGGGATGTCTGTGGGTTCCAGACTTCAGGCAGTCATTGACTGCAAAGGATTTGCAACCAAGTATTAAAAAAATGACAATTTAATCTATGATCGTTAGTTTGTCCAGTTACTTTTAGTTCATTACAAAGGGGAGGAAGACCCACATATAAAAAGTGCTGTAATTTCTACACCCTAATTGAATGTAAATTCATTTAAATTAAAGCTGAAGGTCTTATATTTATGATTTAATTTCAGCCTCAATACACTGTGCACAGCTGAAATAACAATAACCATGTCAGTGTCCAAATATTGAATCATGTGACTTTTTTTAAATGAATCATAATTTAAAAAAAGAAAAAAAAAACTGTTTATCACTCTTTCTCACATCTCATCTTTATCATTAGTCCACCTCATTTCCACCTCAGCCAAGCATAAAAAACCCATTCCTTTAAAGTTTTAATTTGCATTTTCACAATTTGTATAAAAGAGATGGATGGAAAAAGAAGCCCATGTTGTGATTTTTGCAGTGGGGCATTTATAAAGCGTTGATTAAAAAAAAAAAAAAAAAAAAAAAGTTTTTGTGTTTGATCATTGTTCTTCTTTCATCAGTATGATTTTCACATGAGAGAGAGCAAAGTTCAGGCTTGGGTATCTGGCAGACATACAGATTCTAACACACACACACACACACACACACGCAGCAGGGAAAAGAGAGATGTGGTGCCTGCCATCTCAAAGCGGCTCCAGATGTGCTGTGTGTAAAATGGCTGTGGTCAGTAGAACGGAGCTCTGGGTAGCCAGTAGCAGTGTGGGGCATCTGAAAAAGTCCTTTCACACACACGCGCGCACACACACACACACACACATGCACACAGGGCTGACAGTTTGGCCCAGTTTTCCAGCTCAGATCGAAAGAATAACGGATTAACAGAGAGGGAGAGAGGAAAAAATGAAGTGGCTGTGTAGTTTTGTAAGCCTGCTCCCATATGCCGAAAATACAAAGTAGTGTTGCTTTACGCACAACTTCCTATCACACACGAGCACATTTATCAACGTTTGACACACACACACACACACACACACACCCCTTTCCCCTTTTGCTCTGTCTCTCCATTTCTTTCACTCATTCTCATAGTATCCTTCCTTTTATAGTTCTTTGTTCTTTTTTTCTTCTCTCCATTATTAGTTCCTGTCTCTTTTTTCTGTTCACTTTATTCCTTTTCCTCACCCACTTATCTGTTCCCTTCCCTGCCTCGGTCCACTCCACATCCCCAGCCATTACTCTAAGCTGCTGAAAAAGTGAGTTTGGATCATGCTCAGCGTCTGCAGGAGGGGAAAAAAAGGCCGGGGCAGCTGGCGGAGTCGTGTTTTGGATCCAGAATAAGATCAGCTGCTCCCTGCGGTGAAAGGAGGGAAAGAGAGTTGAACAGTGGTGTCCTTCTGGTAGCAGCTGTCCAGAGCTGTGTGTGTGTGTGTGCGTGCGTGTGTGTGTGTGTGTGTGTGTGTGTGTATGTGCCTTGTTCATTTTGTCACTATGATCTCACTTTTGGTTCATGAATAGCATGTGATGTTCAATTGGCTGTGTTTATAGGCTCTTTTCACATCTCGGCTGCTGTGTGAGTGTTAGTCATACGAAATTGCTCCAAATGGGACACGAATGGTTAAACATCGCAACAGCCCGAACACTTAAACCAAACAGGAAGTAATTATTGATACTTTAAGCGTACAGTATTTAATCTAAAATCTAACCCAACGTAAACTCATGCCGCATGCAAGTTGTGTCTTGTGGGCGTGTTCTGTCTAGCATTTTTTTGTTTAAAAAATAGTAGCAATATTTAGCTAATTATTACATACTAGGCTTTGTACTAGCTTCGTACGAGCGAACTGTACTGGCTATGTACACTCACCAAAGGCAAACTCTATCCACGACTTCCTTCCAAGCTTTTAATCAGAGCTCATACATAGAGATGGAACAATACCACTTGTTTTTTTTCCCCCCGATACCAAGACCAAAAACTTGAGTATCAGCCGATACCCATCGGCTCTTTAAATACTACATTTCTTTACTTAATTAAATAATGTTTTCTTTAAATACTACTTTTTTTGTAACTGAAGTTCAACACAGTTCAACTTTCATCTTTCACACAAAAATCACTCACATTGTAAATGTAATAATATATAATAAAATCAATCCTAACAGAAAAAAAAAGTCACTTTATATGTAGCCTAAACATATCCAGTTCCAATTCTAATCTTTGCCATTTGTTACAGGATCCGATATCCAATACTGGGCTTAGGATCGGTGCCCTCTCTAGTCGTGTATAACAGGATCAGATGCAACCATGCTACATTTTTATTTCCAATTTTGTGTGTCAAACCGTAAATCGGAGCTAATTTCAGATAGGAGCTAAAGTTGTGAGTGGTGGAACTGAAGAAAGGTCGGACCACGCATGCCATAGGATTGCTCCGAGGAATCGTTCGAGCCAGGCATTTGGATTTGTCGCATAACTGCATCGTAACAAAATTGCATAAAATTGAGAAAATATCAATTCGAACCACAGCTCCATGTCACACACGTACATAGAAACTGAACGCTCATGTGAACGCAGCGTTGGAAATGCTCTAAATTTGCGACGTGTTGTGTTTTCAGCGCCGGCCCAAAAGGAGACAACATCTACGAGTGGAGGTCCACCATCCTGGGTCCTCCAGGCTCCGTGTATGAGGGAGGAGTCTTCTTCCTCGACATCGCCTTCACTCCCGACTACCCCTTCAAGCCGCCCAAGGTGAGAGAGTGCATGCTGGCAAACTGTTTCACTTTAACATCACTTCATTAGAAGCCATTTAAAAAGAAATTTCATTTTCACAGTTTGATCAGTGCCCACTGGTGCTTGTTTTGGGCTCCCACACAGCTGTGTGTGTCTGTGTGTGTGTCTGTGTGTGTGTCTGTGTGTGTGTGTCTATGTGTGTGTGTGTGGAGTTTCTGACAGACCACTTCTTTGCCCGCTTATTTTTACTCTCATGTTTGCAGAATGCGGTCGAGAAGCAAACAGAAATGGTACATGATGAGTTATTAAGGATTAAAATGTCGTGTTTGTATAACGCACCACATGCAAACATTGTAGTGTATTTTTACATGTAGCTATTTCGGGCAGCTGAATTTTCAGTGGCTTTATTTGTGTTCTCAAGGTCAAGCACTTTTAAGAAGTTTATTGGTAAAAGCATTTTGTTTCTTTTTGATCTGCAGTGTTTGCGTTTTAGGTCTAAAGAACTTTGAGTAAGGTTCCATGCTGGAAAAAAAAGCAATGGAGAGAGAGAATTAAAGAGAAGGAGAAACGTAGAGAGGAGAGAGGGAGAGGACAGAGAAATAGAGAGGAGAGAAAGGACAGAGAAGGAGAGAAAGAGAATGGAGAGAGAAATAAAGAGAAGAAGAGAAATAGAGTGGAGAGGGAGAGGACAGAGAAATAGAGAGGAGAGAAAGGACAGAGAAGGAGAGAAAGAGAATGGCGAGAGAAATGAAGAGAAGAAGAGAAATAGAGTGGAGAGGGGGAGGACAGAGAACTAAAAAGAAGGAGAGAATGGAGAGAGAAATGACAGAAATAGAAGGAGAGGAGAGAAAGGACAAAGATAAATAAAGAGAGGGAGCGAAAGAGAATGGAGAGAGGGCAGAGAGAAGGAATAAATGCTAAGCTGTTGACTGTTTGGCTGGACAGTGACTTTATTCCTCTTCGGGGATGGCGGGTCACGCTGGTAAAAACACATTAAAAAAAAAAAAAAAAAGTAATACCCTGTTATTGTTTTTATCACTGGAGACACAGAGTGACGTAAGAGCAGTGCAATGAATGTTTTGCTTTTCAGAGTGTAAAGTTTTCTGCATGTGACTACTAACTACTAAACGATGTTGTTTGTATATCGCATTTCACATTTTCTTTTCTTTCCGTTTTCTTTCACTGGTGTGAAATCTTTACGTCTCCATAAAGAACAGCGTCCAGACTGTTTGTCGTTTGAATTGTACAGTGCACAGGGCAGTGAGGGTTCAGTAGTCAGGACTCTGTACTGATTTTAAATCCCTGAAACTGCCACGGTTTCCTCTGAGCAGCACCCTCAACCTTAACTACTCACCTCAGCTTTATTTCTCTCTGTCCTCTCTTTCCTCCCTCTCTCCTCCTCTTTATTTCTCTCTATTCTCTCTCTCTCTCCATTCTCTTTCTCTCCTCTTTATTTCTCTCTGTCCTCTCTTTCCTCCCTCTCTCCTCCTCTTTATTTCTCTCTCTCTCTCCATTCTCTCTCTCCTCTTTATTTCTCGTTGTTCTCTCTCTCTCTCTCTCTTTCTCTTTATTTTCCTCTGTCCTCTCTTTCCTTTTCTTTACTTCTCTGTCCTCTCTCTCTCTCCCTCTCCATTCTCTTTCTCGCCTTCTCTTTACATCTCTCTTCTTCTCTTTACATCTCTTTCTCCTCTCTGTCTTTCTCTCCTTCTCTTTATTTCTCCCTCTCCACTCTGTTTCTCTTCATCTCTTTATTTCTCTCTCTCCACTCTCTTTCTCTTCATCTCTTTATTTCTCTCTCTCCACTCTCTTTCTCTTCATCTCTTTATTTCTCTCTGTCCTCTCTCGTTCTCTTCTCTTTATTTCTCTCTCTCTCTCTCCACTCTTTTTCTCTTGCTCTCTTTATTTGTCTTTGTCCTCTCTGTCGTCTATTTCTCTCCTTCTCTGTATTTCTCTCAAGGCGATTTTTTTTCCAAACAGAAATGTTCCATGACCTCAGATCAGCACTACATACCCGAGCTTTTATCCTGACTTGGTCACCAGCAGTATAACAGAGCACATGCACTTGTTAGTGCACCTCCTCCATTCCAGTCCAAAGTAAGGCCAGAGTTATTTCAGTAACTCATTTCCAGCTGGAGCTCAGAATACACACAGTGTGACATTAAGGTCTGTCATGCCTCCCACACTACAGCCCTGGTCATGACCCCGGTATTGTGAAAGTATGCTGTAGCTCTTGCTCTCAGTCACCTCAATCAGAGCTGCTTCCTCTGCTGTCACGTCAGTTTTATTATTAGTCCATCCACGTTGTGGAGTAACGTCCTAGAAATGCAGGAACACCTGCTCATTCATGCAATTATCCAGTCAGCCAATCATGTGGCAGCAGGGGAATGTATAAAATCATGCAGATACAGGTCAGGAGCTTCAATTAATATTCACATCAAACATCAGAATGGGGGAAAATGTGATTTCAGTGACTTTTTGTGATCCTGTGCCCACTGCAGTCTCAGTTTCCAGGTCTTGACTGGCAAGAGCAGGAGCCAATGTGGTCTTTTGCTGTTGTGCATTCTGCAATGCTTTTCTGTTCACCGCGGCTGTAAAGAGTGGTTATTTGAGTTCCTGTAAGCTCAAACCAGTCTGGCCATTCTCCTCTGACCTCTTTTTTTTTTTTTTTTTTTTTTCCCCACACCATTCTTTACAAACTCTAGAGACTGTTGTGTGTGAAAATCCCAGCAGATCAGCAGTTTCTGAAATACTGACACCAGCAAATATCACATTTTATCCCCATTTTGATATTTGATATGAACATTAACTAAAGTAGTTTTCATTTAAAATTTAGTCGCAGCAGAGAAGAAGTACTATTTGAGAACTATTTGAGAAGCCTCCTAGGTGAAGCTAATCATGAAGCTGCACATGGAATACTCTTATAAAATATAAGAGTATATATAAAATATAATAAACGGAATATAAAATATAAGATTTAACAGCATTTCTTGGTCACGACATGATATGCATTATTTCCTAGTGTTAATGTGTTTATTGTCATTCTAAAACCAGCAGAAAATAGTGAAACTGATGGGAAAGCCCCTTGTGTGAGCGGTGTGATTAAGACTCAGGATGAAGTCTGAGTGTTCAGAGCGGAGTAATCTGACTGGTTAAATGACGTCAGACTGTCACAACATTTTCAGTTCTGTCCTGCGACAACACAAAAACCCACCAAGGACAGACTGATCGACCCTGTGTTAAGAGATAAAAAAGGCTAAAGAAATAACTGTCAGAACTCAGCAGTGTGCAGACTGAGAGCCTGCTCAAAGCCCACTGTAAATGTCTCTCCTGGTTATTTGTTGGAGCAACAAGAAATCAAAACAATAAAATAATTCTATTCCTAAAATATCTCTCTTCTAATTATTTATAGTTATTCAGAGCAGCGGTGGATCTTTTCTAAAGCCAGCGCTAATTCATTAATATGTATTAATCCTGTGTATGTGTGAGAGAGATTTCCCTGTTGAAGGACTCTCTCTCTCTCTCTCTCTCTCTCTCTCTCTGTCTACCTATCTGTCTCTCTGTTTGCTCATTTCTGTCTGCCTCTGTTTGTCTCTCTCTCTGTCTCTGTCTCTTACTCTCTGTCTGTCGCTCTGTCTCTCTCTTTGCCTGTTGTTCTGTCTGTCTCTCTTTTTGTCTCTCTCACTATCATTCTGTCTCTCGCTGTGTCTCTCAGTGTCTTTCTTTGTTTCTCTCTATGTCCCTCTGTCTCTCTTCTGTCTTTCTCTCTCTCTCTTTGCCCGTGTCTCTTTATGTCACTCTGTTTCTCTCTCTGTCTCTCGCCCTGCCTCTGTCTCTGCTGTATTTGTCTCTCTCTATCATTACCTGTATCTGTCTGTCTGTCTCTCTCTTTTCTTATCTCTCTGTTTGCCTCTCTCTGTCTTTGTTCATCTTTCTGTATCTTTGTATCTATCTCTTTGCTTGTTTCTCTATCTCTCTCTCTTTCTCATATATATATATATATATATATATATATATATATATATATATATATATATATAGTCTCTCTCTCTCTCTGAGATGGTTTTTAGTCATTTTCTTCTTGCTGGTCTTCTCCCAGGTGACGTTTCGTACCAGAATCTACCACTGCAACATTAACAGTCAGGGAGTGATCTGCCTGGACATCCTGAAGGACAACTGGAGTCCAGCGCTAACCATCTCCAAGGTGCTGCTGTCCATCTGCTCTCTCCTCACAGACTGCAACCCTGGTAAGATCCATGACCCCCTCAAGACCTTCACATTATCCTGATTGTCCCTGTGACTTGTTATGTGAGCAGAATGTTTCAACTATGTGATCAGCTATTTTAAACATTAAAGCTCAGTTTATCTTAAACATCTCTTAACCTTGGACTCCTTTAACTGTATGAGCTGGAGCATGTTTAAAGCTACATATTACGATGCCTGTGAAGTCCGACTGCAGTTCTTCATCATAACCAAAACAGGAGGTGTTTAACAGAAGCCAAAAGCCTTGAACTATTATTACTGATTTCACACCGCTGGTGCTTTTAGAGGATTCATGATTCCCGGCACGGCCACTTTGCTGTTCTGGAATGGCTTTAATCCGTATTATGACTTGAACCTGATCGCTTTTTCAGCTGATTTGGAACATGAACGTGGTGTTGGTATGTGTGTTGGTATGTGGTTGAACTGAGCATAGAGGAAATGCAGTGCATAAGCATTATAACTTCATCTATGAGCAATCATGTCATGATAAGATAATCTCATACTGTGTATCTGTTATTCGGTTAGTTTTTGGTTTTTTTTTTTTTTTTTTACTAGGATGGCTGATATGACAAAATAGCACATCACGATACTTTTCTATGATACATGATATACAGTACTGTGCAAAAGTCTTAGGCACGTGCAAAGGAGCGCTGTAGAGCAAAGATGCCTTCAAAGATAATGAAATTAAATGGTTCTACATTTAAAAAATACTATAAAGAGGAGTAAACAGTAATAAATGAAACAACGTCAATATTTGGTGTGATGATTAAAAAAAAAAAGCAGTCTCAGGTACAGTGTGTGCAGTTTTATAAGGAAATGAGCTGTAAGTGTTACTGAGCATCTTACAGAACCAGCCGCAGTTCTTCTGGAGACTTTGACTGTCACACTCGCTTCTTATTTTTGCAGCGAAACCCAGCAGCCTTCATTATGTTTTGTGTCTGAAAAGTGTCTCTTACATAATCTGCTGCTTTCTTTACTGACATACAAACATTTTTCTGTAACATTTAATTTT
>CM075031.1:8907329-8918332 GCA_037576675.1 Pangasius sanitwongsei | reverse complement strand
CCACTGCTCCGGGTGTGTGTTCACTACTGTGTGTGTGTGCACTTGGATGGGTTAAATGCAGAGCACAAATTCCGAGTCACTTCACTAACTAACTCACTAGTAAATAACTCACACACACCGTGAACAGAGTGTCTCTGTGATAATTAGCTAGCTACATACCTGGAAGCTGTAATTCATCCACTGTTTCTTTCCATGCCGTGTCCGTTTTCGTTCCATCATGACATAACTGTGTTGAGACACTCTATCCACTGCAATAAGTAAACAAACCGCTCTTCTTTAAATCATATATTTTGTGTTTATGTTTTGCCATCACCACTGCCGTATTTGTAGCTGTCTTTTTTTGTGTTTTGTCTAATCCTAGGCTGTCCTCCTCCTGTTGGTGGTTTTTAGATTAATTTTGTAGCAGCGGTTGTACACTCTGAGATTTTAATCTAAATTTTCTGACATTTCCAGAACCTTCTTGTCCAATGGCTTTGGTCAGAGTGGCACTACGGCGGCCACCGCTGAGCATGTCACATTGTGCGATCTAAGACTTTGTGTCTGTAACAGTAAAATCAGGCCAAAAAGCATACTGTGTAAAGCCAACTTAACTCATGCAATTGTGACAGTTCACTATTGTTTCCTAGCCTATTCATGTTCTTATTTAGCCTAGGTGAGGAAACTGACAAATGCATGCTACATATAGTTAGCTCCACAGTTATTGCCACCCTTGGTAAAAATAACAAAGGTTATGAATAAATATGTATATTCTGAAGATTGAAGAGTGACCTCATTTTCCTTGCTTTGTATTCTCCAATCCCATCAAGCATTATAGAAGACTTGTTGGCAAATAGATGTTAAACAAAAGTACTAAATGGAGGGCCGCCAATAATTGTGACACATGTGATTTGTTTAAATATACATTTTTGATAATGATTATTTATTCTAACAATAGATTTACTTCAATTAGTGTTTATATTTCTGTCTTTTTCTAGTGTGAGATTAAGCTAATTAACAAGAAAAACATTTCTTCATAACCTTTTTTACCCATCTTTACCAAGGGTGCCAATAATTCTGGAGCTGACTGTATTCAGTCTGTCAGGCTCTTTATGATAGTTACTTTTAACAAGTTGAATGAATTCTCAGAATCTGTGAACATAAATGTGACTGTTAATCAGGTAAATTAGGTAAAGAGTAAAAAAAAAATATATTAATGATGAAAAAAAAAAATGATTGTGTCTGAGAACAAAAAAAAAAAAAAAAATCTGTTGTTCCTGAGCTGGTGAGAGTCGTCCTGACGCCCTGACAGTACTGTAGTAGTAATTCACAATCAGTGCTGTCATACATCGTACCGTAGCTCGGATGCATAAAACGTAATCCTGCCCCAAATTTACGCGCAAATGAAGTCTGACTACACAGTGACGGATGGCGCTGAGAACCAGTCAGAGGAGAGAAAGAATAAGAGCATGAGAGAGTAAACAAATAGGAGTCAAATTCAGGGTCAGTATATTGCAGTAAGAGGAAAATGGGTTTATCCTTGGAATTTGTATCTTTACCCAGTAGCTAGAGAACTTGTGATAGCTGACTGGTGACTAATGGGACGTGTTTGTGGGTTTATATGTATTTTTGTGTTTCAAACACCGTTATATTATGTGAAGAGTGAATTAATCAAGATGTCTGCTTACTCTTGGTATTTATTTATAGCTCTGTGTTTGGAGTAGCATGCTAACACTGTCCAGATCATTTTTGAAAGATTAGATAAGAAAATACGAAAATATACATATCGGGTAAAAGAAATACACACAATGGAAGTGAACATAGGTGATAGATTTGTTCTTTATGCTGCATTTTAAATAGCTCGCTAGAGTTAGTGGGCTAGATAGCATCTATCAACACAGGTTCTGTAATATTGAAGTAATGGCAGCATTTAATTACATTCTCAGATTTGCAGATATTACCATATTTTGTCAGTACGCCGCTGGTGTCATTAGTATGTTGGCATACTATGAAGCGTGCGTTATGCAGATTTGGACGCAGTTGTTATATAAATGTGTACTGACTTATCACTCATAGCCGCAAGTTTGATCCCCGAGGAGCAGCATTATAACTCGCGTTATGAAAGTGGCTTGCAGTAGAATTTTTCTTCCGCAGAGGGCAAAATTCCAAAGTCTTTATTGCTATAACTGTTCGCTGTGAGACAGTTAACTTGAATTTGTAATTCGTAAACTTCTTCAGCTGGAGCAGATGATTGTTTGCAGGTTGTTGGCTCCTTCATAGAGCTCTTAACCTCGTGAAAGGAATTATGGGAGGCTTTCCCTGAGAGAAATAGTCACACTGCTGCCATCATATGTGGACAAAATAAGGTCCATGCTGATTTAAAAAATAAAAATAAAAAATCGGAAAGCCTTTTAGCGCACAAATGCTGTCTGCTCAGGCAGAGGGAGTGATATGTTCATCCTAATAGCGTACATGTTGAATGTTTAAGTGCTGGAACGCTCCCCCATTCCTGTTTCACTCCTTACTCACAGGGCATAGGCTCTCAGTGCAGGGTTGAATAGGAATATCCACCCTTCCCCCTGTGCTCTGTGCCTGTTCCCCTTGAAGGTGCTATTCATGCAGAAAAGATCAATGAGACACAGCTTATTAAAGAGGGGCCAGGGTGCAACGACAGTTAATTAACCCTCACAGGCCTTTCGTTCCCCCATCACACACTCCCTCACAGCACTATAGTGTGCTGCTGAGGAGCCACATTTGAGCACCTTTGATTTTGAGGTCAGTGATTAGAGGTGTGGATTTGGCTGGGGGAAGCTGATCTGATTGTATTTATCATGAGGTTCACACAATATAGAGTTTGCTTACCCAGCCTCTTCATGACACCAATGTCCCAAACTACTCAAAAGGCTCTCAAACAAAGAAGCCATGCACCTCCGCTACGGAGAGCTTCCCCATGGCCCCTCTTAACCTATTCTTCACTATTGGGAATGAAGTTTCTTTAAAAAAAAAAAAAATCATGAACAATGAGCCTTGGTGTTGATGTGCAACATTGTTTTAAAAGATGTTATATAATGTTTTTAAATGTTTCAGCCAGGGACCCCTTTCCATGGAACCCCTTATGATCACAGGACAAACTAAAATTTAAGAACAAAATTTATTTGAGCCATTAGTGCTTTTTATTTCTGAACTTTCCACTCACCCAGATGTAGAAACACTATATATTAATGTACCAGCACTTCCCGGTTTTGTTAAAAGGTTTTGTTAAAATTAACATTATTTACACTTGTTTTTAATTATTCAGTTTTAGATTAACCCCTTTTCATTTCAATTAGGCATAAAACAATGTGATTTCTAAAAACCAGTACAGTCAGGACTTCCTGGATATGCACTCACTGTCCACTTTATTGTACCTGTACACTTGCACATTGATGCAGTAATCAGAAACTGCTGTTCTCCTGGGATTTTCACACATAACAGTCTCTAGTTTACACGGAATGGTGGGAAAACCAAAAAACATTCAGAGAACATTGGTTCTTTGGGCAGGAACACCTTGTTGACGAGAGAGGTCAGAGGAGATTGGCCAGACTTGTTGAAGCTGACAGGAAGGCTATTGTAACTCAAATAACCACTCTTTAAAACCGTTGTGAACAGAAAAGCGTCTTAGAATGCACAACACGTCTAAAAGCGCAGGCAGATGGACTGCAACAGCAGAAGACCACATCAGGTTCCACTCGTTTCAGCCAAGAACGGGAATCTGAGGCTACAGTGGGCACAGACTCACGGAAACTAGGCAGATGAAGATTGGAAAAAAAGTTCAGACACTGTTTTTCCAGTCTTCACCTGTCCCAGTGGTTATTACTGCATGATAATTACACGAAAGTATAGGTGTTCCTAATACAGTGCATATCACAGACCCTCATGATTTTAGCAGATTTGATCTGATCTAACAATACCTTTAGTACCGCATCTATACCTGAGCTAATGGTACTTCCTTGTCTTCTTCTCCACAGCTGACCCTCTGGTGGGAAGCATCGCCACACAGTACCTGACCAACAGAGCAGAGCACGACAGGATAGCCAAACAGTGGACCAAGCGCTACGCCACATAGACCTTCCCACGATGCTTCAGAGCTCCATACCTTACCCTATCCCACCCTTATCCCACAACGAACTGTCCTTCGTTTCTTGTTGACTTGAACGCTTTTTTTTATACAGTGTATGCATACTAAGAGCAAGTTGATCAGGATTGTACTTTTTTCCCAATACACTGAATGTTGGCATGGTCATCAAAAGCTTTATTATTTGTAATGTTATATTGCTACTATGACCGTTCTGCTATTGTTTTGCATTATTGAGAAGTGCTCTGCCTGAACGAGTGGAGTGCACTTCATATCTAGCGGTTTTCTTTGGGCTCGGCGAGTACGTCCATCGTCGCCGAGTGAGTGGAAGATGCTCAAGACGACGTTATCACTGAATCTTTTTTTTTTTTTTTTTTTTTTCTCTCCATGAAGCGGACATTCTTTCCCCCATAAACGATTGTTTCAACTCCGCTCCCCTCTTTGTTAAGTTGTATATGTGGAACACTATGGCACTGGCCTGTTTATCTCGAAATGCGTCGTAAAAGTTCAGCAGCCTGCAGCTTGCCCCGTGCAGCCAATGGCAGTTTGTTGTAAAATGCACATTGTGAGAGAAAATTCGACTGATATTCTGTAAGTAACTGAGTGAATAAATGATGTGTTGAGCTGAAATGTGGTTGTGGTTGTGAGGTTGTTCTGACTTAACATCAGCTCTCTCCTTCCCTGACCATGAGTAATTCTTCCTGTTCATCACAAACACAATGTTTTCTCTTTCCATTTTTACTGAGAGCTCGGAATAAGTGCTATCTTGAAGCGAGTGATGAGTGGAGTTTACCAGACATTCAATCTAGTGTGAGTGTTTTGGACTTGCAAATATTTCCTGTTTACCTTTGCATGTGTAATAAATTTGAATAACACCCCCGGGGCTTCAGCAGAAAGACTTCGGCACACTTCATGCATGATATTCAAAAATATGTCATAATTACGGCGCAAATGGCCCTCATGCAAAGGCTTTGCTCACCATGTCATGTATGTTGCAGCTGGGCTAACTCTGTAGACGATGCTACGTACGTGATGCCACGTGACCAAGCCTGTGATTGGTCTTTACAAACAAGGTGTACCCAACCCGATTCATTCCAAGCATTGCATAGGTTTTCCAATGTCACCCCTCGATTTATTTAATGGTCTCTCACATACCACCTGTGTCTTACTGCTTTTTTCCTTTTCCTTAAATATGAAACAAAATAAGCAGTTCTTCCTCTTCCTCCTATTCTATCATTTATTTATGTACTTCCAACAACTCACCATAGTTTAATTTAGGCACCTTGCAGCAGCCAGTCTTCTTCCTGTAGACTTGGAAATTGTCATGAAATTTTAATAGTGCCTTCTGCAGTACTGGAGCTCCGGTACACGACAGACAGTGCGAAACTGCACAGAGTATGTGATCTTCTAAGCTTGTAAAGGTGGTTTCATCTTCATGCAGCCCTCAGAGACACTAAGTATTCTGAGGCGTTAAGATGCACTGCCATCTCAGTTCTAGTAAAATTAACTAAGAAAAATTAAAACATGAACAGAACCACTTGGGGCAGGCTCTTGAATGCAGCAACAGAAAAGCATTCACCCTATCACTGGCCGTTTTATATTCTCTCTCCTGTCAATCACAGCCAATCACAGGCAACTGTATGTGGAAGAGGGCTGATAGCACTTTCCTCCGAGTGTGTTACACAGCATGAGCAGCACTTTGAAAAGATGTGAATGGCTTGGCTTCACGTGTCTTGGAGGAAGCATGTGATAGCCTTCACCCTCCCTGTTTGGTGGCTGTCTTATGACAGGGAAGATCTGACTGGTGTGCAGGAATTGACCAAGACTAAATTAAGAAGAAAATTGGGGGGGGGGAAACACTTTGTAATGACTAATTTAGTGTACAGAAAGCTCATCTTAAGCTCATACAGCTGTATTGACGAGATGTACCTACATGACCTCTAGGGGGTTTTTAAGGGGCTTTGATTGCTGGCTGGGAAAATTAAGGAACATTTTCCATACTAAAACTTTCCCCTTAGTTGAGTCAATCACTAAGAGTATGCACAGGGTAAAAAAAAAACAACTAAATGTTCATTCACCTTCACACACACACATTAACACTAGAACTGCATTTACATTGATTCATTTGGTATACAAACAAGGCAGACTACAACCCAAGCACACAGTCAACTCTAGAAGTATTGGCACACTTAATGAAATTTTGCAGACATGTAATTAATACTATTTATTTGAACACTCTGCAATTTTCCTGCAAAACATTGGTTTAAAAATGGTCACTTCTAACAATTACTATTTTGTTACTCCTGTCTTGGGACTCTATGACTTCCTGTAATGTCTAAAAGGTTATTCACTGTTATGAATTTAGGACGCTCCTTTGTATTCTCAAGCACTGTTGACTCCTGTCTTCACTTCAGACCACAGGTTTTCAGTAGGGTTCAAATCCTGTGATGGTGAAACAGTCATTCTGGTGTTGATTTGAATATATGTTTGGGTTCATTATCTTGTTGAGAGATCAGTGTTTGGCCAAGAGTTGCAGCCTGAGTTTGAGCCCCTGGACTTTTAGCCACAAAACAACCCCAAAGCATCAATGATCCACCACCATATATTTCAGTGAGGTGGATTTTCCCTGTATATAGTGCTCATTTTATACTAAACATGCACATACAGAGCCAAAAAGCTTGATTTTGGTCTCAAAAACACAATCCCATGTATTTCCAGTGACGCTTGCCGAATTGAAGTTGAGGCCCTGCAATTTGTCACTTGCTCTGCAGATGAGCCTTTAAACATCTTGTTAGAGAGATGGCATCTACTCATACATCCTCTTCCTGGCAACTTTTCAAGCCTTCCAGACATTTTATTATGGCCCTGATTGTGCATAATGGTATTTTTAAATACTTTTGGATTTTTTATGTATTACCTGACTTGGGCAAGTCAGCAACCAACTGTCTCTTTGTGTTGTTCTTTGGTCGTTCCCCATGGTGATGGATAAGAAAAGGATTTTGCATATTAGCAACATCATTATAGGAAACAGCAGATTTGCTGGAGGCCTTTTTTTGTTCGCATTTATTTTAAATATTTGTAAATAATTTTGCCAGTCATTCTGAGAGGAATTTTGTTTACAATAATGATTTTTTGCTAGGATAAAGGTTAATAGGTTTTAGGTAATTGTTGCAGTGGAAATGTTTAGTCATTGTTGAGTAATGTTTATTCCATACAACCATTTTCTGGTTTCCTCTTGCCTCCGAAGAAATTGGCAGTAGGTGGACTGGTTACTCTAAATTGTCCCTAGATGTGAATAAATGTGTGAATGTGTGAAAATTGTGCCCTGCAATGGACTGTTGTCCAGTTCAGTGTGTATTCCTGCCTTGCATCTAGTGTTCCCAAGATAGACTCCAGATCCACCATTACCTCGATCAGGATAAAGCATTTACTGAAGATAAATGACTGAATTACTGAACATCACCTGAGTTTGAATCCTGATGATGCCACAATCATCTGTGGCTAGAAATCCAAGAGAGCAAAACTGGCCGTGGTCTCTGGGCAGGAGGGATGGCATACTCTCTCTCCCCTGTCAATCACATCTACACTAGCCAATCGTGCGTGTCTGTAAGCTCATGTATGCAGAAGAAGGCGGGTAGCACTTTCCTCTGAGTGTTTTACGCTGCCGTGTGAAAAGATGCGGTTGGCTGATTTCACATGTCTTTAGAGAAGCACATGTTGACTTCAAATTAGGGAGAAAATGTTGAGAAAATCTAAAAAATTTCAGCTCTGACAGTAGTGCTGGATGCAAAGTAAATCTAAAGGATCTATTTCATTATTGTTTCTATAGCAACAACTCACAGAGAGTTGTATGGTGGAAGCTCTGCATAAACATTAAAAAAAAAAACGGGAGTAATTGTTGATATGGTGAAGCTTTCTGTGAGGAGATGTTTATTTAGCATTTTTGGAAGGAGTCTCCAGACACTGGAAAGTTTTCAGGATAGAGGTCTTTGCAGTTTCTCTGCATTGTGTATATTTTATTAACTTCAAGACAGAGAAAAAATAGTAAGAGAATGACTGTTTATAGCCGTTATAAGCGATGATAGAAATTAACTCATTTAATGGATATTCCACAACATTAAATGTAACTACAAACGAATAAAAAGTTGTTCTTAAATAAATAGAAAATGCTAGCTTTGGTAAATTCCTGTGATTTCCTGTAAATTCAAAGTGGGAAAAAATGAACGCCTCCATGTTTGGCTTTTGTTAGCTACAATCTAGCTAGCCAACTGTGATGAGTGATGTATATATTCCCTCTTAAAACAGTGAACTGTATGTTGTATGTTGATAAAGCAAATACTTGTATATACAGTATAACTCATTTAAAGGTAAGAAGTGCTACTTTGTTTACTGCTGATGCTGTGAGCAGCCATGTTGATTTGGATTTGAGGTCACTTGCTGAATTCGGGGTTTGAGGAGTCCACCCCTAGTTCCCAAGTAGGAATTTCGACTTGAGGGGATGTTTTCGTTGGTTTTTCCTGGTTGTCGGTCTGGAATTACTGGTTACAGCCTCTAGTCGAATTCAGCATTACTCATTACATAGCGCATTTGAGAAGAATGAAGATATCATCTACATGTTATTATCTACACTGGTATGGTACAGAATCATCAATGTAACTATTTCAGAATAACATTATACCCAGCATACTGTCACAGCCTGACTATCCATTTATTATCTCTGAGCAAACAGCCGGCTAAGTGCAAGCTACCACATTGGGATTACTTAGAGCAGTCCTCAGGGCCTCCCAGATGGTCCACTTTTTTTTTTTAAATCCTAACTCACACAACACAGGTATAGAGTAATAATGTGGACCGTCTGGCAGGCCCTGAGGACTGGTTTGAGAAGGCCTGACTTTGCACAGAGATCACACTACTGATCTTGTTCAGGTGCTTCCTCAAGCCAGGCGCTTCATATGAGTCATAAATAAGCCGTGTCTGATCGTCTGCTACACGTAATGCAAGCAGACAGCGAGACAGGCAGGAAACAGATTGATTGACTACTCCCTTCACCAGTGTGTGTGTGTGTGTGTGTTGTGTGTAACGGAGCGGAAAGCCCTTGAAACCCATCCTGTTACAAATGCAAAGAACTTTGACGGTGGAGGGGGAAGAATGAGCGGTGGCAGAATTATGGGTAAATAGGGCAGTTCCTGCAGTGGCAAAAAAACCCTGTACCAGCTTAGTCAGAGTGAGAAATTCTAGCAAAGAAAATGGAGTTATAAAACCAAGTCTATCTTATATCATGTCAATTATTTACAATGCAAAATAATTGAGATTAGAGACACAAATGAGCTTCACATGCTTGAGGATTCTCCCGATTGCATGCTTTTGTCTGAGGACTAAAATTCCCTTTTGGTTTCGTATTTACAAAGACCAGTTATTTGAACACTTATCTCACCTTTCTTACATTTTATGTCAAATGAACCTAAAACAAACTCTATAATATGACTAGTCAATATAAATAATGTTAATAAAAAAAAAGTCTTCATGTTCATTAGAGGAAAAAAAAGCCAAACACAAAGTATTATGTTGAAAAAGTGAAATAGTGTTTTGACCTGAATGAAACTTAGTTAAATTAGCTTTCAGAGGAACTCTGTTGTTGCATTTAACCATGTTCTGGTTCCCTGGGGGTATAAATTTGAGGTTACACCCATTTAAAATCTCTTTGTCATCCATTACAACACAAATTGGGTAGTGGATTAAAACTTTTTGGTCATGTGCTTCATCAGCATGTTATACCTGATACCCCACTGCTAAATATGGCAGTGTGTCACTGCTTTGGGGCTGTTTTATGGCTTGTGGCTCAGGGGCTCTTGTGAAGACTGATGGAATCATGAATTCAGCTAAGTACCAGGATATCTCAGCCTAAAACTTGGTTGCCTCTGCCTGGAGGTTAAGACTTGGCCAAAAATACAGCTTTTTTTCAAGATGATAAGCCAAATATACTTCCAAATCAACACAGAAATGGTAAAAGAAACACTAAATCACTGTTTTGCAATGATCATCTCAGTCTTGGGATTTGAACAGGGAAGTAAATGTGAACATAATCGAAGAGGGAAGTCCACATGTGCAAACATAAAAATGTGAAAGAGCCCAAAATCTTGATTTTGACCAAGATCCTTTTGCAAGTGTCTTCAACCTTGTTACACATTACAGGAAGAGGCTCCACATTGCAAAATAAGCCATTAATAAAAATATACGTATGTAAAAAATATGAGCATGTATCTTGTCAAAATTCACAAGCGTCTCCTGGTTCTTCACAGGGAAATGGAGGTCTGAACTGGAGCAAGCGTGAATGGCAATAACTGAAGCTTATGACCGCTGTTTAGCGCTATAAACCTGCAAGCTGCGATCATTACACACTTCTCATCTCAAACCATGTTGAGTTATGTTGATTTTCTTCTTACATGGTACTGCACTTTTATATATAACTATATATCCAAAAGTATGTGGACACCTGACCATCACACCCATATGTAGCTTTTTTTGTTTTCTTATAGTAATTATTTGCTTATATTTATTTTCATTCTTAACTATATTTTATGTTACCATTTTAATGTATTTTTTTTTTCCTGTTATGCCTGATGTGCAGCACTCATGTTGTTTTAAATGTGCTATATAAATAAATTTGACTTGATTTGCCTTGACTTGACTTCACCAAACTGTTGACTTGAAGTTAAAAGCACACAATTATGTAGAATATCTTTGTATGCTGTAGGATTACAATTTTCCTCCACTGGAACTAAGGGGCCCAAACCTGTTCCAGCATCACACTGCCCCTGTGCACAAAGCAAGATCCAAGAAGACATGGTGTGTGAAGGTTGGAGTGGAAGAACTCGAGTGTCCTGCACAGAGCCCTGACCTCAACCCCACTGAA
>CM075031.1:8885968-8907229 GCA_037576675.1 Pangasius sanitwongsei | reverse complement strand
TAATGCTCTTGTAGCTGAATGAACACAAATCCCCACAGCCACGCTCCAAAATCTAGTGGAAAGCCTTCCCAGAAGAAATCTGGAATGGGATGTTCAACAAGCACTTATGAGTGTGATGGTCAGGTGTCCACAAACTTTTGGCCATATAGTGTAGCATTAGTAGCAGCAATTCAGAAATTGTTTCCTTTCTACCAGCATGTAGCAGGTGGAAAAGACGGTCTACCAGTTTGACCAGCTTGGCCTGTGTTTTGGCAGCTGGTAGCTTGTCAGATTAAGCTGGATTTTTTTTCAGAGGGGCAAAGAAAGAAAGAAAGAAAGAAAGAACGAAAGAACGAAAGAAAGAAAGAAAGAAAGAAAGAACGAACGAAAGAAAGAACGAACGAAAGAACCACACATAGTTGAAAACTGCTGTAACAAATTAAAAGATCCCTGACCATCACACCCATATGTGCCCATTCCAGCACCATGGGCATTAACATGGAGTTAGTCTCCCTTTCCTGTCATAAGCAGCTCCACTCTTCTGGGAGGCTTTCCACTAGATGTTGGAGTGTGGCTGTGGGGATTTGTGTTCATTCAGCTACAAGAGCATTAGTGAGATCAGGCACTGATGTTGGTGAGGAGGTCTGGGGTGCAGTCGGTGTTCCAGTTCATCCCAAAGGTGTTCAGTGGGGTTGAGGTCAGGGCTCTGTGCAGGACACTCGAGATCTTCCACTCCAACCTTCACACACCACGTCTTCATGGAGCTCGCTTTGTGATGCTGGAACAGGTTTGGGCCTCTTAGCTCCAGTGAAGGGAAATTGTAATGCTACAGCATACAGAGACATTATAAACAATTGTGTGTTTCTAATTTTGTGGGAACAGTTTGAGGAAGAACCACATATGAATGTGATGAACAGGTGTCCACATACTTTTGGATATATAGTGTATATGAATTGTGCACTTAGCTACAAATGTTCAGACTTAGATGCTAACTATTGAGGTAATACTACAGAAGCGCACAGTTTGGGACACTGAATATTTCTTGGCTGATAGATCTGAGGTGATAACACACATGCAGGCAGAGACAAGCTAATTGACTTCCATGCGTGGCTAATCACTCTTTACTTAAAAAAAAAAAAAAAGGTTACTTTCGAAATTGTACGTCATAACGTCAAAGGTAAGCTGGTAACGTGCTAGAAGGTTACGTGACATAAAGGCTTATAAGCGTTTTTATTCGCCTGACACGGCCTGTGAGAGGACAGTTTCCGTGCTGCCGCTGTGGGCTTGCGCCGGATCGCCACGGCACTTCCGCTCGGCGCGAGGGCGATTCCAAACACGCGCGTCCAGGCGACGGAAGAGGCTCGCGCAGACACAAAGAAAGGTAGCTGAGGGGAAAATAGGCTTCATGGTTTTCTTTTTTTTTTTTTTTTTTTAAATGGCTAAGCTTGTTGTTTTCAGCGAACGGCTTCAGTGTTTATCGTTAAGCGTTCGTGATATGAGAGAGAGAGAGAGAGAGAGAGAGAGAGAGAGAGAGTCGGGTCTGTTGTTGTTGGACAGTCGCGTGCTTGAGCACGAGACGCTGTGAAGAAACCTCGCGCGCTCGGTTTATTCGACGTCGTTTAGTTAGTTAGTTTGTTTGTTTATTTGTTTGTTTGTTGGTAGAGTAAACGTAACCTCGCATGGCGGCGAAAGTTTGTTGAACTCGAGGACGGAGGAGGAAAAGTGAAGCGAATTGTGTGTGCGTGTGAGTGTGTGTGGCGTCGCCCAGTCGGTTATTCGGTTCAGGCTGCTAGCTTTAACTGGTCACTTACAGCGTTATTTTTTTTGGTGTCAAATCGGTTGTGTTGTTTGTGTTGACTCATAAACACCGGCTTCCATTACAGAGCAAACTCAGGGGTCAGTAGGCTAATCTCGGTTTAGACTCCTGGGTTATGAAATGAATCACCGACTCTTAGATAACAGGGCTGTTTAAATTTGTCTTTATTTCTCTCTCTCTCTCTCTCTCTCTCTCTCTCTCTCTCTCTCTCTCTCTCTCTCTCTCTCTCTCTCTCTCTCTCTCTCTGTGTGTGTGTGTGTGTGTGTGTGTGTGTGTGTGTGTGTGTGTAAAAGAGGTTACAATCCGCATTGTGTTATGGGAAACTCTAGTGTTAAAGGTCACCATTGCTATCACATTGTTCTCCTTCTGCACTCTAGTACTCTTATCAATGTTTTTGTTTTTCCATTATGTCAAGGTCGCGAGGATGTCGGACGAGGATTCGCGTGCCGGCTCTAGTTCTTCCTCCTCCTCCTCTTCATCATCCTCGTCTTCGTCGTCGTCGTCCTCCGTCCGTCAGCAGTCGGAGAAGGACGCACCTAGCAAGAAACGAGAGAGCAAAACCAGCGTGAACAAAAACTCCAAACTTCTGTCAACCAGCGCCAAAAGGTCAGTGCGTAGACCTGCTGAACTCTCACTCGCCATCACTAACCGCTTTATCCTGGTGGATACGGATTCCCCTATCCCGGGAATACTACGTGTGAGGTGGGAATACACCCTGGATGGGACCACCGTCTCAATCACAGCACACTGTGTATACACACACACGCACACCATACACACACACAAACACGAATGTGCATCTGCTGGCATGTGTTTGGGAGGTTGGAGGTCGGGGGAAACGCACACGAGAACACAGACAGTAACCCGAGTTCAGGCTCGAACCAGGGATCGTGGCGGTGTGACCCAGCAGCGCTACTCGTCATGCCAACCTGCCGCCCACCTGCCAAAGAGTGACAGGAACATATTAGTGTTCCTCCATTATCTCAGATAAGACATGTACATTTAAAAATGCTCGAGCTGTAATGCTAATGGCAGGTAATTGAGTAGAAACCAAACGAATTGGGTCACACAGTCATCTATAGATCATTCAGTTGTGTTGAATATGACGTGTCTGGCTGCTCTAAATCTAGACTGTGGAAATATCAGTGTCGCATTTAATGACTGTGGTACAAACATGTTGGTTGATGCTGTATTTTCTTTTATTCCTGTGAGAAGTTAGCGGTTATATGGTGCACTGAGGGCTTTGCTGGCGCAGGTACGATGGCGTGTAATAGGAGAAAATTTTCAAACTTGAGTGATAACTGTCTGGTTTTGCTCTTAGCTCCTAAAGAGGAACGCAAGAGCTTGGATTCTCACTCGCCATTTTCTAGCGACGTTGCGTGTAGAAGTATGGAGACGGCAAATTTCAGTTCCAGGAGTTATTTCAGGTCCAGCAGTTATTTGATTGGACGAGCGGCGTTCCAAGACTGCTGAAATTTAGTGTAACGGCACTGGGACCTATTTGTTTCACTCCAGTTGTGTGTGTTTGCTATGTGGAAGTCCAGTTCTAGCAATAGTGTTGCGCTGAATCTGTTACTACACTTACTACGGGCTGTCAGTCGGTCGGTCTGTGCGTTGGCATGGCAACGCACAACGTTCTTTCCAGATGTGGCTTCTTTGGGAACTATTTTCATTGCGTCAAGTGCTCGATAATTTCTTTTTTATAGAACTGTTACATAAAAGAAAGATCATCCTCTCAATCATTCCGTTGTACTGAATATCAGCACAGCTGTGATTACCTGCTGATATTCAGTACAACGGCACTCTGGCCTGCACGATTTCGCTTAATTGCAATGCAGTTGTGTCGAGTTACAGCACAGACTCGATGGCGTTAACAGTATTAGCATGAAAATTTGAAAATTGAATGAGCTGGACAGACTAAAGCGCTGCTGCATCGCTCTCTTTAGGTACAGATGAACCAAGGGATAAATCCCACTGGCGCTTTTATCAGCAGGTATTCGAATGGCATTGTGGGTAAAGTAGGAGTAACATTGCTCAAAGTGAAAACCAAGTGCAACTAAAAATGTCAACTCGATTTCATTTAAATCACGTTAATTATAAAGATGAATATGCAGGTTGTTCAGGGAGGATTTCTCCTTTAACATGTTTCAGGGCAAGCTATTCCAATGCCAGAGAGAACTCTGACCAGATCGGACCATAAAAGGGCATAAGAGCAAAGAAACCTCTAAAATAGCAGCCATAAGATCTGCTCACAGGCATCTAACGAGCAGGGCCAGACGTTATGGCACAGTGTTCTCCTGCCATCACGGACATCTGCTCAAATGTAATCATGATGTTTTAAAGTTCTGATGTCCATGAAGCTGTAGAAAGTTTATCAAGAGCCAAAGCATGTATGGCTTCAGTGTTTAAAGAACACTCAGCACTGTCTACAGAGATCGTGAGTGAGTTCAGTACACTGCAGGATGCACGGTTTTAATCATTTAATGATTTTTTTTTTGTTTTGTTTTGTTTGTTTGTTTTTTAATAACAGGATTCAGAAAGAGCTAGCTGACATCATGTTGGATCCTCCACCAAACTGCAGGTAAGTGAAATGTTTATGGGACGATTATCCTCCGCCATCCGTTGCGCCTTCTTAGCTTTCCTGAACAGTACTCTCGAAACGAAATGTTCTTGTGTGTTCTTTTGGTAGTTAATAGAGTTTCTTTAGAGTGTTGGTTTTAATCCTTATTTGCTAAGAGTGTAGTTATTCTTAGAAATCTTAACATTTGAAGTGTAAAGATGATGTCAGAAAAGCTGATCTTAGCCTGTTGTCTGGAATGACTCTTGCAAGAGCAGTAACGCACTCGATCCACATGAATCATAAGCAGTTTTTTTTTTTTTTTTTTTTTTTTTTTCATATTTGTATAGCAGGAGTAATTAAAAATGAATCATTTACTTTGAAGGTTGGCTGGCAGCTTGTCAGCTGTTTTTGACTAAGGTGTGAAAGTGGGGGGGGGGGGGGGGGAGTGCCGATGCATAGCTTTCGCTGTATTCGCAGAAATTGCTGAGAGATGTTCGAAAGGAGCCAGGTTCGGAGATCATTTCAGATCTTTATCTGATCTAGAGCCACACATGAAAGTGGGTCAAATCTGATTTGGTGTCGACCCAACGTTAATCAAACGCGCACACAAAAAGTCTCGAATCGTGTTGTGTGACTTCAGCTTTTAATATGAACATAGTTTGAGTGGATTATGAAAGGACTGACCTCTGGGAGATGACGGCTAAGTGTGACCAGGATGTGCTGGTCCACAAGTACTTTCTGTCCAGATTTTTATTTTTATTATTTTTTTTGCCAGGTCTTGATTGTGATTGTGGCTTTGGAGTTTTAACTCGCGTCGAGGTCATGAGTAACTTTACTATCTCTGTGTAGACTATCAGTAACCTGGCGATTAGGAGAAAGAGCAGACATGTCACTACTCTCCAAAATGACTTCCTGTGTTTGTTCCCACCCCGAATTAACAATGAGCTCGAGGAGCCGTGTAGAAGTGCACTGGGTTTCCTGTTTTCTGGCTTGTTGTTGTGTTGAAACCTGCCGCGCTGTCATATGCGTCATCTGTTTAGATCATGCTGAGCCTAAATCATTAACACACAAGCAGAGACCATTTACACAAGGTGTTTTTATTTTAGCGGTTTGTTCTTTTTTTTTTTTTCCTCTCAGTCCTGTTCTTAGCTTGCTGCTTAAGAATTTTGTTCACTTCATATTTGTCTCCAACAAAATGATTTGTTTCCAAGTAATTTAGCTGTGAAGGGCTTTAATAGCTGTGAGATTAATGGATTTGATGCCTCTTGTTTTTGCCTTTACTCTGCACTTCCAGCTTAAAGTCGTGTTATTTCTACGCATCAACACCAGCAGGACTCGTGGTGCTGCTGAGACAGACCGCACGTTTCGGTTCTCATGCGCTCGGGAGTGAGTCGTCCACAGTCAGGATGCCATTTTGGTTCCACTGGTGTTGCATTTAAAAATCTGTAGGTCTATGTAAAGCAGATGACATTTTAAACATGAGCCCATTTAAACACAGCCTATGTGCATTATTCAGATAAATCACATCAGATGAAAAAAAAAAAAAATGAAATAAAACCTCTCTACAGCACATTGGTCCTGTGCCGGTCCGCTATGACACTTTACCATGAGATCTAATCAATAAAATGCTTCGAAAATCATAATTTTGCACTGAAGTATAAATCTATTTAATATCTAGTGCACAAAACATTCTTTTCCAAAACTCCTACATTATAGCTTATTAAAAAATGTACATTTCACTTTCATTTACTGAACACTGTAACCTGAACACATTCACCTGTGGAATATTCCACACAATTGGAATTTCTTGAAGATCATGGGAAGAAGAAAAGTACATGCTCTTTCTCTTTTTTTTTTTTTTCTTCCTCTTTCAGCTTATGACACTGTTACTTCAGTTATAAAATGAAAGTAAATTATGAATAAAAAAAAATTCTATAAGTATTCTATAAAAATATATAAGTAAATCCTAGACTCTTCGCTCTCTCTGTGAAAATCAGCCATCTGTCGTGTTACCAGTCTTTTAACTGGTGAGGTGAGGAGTGCTGTCTGCATGCTGGTGATGTGAGCTCTGTGTTCTGCTGGTGTCTGGACCTGGACATGAGAACTGATTAGGTGTTAAGCTGCGACTTCTTAAACTTCTAGCTGAGGCGGTGTGTGTGTGTGTGTGTGTGTGTGTGTGTGTGTGTGTGTGTGTGTGTGTGTGTGGCTACTCGAATTTCAAGTCAAGTAGGCTCTTATCATGTACAGATGTAACATTAGGAATGAAATAAAGCTCCCCCAGAATAGATATGAGAATAGGTCGACATATCGGACAAGAGGATAAGCGACACATTGCAAAACTCAGTAAATACAAGTAAATAAAGGCTTTAGACAAAATATGGTCAACAAACCATACAGTAAACGCTGCAGAAAACTAGAGAAGACAAAACACCACTTTTCTTTTCCGAAACTGATGCTGAAAGCTTGAGAATCAGTTGATTTTGATATCTAGCTGATATTTATTTTTTCTTTAAAAATTACTAAGCTACGAAGTGATTATTTTTAACTAAGGCACTTAAATACAGGAAAAAAGACCTAGCTAAAACATGATGTGCAAAACCACATTTTTAAAATTAAAGTTAAACTCTTTTTGAGTGAATATTAAGTATAATGTACAAGTATAATACAATTCGGTCCTAACAAAAAAAAAAACATACACTCAAGCCTCTTTTATATTTATTTTTACTTGTGTATATAAATTTGAAAACATTTAAAATAATCATTTCCAAATCCGATCCATTTGTTACATCAGGTTAAAGAAATAACAAAATACTTATTTCTTGGACTTTGGTGCACCTAGGTGTGTGTGTGTGTGTGTGTGTGTGTGTGTGTGCAGAATGTTTGCAGTTGCTAATTAATGATTTGCTACATGCATATAAACCATAATCACAATAAAACACTTATTTGTTTTGTTTCGTCGTATTTATTCAGTTCCACTTTGGGAGTGAATCTATGTTTAGCTCTGCCAGTGTTTGCATTCTTGCAGTGTTTGGAATTTGTGTGCAGGTGGATATAAAATTCAGCACTACTGCTTCAGCTATAGCGCTGGAGACGTTGATGTCTGGCATGGTTAATCCGCTGAGGCTTTACTGGGTTATAATACGCAGACACGTAGAGTCAGCATGTGTGGTTTAGACAGTTAGGTCAGAGGTGGCTATTAGTAGGCGAAGTTGATGTTTTTGAGTGCCGGTGGGCTCGGCCCCGTGTGCACTTCAGGAGCTGCTTCTTGCAAGCTTCACCTTGTGCTCTCGTCTTTGATCGTATCCTGTGCACGGAGTCGTTCACAACGTCTTGTGGAAATGATTGGTTTCCTGTTCACAGAAATCTTGGTGATAGATTTCACTTAAACTTTTTTCCCCTGTGTCTGTGTGTGTGTGTCGTGTGTGTGTGTGTGCGCGCATTTTAATACAGCAGACTGGCTGATTCACAAGTGTTTTGGGGTTTGGGTTTTTGGTTGGTCATGAAAGGTTAGATGGTGCAGCCTGTGCATGTGATGAGTTGGATAATGATGCACAGCAGGAGCATGATGTGTTTATTTTTCCCCCTTGTGCTTTCTTGAATGCATCACGGCATATCACAGCTTTATTATGTTAACGTTATTACTCTCAAGACACTTTTTTTTTTTTTTTTTAAATGCTTTTCAGCTCTTTTAGCTCTACTGCTCTGTTCCTTCTTTCTCGCTCTGACTTCTCTGCTTCTCCCACTCTGCTCGCACTACTCCGCTTTTGCACTCGGTTTTATTAGTATTTTCTTGTGCACGCTAATTAATCTGCCTAGTAAAAACCGCTGTACAGCTACGCTTGTGCGATATAACAATTTTATTGTCCCTTCACAATCTTAAGCCCTGTTTGGATGGGATTAAATTTACTTGGGGTCATGGGGTAATTTCCTATTTTACAGGTCCTCCTCTGTGACCTTTTATTTCTGTCGGCCATGGCGGTGTTTTTCTCTGTCCTCCCCAAACTGAAATGAAAGCCAGCCTTTCTTCTCGACTTCAGTCCCTGACGACCACTTGGACGCCATGTTGCGAACAGATGATCATATGACCACATGATACAAACTTTGGGGTTCACAGAAAACACAATTCACTAGAAACTCGTTCCTGTGGTCATTTTATTCCTGTCCGGATGCGAGAGATTTAACCTCACAGTTTAACACTGGAGTCCGCTTGTACGAGCTGTCACTGAAAAACATGAGCCAGTTGACATACGACTCATACGACTAGCTTGGGTGTTTTGAACTCTCCAATATGAACCGACGCAGCCTGTAAGCTCCGCCCCCTTCCTCCATCTCGCATGCTCTCGGGACTCGTGCGGCATCCTCGCTTTCTGTCCAGATAAATGAAGAATGTTTTAAGTTAATGTGAAATAAAATCTGTCAGTGTACAGTATGTTTGACTTGAGACAAGTATAAAGTTAACATCAGTTAACTATATTTATTAGCGATGGTGCAGAAATATTTTGGTTGAAAAAGGTGGAAATCGATTCGGGGCGGTTTAACCGTTAATCGCACGTTGGCCGGTGTGTATAGTTCAGCGGGATTTGGAGGCGAGTGCTGTAGTTACAGCATTGATGTGTACATGTTTAAACGCACATACCTAATGGTTTGTGAAAGTCAATAGGAAGGTGCTCCTCCCGGGTGCTTGATGCTGTGAGACTGATCCTGTGTACTCCTCTGGTTGGCGTAACAAACTAGTAGCGTCTTTCTCGACTTTACCAACTCTGAAGAGTGGCGTATTTTGCATTGTAGGCTTCAGACTTAACACATCCAAACCAATTTCCATCTTTCTGTAGTCAGCATTGTAGTTGTGTTTAAATGTGATTCCTCCAAATGGACGTGCAATTTAGTTACATGCCTCCAGTTCCTATGTGCTGCGTGATGAGGAGAAAATAGAAATACAAGTTTAATGAATTCAACTTTATCACTATAAATGAAATTAAATAAAATAAATTCATCACCCAGCACCGGTGCCATGTGACTGAGCTCTGGTTCTCGTTATTGTCAGTCGTTCTGCTCTGGTGATTCTCTTATTCCCTGATTTGTTTCTTTTCCATCTCCAACACACGTATGCCATTCTTTCTTTTCTCTCTCGTATCCTTTTACTTTCTCTGCTTTCTTTCCATGTCTTTCTCGTTTTCTTCCTTATTTTTCACCCCCTCCTTTTTCTGTTTTTCTATTTTCTCTCTTTCTTCATCTTTATTATTTCCTCCCATTTATTATTGTTTTCTTTACTTTTCCTTCTTTTCCACCTGTATTGCCTTTCTTTTTCTTTTTCCTTCCTTAATTTCTTTTCATTTACTCTTTTTTTTTTTCATATATTTTTTTTCCCTTTCACCACTTCACTTTCTTTTGTCTGTCCGTCTTCTTTCCTTTCTGTCCTATTTGTCTCATTTGCTGCCCGCTCTGTTCTTCCTCGGTATCTTTCCCATCCCTCCACCTTTTTCCCCCTCGTGTGGATTTTGGCCGATGGGTGTTTGTCACACGTTTGGGATTCCTCACATTCCAGTGCCGCAGGCTGACTCAGGAGACCGGGACTGAAATTAAAAACAGTGTGCTGCTCTAATTGCACTGCTTGTGGTCTGCGCTGCTGAGCCCAGGGGTGTTTCACAGGCCTTTCCTGTTTTTGCTCCTCCTCAGGGGTGAGCAGCTTGATGGGCTGTTGTTGTCCAATAAAGAGTGTGTGTGTGTGTGTGTGTGTGTGTGTGTGTGTGCACGCGCATTACAAAACCCCAGGGTGCCTTGACCTTTTGCGTTGTAACACTACAGTGAGCTAATGTTTATAGATGCAGTCAAAGCAGCAGCAGATCACCGACACTGAGCTGAAAGGCAGGAGGGTGAAATATGAGCTAATGTGGATTTCCCCTTTTAACACAGATTCCTCTGATTCAATTCTCTGGATCTGTTTATTCTGGCAGGCTTTTGTAGTCCAGTCGCTTGCAACTCAACGGAATTACTCAGAAATTCCACTGTAATCAGACAAGAGGTTGCGTGGCCACATGTTAAATGTGTTGTGAGAGTTGGAGTCTTTCATGGGTGGATGATTGGCACCCGGAGTGTCGCGCTGCACCTGGTGAAGTGTTGTCAAAGAAAACCTACTGGGAAACCTTCTTAGGAAATTCGCCTCTTGTGTAAGATGTGAAGAAGGATAGTCCATTTGTTGCATTTTGTTTTCATGGAAGCAGGACTATAAAAGCAGTTAATGATAAACGTTTCGTGTGTCTTCATTTGAACGTTCACTGAAACAGCTTTTACACTTGATCTTCCTTGCGTTGTTTGCTTGTGTGTAAAGATCAGATAACTCACGAACAGCTTTCCCCCAGATTTGGCTGTTAGACTGCTTTATTGCTGTACTGCTGATTCCTCTGCTATTCTTACTAACATGCACTTTAAACACATCCTGACTCATTTTCTGACTCGCATACAGGACCGTGTGCTTTTCCTGTTTGTGGTTACTGGTCAGCTGTTACTGTGTAGGTAATTAGTAGCAGATTAACATGACTGAATGTTTATGAATTGAGAGAGTGTCTATAAATGTCCTGTATTTACAGAGCAGTTTTCACACTCAACTCGAGATGTGAATTCACACCAGATTTGAAAGTCCTGTTAAGTAAGATGTCTGGTGTGTAACAAATGAGTGGATTTGGTGTTTGTTTCCTCCAACACTTGAGTTTATAGAAAGTAGCCTACAGGTATGGTTCTCAAACTGGGGTCTGGGGAACTCTTCTCAGGAACCGGAGGAGCACAGCCAGGGCATCCTCCATTTTATTTTTTCAATTTTGATGTGGTGGTGGAAAAATTAACCCAATATTTTCAAAGTTGTGTTTTTTTTTTTTTTTTTTTTTGTTTTTTTTTAAAATGGTTTTTAGTTTGTTTAACTCCATTACTTGAGTTAAATGGGTTTAGCCCCAACTTCTGTAACTCAAAAATAAGAGTCTTAAATTTTTTTTTTTTTTTTTTTTTTTTTTTTTTTTTTTTTTAAATATGGGGTTTTTTTTGGTGGGTTTAAAGTTTTTGGTAAATGGAAATTTAAATAATAAAAGTATTATAGCTCCAATAAATAGCTAATAATTATTGTACATATGTAAATAATGAGCCCCATATTTAGTTGAATTATGTTCATAAAACAAATCCTATTTATTTGTTTGATTTTATTTACTTACTTTACATACTTTGAGTTAATTATTTAAGCTGAATTTTAATTAAGCTTTATTTAGCTTTAATTAGTGTTATTTATTAGTTAAGTTGAGAGGTAGTTTTATTTGGTTAAGTTGAAAGTTATGTAGTTTTATTTAATTAGGCTGAAAATTATGTTGAAAGGTAGCATAATTATTTAGCTGAATTTCCTGCTAATTGTGTTCGCTGCAAATATTTTTTTTTTTTATTTATTTATTTATTTATTTATTTTTTTTAAAACACTGGCCTTGATGTTTTAGCACATCTCTCCTGGTAATTTATCAGCTTCTCTTCACACATGAGGCCTCCTGATAATATTCCACGACATCATGTGCTAGGACTTGTCCTCATAGACCACTGCCTCAGTCTTTGAATTTTCAGGCCTGGTTTGTGTTCATACTCGACCCCTTTCTTAAGAATTGTTGTTAAATTACAAAAGTGCATGTGTGAGGGGGTGTGTTCTGCATTAGCAGTGTATATATAGGTACTGCATTGTGTGTGTGTGTGTGTGTGTGTGTGTGTGTGCCCAAATCTCATTCTTGATGTTTCAGACTGTCCTGTCAGAATCTGCTTTTACTGAACATCCTTTCAACACACTCTGTGCTGTTTAACCTCATTACATATATCACCATATATATGATAAAGTGTAATGATCAATAATCCCACTATCCAGTGTCACTCTTGAGCCCGTTTCCTTTTAACGTTTCTACATGTTGTCTTTGGGAGGTTTTATTTGCCGCTGTCTCCTCTGGCTTGTTCATTAGGGATCTAAATCTGCATCCTTATTTCTGTAAAGCTGTTTTGGGATGTCTCTTGTTAAAAATGCAGCCTCAGTCAGATGGCAGGATCATTTCAGCTGTGGTTTAACATCCAGAATACCTGATACACTGTGTGTGTGTGTGTGTGTGTGTGTGTGCGCATGTGTGTGTCTGCTTCTCTGTAGATCTGTTGTGCTCATTTCTTGAGCAGATACACAGGCAGTGGTATAATCTGTGTGGATGAGAGGTTTGTGGTGAAAATACGCCATTGCTCAGCTGAAGCGTCAAATTTGGTCATGAGCAGAAACCTCGGGCTACATTTACACCGAGAGATGAGTAATTTATTTTAGTTTAGTATTTGCAGTTGAGTATAGCCAAGTGGAATTTTTTTTTGTGTGTGTGTGTATATCTAGGAAGTTATTTTTATATCTTAAAGTGAAGTTTTGTTTCATCCACCTCACTATTGCCATAGCACTGACATTTTGCTCCTTTTTTTTTTTTTTTTTTTTTTCCTTTCTCTCTTCGATAGTGTTATTTTTTTCACTCAATCTTCATTCTAGTACAGTACTGATTTTCTGATTCTGAGTCCTGGCTGGATAACTCGTGTATGAATCACTGGCTAGGAAACGCATCCCATGCTTTACTGAGCACTGCATGCTAATGGTTTCATTTATCTCTCTTAAATTAGTTGCAAATGGAGTGGGGAGTGTTTCCTAGGAACAGAACCATTATGAAACAGAATTTTTTTTCAAAATAGGTGAATATGGTCATGGAAATTTGATGTAATTATTGCTATACTGTTATAAGCAATGTTGTTGCTTACATTTTTCAAATTTCAATATGCTGCCCAAACCGGTTTCTAAAACAGGTTTGCCTACGCTTGAGGCAGAATCAGCAAAAGCTACATTTTCTCCAACTGACACCACCTTGCTGTAAATGCTGTAGAGTTCTCATATGATGATCTTTGCCTTCACACTTCCTAACCTCTGAACATTTCACCACAGCAGTTTCACACTGGTGCACACTTGCAGACTTCTCGTTACATTAAATGTTATAACTTTACCGGCGTGACTCGCGCAGGTTTAAATAATCAGGACTTCCCCACTATTCAGTGGAAGTGGTGAAACTTCTCAGATAAGTGACAGAATGTCTTCAAGGTTATTGCAGAAGTCTGATCAGCTTTAGAGATAGCTAGATATTCTTTTGACAGAATAAAGGACTGTAATGTACACTGTGAAAGAAGACTACTACAGTAAAAGTGTTGTTTCTAAATCTGCTGCCTAATCGTGATGGGTTGCAATATTAGACAAAATTAGTCATTTGTGATTATGCCAAAGTGTACTGATTACCAGGTCATCATTTTAAAATGTTGAACTCTGTGCTAGGGGTGTAAACCTCTGGCTCCCACACTACATGATACGATTTTGATTTTTAAGGCAACGATTCAATATTGATGCAAGTTTGAATTAGCCTCTGCTTGATATGTGACCAGCTTTGTTCAGATTCTGGGTTAAGCTGGCCGGTAAATTGTGATTGATGTAGAGAGACTATTTTAAGTATCAGTATTACTGGCAAATCACCTTGCTAGCCTAATTGTTTGTACAAAAGTTTTACACACCAGTCCCTTTTCCATAATCAAATTAAAATCAGTAATAATCGATTTACGATTGTTGCCTCGATTCATTTCAGTTGTCGTCTTTTAAAGTGACTCATCGATCCGAATTTTCTGATCACATCTGTTCACACGTCGTCTAATAGATTTTTACATTTTTTTTTCTCCACAGAAGTTAAACCTTCTCTTTTTCTACACAAGTAATTGACTAAAATTAGATCTTAAATACTAGCTGATGTTAAAGTCAAGCATCGCCTGGTCTTAAAATCCATGCCTCATTTCATTACTTGTGTTTTCAGCGCCGGCCCAAAAGGAGACAACATCTACGAGTGGAGGTCCACCATCCTGGGTCCTCCAGGCTCCGTGTATGAGGGAGGAGTCTTCTTCCTGGACATCGCCTTCACTCCCGACTACCCCTTCAAGCCGCCCAAGGTGAGAAGGCTCCCGTGAAAAGCTAATTTTCTGCTCTGGGTAATGAGCCCAAAATACAGTGAGTAAGTTCCTTCATGCAGACCTCTCACTGTGTGGTTTTGTACTGCTTTATAGTTCGGGTCCATCGTGCATCTTTCTGCCAAATTGCAAACCAATACCAAAATCTAGCTGCTCACTGCTGATGTTTTAAGATGATGCGATTACAGGAAATGGATAAAACCTGAGTATTCAAGCAGTGGACCGCGGCAAGCAAATGTCGACCATATGTGGGCAATCTTCTCGGCCTGTTCTGGTGGAGCAGATTGCTATTTGCATTGAATTCTGTGCTACTATTATGGCAAAAAAAAGTGTTTACTCATACAGTATTCCAATGACCCTATGGCGTCTTATCTTTTCATCATAATATTAGACTCAACATGTGCTGCAGAAAATAGGTCATGAAAACGGTAAGTTCCAGCTAAGAAGGATGAACACGTGTTCATGTAATCTGTCAACACAAGTGTTAAACCAGTATGTTTATAATGCACCAAACTGGCTGTAATGACAGTATAGTGTAAAGCTGCACTGAAGATTACAGCAGAGGGATCAGAAGAACAAAAAATTACAGTGCTGCCACATTTACACAAAGCCATGAGGTCACTGGATACTTTAGTGGTGATGATAAGCCTATTGTGTTGCTTTATAGACCTGTTATTTGTAGCAGGTTTTTGTTGGCAGAGTATTCTGGCTCAGGCTGAGTTTCCTCACACAATTTTCCCACTTGCTGGTACTAAACCATAGTCCTAGCTTGTGAAGAGTCATGGTTTTCTGATGTCGGTGATGGACCGACGCCCGTGGTAAATGGGTTGAAGCAGTTCTGCATTTGCCTGTTTGACTTTGATCTGCCTTTTTATATTTTAATTATCTATTTTATTTTATTTTATTTTTTATTAAAACTAGTCGTGTGATCACCTGATCCGTGTCTCCCTCCATTCCTTTATCCTGCAGCCATTTGGTTACTGCATTCTTTGTTGCGATGTTACTATTAGATTTACAAAAGAGTTTGCAGTGCTTTTTTTTTTTTTTTTTTTTCCCTCCCCCAAAAGGAGTTTGTGCTTGACTCAGTTTCCATAATGAGCACGGAAAACATCGTTTTTAACCATTGTAATTGGAGTGCAGAGCTGTTTAGTTCATTTTTAACCTAAGAATAACAAGGGGAAATACATGTTAAATGACTGGTCTTTAGGTTGCGCGCACACACATCTGTCTCTAAAACCGAACATCCGAAGAGGTATTATGTTGCTTTCCATAAGTATGTCAGGGATTGCACAGCCATGAATGTTTACTAGTCGACTAGTAAATTCAGAATCGTAGCCGATTAGACGTCTTTTTCCAAAGTTAAAGCAAAGACTGAATTAGGACATTGTTATTTTATTAGTGCAGTTAAATTCTAATAAACACCAGTAAAGAATGTGTCAAACCGCACTTTAATTAAAAGCTATTCGTAGGCTATAAATCGCCAAATTTCCAGCTTTTTCTCTAACAGTAAAAACAGTGTATTACACCGTTTCAAAATCATTACACATTTGAATATGGAACACTTAATTAGAGGTGTGCATCGAGACTGGGATCCTGTAGGACCCAACAATTTGTGAGAGTGGGCAGGTTTTTACTGTCATGACTGTATTTATTTATTTATTAAATTGGGATTTACAAATTTGTTCATTCATCATTAGCAGTTGCTTTATCCTAGTCGGTTTATTGTAGTTTAAAATAGTTACTTGGTTATGTTTTAGTTCTGTAGAAAATATTGTGATTGGGTTAAACAAAAAAAAAAATTGCCAAATGTGCTTGTTGAACATCCCATTCCAGATTTAGTCCTTTTGCTGTTATAGTAACCCTCCCCTCTTCTGGGAAGGCTTTCCAGTAGATTTTGATGCGTGGCCATGGGGATTTATGTTCATTCAGCTACAACAGCATTATTGAAATCAGGTACTGGTTTCAGGTGAGGAGGCCTGGGGTGCAGTTGGCATTCCAGTTCATACCAAAGGTGCAAAGGAACAGGTTTGGGCCCCTCAGTTCCAGAGAAGTGAAATTGTAATGTAACACTATACAAAGATCCAACTTTGTGGCAACAGTCTGGGGAAGAACCACATATGAGTGTGATGGTCAGGTGTCCACAAACTTTTGGCCATATAGTGTAGCTGCAGGAGCAGGTGGGATTGCTATTTAAAAAATTAGTCACATGCACACCTCCTAAAATTAACCATAAATGTGATATGAAAATGAAGTTCCATTAAAAGCAAATTTAAAAAAAACTTTTCCTTCCCCAATGTGCAGTCAAGTGTAGAATTTGCTTCATCTAGTCTGAAATATTAGTAGACTAATGAAGTACATTTCACCTGCATTTCATTACTCTCAGCCTCACCACTGTTTTTGTCAACCACTTCAACACCTGCTGCAGGGATTAATGAAAGGAACTGTGGAAGGAACTGTTGCCACTAGGTTATGCAGCCCTCTGTGTTAATAATGATTTAAAATGTAAATAATATTTTGGAGTTTAAAAATGGCCTGGGTCAGTGGTAATGGGGAAACATAAGCTGAGGTGTGTCTGGTCTTCTCCCAGGTGACGTTTCGTACCAGAATCTACCACTGCAACATTAACAGTCAGGGAGTGATCTGCCTGGACATCCTGAAGGACAACTGGAGTCCAGCGCTAACCATCTCCAAGGTGCTGCTGTCCATCTGCTCTCTCCTCACAGACTGCAACCCTGGTAAGATGTCTAGTAACCTCCTGTTACAGTTTAATTTCTCAAAGTGCTGAAAAACCCATGGAGGGCAAGGCCTAGATTACAATATTAAGTCTGCAGGAAAAAAGAAATTGTGTAAGAATGTGAATTATATGTTGCATCAGTTGTAGTTACGGGTTTGTTCTAAAGAGGGCGCAACACGATGATGTAATCCAAATAGCACGTGGGCTGAATGTGTGTTTGGCTGGCGCTTTGTTCAGAATCGCATGCTTTCGGTACAGAAAAGCATATAATCCTAGTTGAGGCCTTTTTTTTTTTTTTTTGGCTTGCCAGACAGCAAAGAAAACTATTTTCATGTAAAAGAGTGGAAAAAAGAAAAATCTAAAGCACAGGTTCCCACCCCTGGTCCTGGAGTACCCCCTGTCCTGCACATTTTACTTTTTTCCCTGCTCTAACCTGCTCTGGGTGTGTTGGAGCAGATCCGGGTACTCGAGTCAGCACTCGGAACCAATTCCAAGCTTGTTTAGAGGTTTCCTTTCATGTACAAGAATTCCTCCTGAACCGTGGATTGACTGTGCGATTCCATACATCGCTTTTGTGCGTGCACGTTTGCAAAATCATAGTCATCGTGTTCAACTGTTTGGTGTTTATTTTTCTTTCTTACCAAAATTCAAGTTTTTGAATGCACAGCATGCCATCATGGACGAAAACCTACAAACAAGGATCCATTCTCGGATTAGAATCATTTTAGCCATGCAGGTCGGTACAACACGTGCATTTTTCACAATGCTCTCGGTGCTCCACAAACGTAAGCTGATTACCGTGGTCCAGTCCAGGAAGTTCTATATATAGATCAATAAGGCGTTCAGTCTGCTTCACTGACCATAACATCCCTTTCTCCTTTCCATCCTGAAAAATTGAAACAGGAAGCAACATGACAAGTTCAAGCAATAACATTGCACGGCATGTGGCACAGAGAGCAGATAGCTTCCACACATGATGCAGACCACAGCAGGACCCCAGACCACTGAGAACCAGCGATTGGTTCTCTGGACTAAAACAGCTTTCACACTTCACCAAACATACCAAAAAAAAACATGCAGGTGTGAAAACATCTTAAAAATGTGCAAGATGAAGATACTCCAGGACCAGGGCTGATCATGTTTTCTAAATTAATGGGTGATTAAAACCAGCCACTTTTTTTTTTTTTTTTTTTTTTTTACTCCAAAGTGACTTGGAAGTGAAACAGAATCCAGTCCAAGCACACAGCTGAATAGTTGATGATGGATCTTGCTCATTTGTTCTCTGGTGGTCCTGGGATTTTAAACCTGTAACCTTTTAGTCATTAGCACAGAACCGTAAGAGCCGAGTTACCACAGGACATAATGACCTGTAAACCGAAGCTAGTGACCTTTTGACTCTTGGAACATGATGGGAATAAAAACCCAGGAATAACTTGTGTCTCATGTGGTCTTGGGCTGAAGTTGCAGCGTTGCCAGTCATGGCTGTGTGCTGGAGCTCGGCCCATAATAAGACCTAGAATATAGCAGAACACACAGCTCTGGCAGTTACAGGTGTGAGCATTCATCCAGCTGTTTAATGCTCATGTATTCTGCTGCAGACATTTTGTTTTTATTATACTGTATTGAAAGTGATTTACTTTATCTCTACAAAAGAAACTGTGGTGTTGTGAGGATTACCTGGTGGACTATTCCAGATATGAACTATTTAGTGCAGGATGTGGTTCAAGACACAGCCCATGGATACATTTGATCATCAGACCCTCTTTAGATTCATACATGTCTTTGCTTTAATCCTTCATTTTAAACCAAGACTGTGCTCACTCTCTTAAAGCCGACCCTCTGGTGGGAAGCATCGCCACTCAGTACACAAACAACAGACCGGAGCACGACAGGATAGCCAAACAGTGGACCAAGCGCTACGCCACATAATCACACACCGCGAGGGAAGAGTGCTACTGATGGAGGGATGGCTCGGGGGAGAAGGATGTATAATGGAGAGGGGAGGGTGAGTGGGTGGTTTAGGGGTGGGGGGGGGATGGGTTCTGCTGTAGGATAGAGTGTACAAGGAGTGTTTTATGGTGGAATTAAAAAGTCTTATTTCCTGATATTGTCATTTAATGTGACCCTTCCCCCCCCCCCCCCATGACCCATGTAGAATCCTACTTTGGCAATAATGGATCTTAACGTGTCTTCCTTTCTTTTGCTTTTGTTTTGTTTCCACTTTTGTAAATTGATTTTAGTTAGGGCTTCAAAAGGGCCATCATTATCAATCCTGATTGCGTGTAAAAATTTGACATCTGGTACAATGTCTGACTGTACAATGTATTTCTCTCCCTCTGCTTATTAAAGTTCCATTCGATGTACACACTGTCTTTGTCAGCAATGATTACTCACAGCCGCGTAACCAAATCAGCCACAAACGCATTCGACATGCTTGCATTTCTCTAGTTGAGTAACGTAGTTGTGATGGTTTCACCCACAACAGTCCTGTATTATTCTGCTATATTGGATCATATCAGGCAAAAAAGGCTCTCTTTAGCTTTAGTGCTTCTCACTGTGGGGTCTGTGAAGCATCGCCAAGGGTCCATGATTTATTTGTTTTTTGGTTTTTTTTTTTTCCCCCACCCCAGTCCACCATTATCATTGTTATTACATTTATTGCTGAGGTTTTTAATATATATAATGGTTATTAGTCGGGATGCATCAATAAAAAAAATTTTCCATGTTTTTTAGTACTCTCTGAAAGCGATACTAAAATGAGTAACCTCCTAACTATCGATCAAACAGAGGTGTCATGGAACATTTTATTTAGCTGTTTGTTTCCATGGTTGACACTGTGGGCATGAAGATTGCACAAGTACATGCTCATGTACTTCGACTGTGAGGCTTGTTCTTAAAGACGTTACCTGATTTAACCCTTTCATGCATAAATTATTTATACACACATCCAGATTTAGATTTTTTTTACTTTTTTTTTTTTTTTAACTTAAAATTGCATGATGTATGAATTGAGTCTGTCTAAATATCAAAGATTTAAAAAAATGGATTGTCCATGTGTTTTTAAAAAAAAAAACTAAATAAATATGCCAGAAAGAATAGTAGTAATTAATAATAATAATGTAATCTTCCAATGTCAAGTTTTTAATGTCAAGATGATTCAAGATCATTGCTGTACATACACACTCAGTGCCTTGCGAGAGTATTCATACCCACTGAACTTTTCCACATTTTGTCACGTTACAACCACAAACAAAACTGTATTTTATTGGGATTTTATGTGATAGACCAACACAAAGTGGCTCATAATTGTGAAGTGGAAGGAGAATGATAAATGGTGTCCAAAATCTTTTATAAATAAATATCTGAAAAGTGTGGCATGCATTTGTATTCAGCCCCCCTGAGTCAACACTTTGTAGAAGCACCTTTCGCTGCAATTACAGCTGCAAGTCTTTTGGGTATGTCTCTACCAGCTTTGCACATCTAGAGAGTGAAATTTTTGCCCATTCTTCTTTGCAAAATAACTCAAGCTCAGTCAGATTGGATGGAGAGCGTCTATGAACAGCAATTTTCAAATCTCTCCACAGATTCTCAATTGGATTTAGGTCTGGACTTTGACTGGGCCATTCTAACACATGAATATGCTTTGATCTAAACTATTCCATTGTAGCTCTGGCTGTATGTTTAGGGTCATTGTCCTGCTGGAAGGTTAACCACCGCCCCAGTCTCAAGTCTTTTCCAGACTCTAACAGGTTTTCATCTAAGATTGCCCTATATTTGGCTCCGTCCATCTTCCCATCAACTCTGACCAGCTTCCCTGTCCCTGCTGAAGAAAAGCATCCCCACGACACGATGCTGCCACCACCATGTTCCACGGTGGGGATGGTGTGCTCAGGGTGATGTGCAGTGTTAGGTTTCCACCACACATAGCGTTTTGCATTTAGGCCAAAAAGTTCAATTTTGGTCTCATCTGACAGAGCACCTTCTTCCACATGTTTGTTGTGTCCCCCACGTGGCTTGCTGCAAACTGCAAACGGGACTTCTTGTGGCTTTCTTTCAACAGTGGCTTCTTGCCACTCTTCCATAAAGGCCAGATTTGTGGAGTGCACGACTAATAGTTGTCCTGTGGACAGATTCTCCCAC
>CM075031.1:8790787-8882350 GCA_037576675.1 Pangasius sanitwongsei | reverse complement strand
TGTGGTGGTGTATAGAGCCAAAAATGTTAGAATTGTGTCGATGTCCCAATATTTATGGACCTGACTGTATATATATAAAATATAATATAAGGCTTCATCAAAGTACAAATTATACAAAAAGGACAGAACCATAGCTTTGGTAGCTTTTTTTGTTGTTGTTTTGTTTTGTTTGTTTTGTTTGGTGGAATCAAGGCATGAACCCAGTAGAGCATTATGAATTTGAAACACTTAAAAATGAATAAATGAGTAAGTAAAAAGTCAATAATGCAGCTGCCTATCTGCATTTAAGTGTGTATTCTTATTACATCATTGATGAAACATGGTGATATAATACACTGGTCAAGCCTTATAGTTTCATCATCGTGCTAGTGATAGATATTAGTTTTTAGCCCGCCGTCACAGGTGATGCAGTGGGTCACTGATGGTGCTCCAGGATTCTGGTTTTGCTATTTGTCTACAAAGGACTGCAATGCCACAAGCACGTAGTTTATTTTGCCTTACTAATTAATAATTACTTTTGTGCATATGTATATAATGTATGAAATGTATATACATGTTAATAGGATTCTTTCTATTTTTTCCCTACACTTTGTTGCAAATGATACACTGGTATGACATACCTTGATAACAGACCTGTAATCTGAAATAAACCATTATTTCCAGGTGAACTTTGCAAATGAAAATGAGATTTCTGGAATAAACATAAAACATAACAAAGAAAAAAAAACATTATTTCTATGAATGTCAAAGCCAACTTCGTAACACTGACTTCCATCGCATGGTTTATGTGATTTAATGTCACCGTCACGTTCTTGTCTTTTTGTACCTCTTTTTTGTCCCTGGATTTGTCAATTTCCTTCTTCAGGACATCAACTTTCTTGAAGGACTCCATACTGTCGACGCTGTACACCAGAACAAAGCCGTCGGCCACTGAGTAGTAGTGTTTCGGCAGCTCCTGGCCATCGTGGAGCCCTCTGGTGTCGTATAAACGTAACTGTTCTCTCACACCACGGTCCGTCTCGACAGAGGCCACATAGATGTCTTCCTGGGTTTCATTTGTTTCAGCACCTAAACAGTAAAACGTAAAATATAGCTCGAGGTACAAAAAAAGAAAACTGCATACGTATATATATATGTGATTAAGGAATCCACCCCTGAATGTTGCATATCAATATTTATAATCAACGTGATCTACACTTTCTGCAAAAGATTTATTTAGTAATGAAATTCTGAGTGGATGTTTTTAGTTTAAACTTTTTATCCATCGTCATGTTGGTCAACATTCACTTTGGTTTTCCTACATTACTCACAATACGCCTCATTTCACAAGCTGGATACGAACGGATTTATGTGTAAATTGTTCGTACGAGCGTTTACACAAGAAATGTGGTATTCGTGAAAATCCTATAAATTCAGAAGAAGGTTCGTATCCTACTCGTGCTCCTGAATGTGCATCAAGTGCTTTGGAGTCTCTATCAAAAACACCTCCTCATGCTAGTTCACTAGGTCAGGGACTAAGAGTACCAACTAAGAGTTTTATTGGCATTAATGAAAGAATATACAAAATAAAGAAAGCAAACCAACACAAACCCATAAATTAAGACAAATAAAGCTAATCACTGAATTATGACCAAATGAACGTTGCCGTATAAACGGAGGACGGAGCCGGTCTGTCTACGCAGAGCCATAAGCCATAAACAAACGCCTCAACTGACTGACGGAAGATTTAGTGCTCGCTTAATATAATTAATAATAATTACTATATAGTGTTAAATATTTTCACTGGCATAGAGGCGAGTCAAAATAACGTCCACTGCTGTCTTTCAGCCTTTACCCTGCTCGACCGCTCACAGCTGACCCGACTTTTTATGGAGTGTCGTGGACGTGACTACATGCAAATCAGCTGTGTCATGCATGTGCTTGGTAATTTACGGGTGAATGGCGCTTCTGAAACATTTGTAAATCCGGTGGAAATTCTTAGTTCAATTTGGTTTATGCAAACATTTACACATAACATTATTAAAAGACTGATAAACAAGGCCCAGTGTCTTTAGTGGTGTCACTGGGATTTAGAATTCACTTCATATCCACCTAAAGAGAAAGATGCAGCAGCGCTTTTATCCTTAGGTCTGTCCAGCTCTCTCACCTCCTCATCTGTACACTCTGCTCAAACAGATCAGCTTCCATAGCTTCAACTTTCAAGCTAGTACCACCGTCAGAGACATTATGCTCGTCATCTTGTAGATGGCCGAGTAGTCGAGCCGACTCTCTGCTATAACGCAGCATAACTGCATTGCATTCTGGAGCTTTGAGCCCAGTGTTTGCCATCTGCACTACTACTTCACTTGGGTTTTGTGTTAATATGATATTAAACATTGCGGGAAAATGGTGAGTGAGTAAATTAGGCTCTTGCTCTTCTGTTTTTAACAGCTAACAGTGAAACATGACCTTTATCTCTCATGTTTTAGCCAAACATGTGGCAGCATAAAATCACGCAGGTACAGGTCACATCAAACGTCAGACTGGGGACAAAATGTGATCCCAGGGACTTTAACTGAGGCATAGTTGTTGGTTCCAGACGAACTGGTTTGAGTATTTCAGAAACAGTGATCCTGTGCCCACTGTAGCCTCAGATTCTTGTTCTTGGCTGATGGAACCTGATGTGGTCTTCTGCTGTTGTAGCCTGAGGTTTGACATGTTGTACATTCTGAGATGCTTTTCTGCTCACCGTGGTCATACTGAGTGATTATTTGAGCTACCGTAGCTTTCCTGTCAGCTCTAACCAGTCTGGCCATTTTCCTCTGACCTCTCTCATCAACAAGGCATTTCTGCTCACAGAACTGCTCCTCACTGGATTGTTTTTGCACCATTCTGTATAAACTCTAGAGACTCTTGTGTGTGAAAAATCCAGGAGATCAGCATTTTCTGAAATACTCAAACCAGCCACCAACAACCATGCCAGGGTCGAAGTCACTGAGACCACATTTTTCCCCATTCTGACGGTTGATGTGAACATTGACTGAAGCTCTTAACCTGCATGATTGTATGAATTGCGCTGCTGCCACATGATTGGCTGATTAGATAAGTGCATGAATGAGCAGCAGTATAGGTGTTCCTATTAAAGTGGCTGGTGAGTATTTAATGTGTTTCAGGGTGGAGTTTTCTTTTAATACAATGCAAAATGTTTCAGATCTGTAATGTAACTCATTTGGGTTCTGTGGGTGAAAAGTTGCTCATACTGAGCATCCTCTCAACACACTTAGTAATATTTGACGTTACAGTATACAACTGTGGAAGAGTAATAATTTGTAATCCCACTATCCAGTGCCACACAGAAGAGGATGCGTTTCCTCTCTCAGAGAGGTTTTCCTAGCTCATTAGGGATCTAAATCTCTGTCTGGATTTCTGTAAAGCTGCTTTGTGACAATGTCTATATTTAACACACATAAAATTGAACAAAATTGATGATGAATGTTAAGGAATAAAAGGCTCCAAGAGGCCAAAAATCAGTGCTGTGAGTCTCTGAGCATACATGTGTGATGATATGTACAGTAATAAATACAAGCATCAGAAAAACAGTTATCAGTGTTTCGCCATGTGTGTATGAACATCAGAACTGACCAACAGTATGGTTTCCGTACAGTAACTGCTCGAGAATCGCTGTTTTACCAACAGAGGCCAAGCCACAGACCACCACCTTACAGCCTTTCCCCATAGTGCCCTTGAAAGTACCCTACAGAAGGATGAAGAAAAAGCACAGTTAAAATTTTAAAATTTCTCAGTGACAACCAGCAAACAGCAACAAGCTGGAACTAGCAGACATTGTAAAAAGCTTAACCTGAAAAAAGTCCCATAAAATGGTTTGAGAGCCATGATTTGATTGTTATATGTTGATGTACTTCCTTTTAAAGCAGGAAATCAAAGTGACGGCGTGTTGAAGTGCTTGACAGATTTACACAACAGCCAATAGCTTGTGAGATTATGCCACGCCCCCACCAACTCTAAACAAATTCAACAGTAGCTTAGTGAATTAGCTAAATATGGAGAGCAGTCAAAAGCCTTTTTTCAGCTGTGGAGGATTTTCTCCTTCGCCTGTTGACTTCAACGAGGACAATATCCTAGGCAACAAGATGCCACGTGTTGAAGATATTCTGCACATTTTTGAGTCAAGGTCGAACATCAGTCGCGAGGGTGACATCAGTGGCGATGGAGAGCCGAGGCATTTGACACGTCTGAATAATAATACTGACGGAGAAGCCCAGATGTTGTATAAAGCAGAATCGCATTCTGGCACTGGACAGCCCTAAACTGTTAAAACACTCCTCTGAACCATAAACGCACAGAAGAGCCATATTTGCTACTTTGGAGAATCATATACCCCTTGAGGCGGGACATATAGTTTCTAGAGTGGATTTAATTGGACAAACACAAGAGTAGTACGGGATGAATCATCAAAAAAAGTGACAAACTGTACTAATAAACAAGAACATTGTGGGGGTGGAAGCATTTAACATGGCTAATGTACTGAAACAACGACCCAGAAACACCAGCTCTCTCACACACTTGCCTCATCATAAACTCTATCTACTTCCCAAAGGACAAAAAACACACACACACACACACACACAATTGTTCAGCTCTATAGAAACTCTACAAGGAAAACAGCGACACCAAAAACACCAAATTTCTCTAGTAATCTACTGTTAACTATCAAAAGAATCTTTTTGCCCATTACAAACAAATAATAAACAGCAGTAATGATGTAGTTACGTGTAAGAGAAATGTTGGTGTTTCTAGGTTGCTGTTTTATCCTTGTATTGGATTTCTGTAGCGCTGAAAACACTTTTTTCTGGATTACATGTTTTGTCCTTTGAGCAGTAGATGGACCATTCCACCATTAGAGTATCACTGAGGCACCAGCAGTCTTCAAACTTCAGCTTGTTTTTCACAGGGTTGAAGATCCAGGCTAATATTAACCGTTATTCAGTGAAGGATGCTAACTTTGGACACATGTGCCACTTTCAACATCATGACAGTGACAATGTTGTCATGTCATTGTTGAGCTAGACAAAGTCAAGCAATGCTGACAATATTTGAAAAATATGGCAAATAGTTGAAGGGACAAAATAATATATTTATTATTATTACTTAAAATACAGTTAATAATGCAAATGAATGTTTTAACCCTTAAATGACACATATAACAATTTGACCATACAAAAGCTCCAGTGAAACAATACTTTATATTTATTATTATAATTTTTGGCGTACAAGGTGGGACAACAGAAAACAGCCTGTTTGAGGGGTCAAGGTTTTTGCTATGTAATTATATATATATATATATATATATATATATATATATATATATATAAACACCATATATAAAATATATTTATATATAATACATTTATTTATTATATATAAATATACACACACACATAAATTTATAAACATATTACATATATAAATATATTTTATATATGCTGTTTATATATATATATATATATATATTTGGATTCTGTAAAATGTCCTCAGGTGCGTGAAGCAAGAAAATGTTCAAAATGAAAATGAAAGAAAATCAGACCTACTCACTGATCTTTGCACTTTTTTCACTATGCAAGTCTAAAATAATAAATGTAAATAATCTGATAGACCTTTGTGGTCTGGTTTTCATTAAGGGAGCGGACAGCCTCTGCCGTGGATTTTGTAATAGGACAATTTATATAATATTTATATATATAGTTTAAATATCCTGTGCATGTATTCTTATGAAATGAAAATTGATGGTGGAACAGAAAAAGTAAAAAAAAAATACTCTATTTGCAGAATGGCCCAGATAAGTGTTTATGAGTGTGGGAGACATTTGGTGTTGCATTAAACCACCACATTGCAATATTTTTTTTTTTTTCCATGTTCAGTGTGATAGACTGTCCATATATTCATGCTTCTTTATGTCATTTCATGCTGGAGCCATTTTCTAATCATGATATAACTACATATGGGAAGGTCAGTGGTTAGGTCAGTACTAAAATGGACAGAATAATTGCAGTTTTGTTTTATGAAGCTCTATAAAAGCAAAATACAGGATACTAACATGATAAACAACTCACTGAATGAAACCGAAAGCAGCATCTGAACGGAGAAATCAGGATGTGCTCAGAGCTAAATCTTTATTATAATAAGAAAAAAAGCACGCATACCTTTCTCACAATGATGACATCAATCCTGTGCGACTCTCAGTGTTTGATTAAAACCTGCTCAGTTGTTGTGGTTACCGATTTTATAACGTTCCAGCAAATGAATTGATCACTTCCGGTTTCCTGTTTGTCCTTATAACAGCACAAACATGCACAAACATCATACATCGTTCTCATTCACACGAAATCTGAGTACTGTCTGTGCTGTTTGTTTCGTGTGGCTTTGATTAACCTTCCATTGCTGCACAAACACGATTACAAACTACATTTCCCAGAGACATTTGCACCGGAAATCCCTGCAGGAGCTTTTCATAAGGCATTCTGGGTAGCGGGCTCTTTCTTTCCGGTTTGTACGCCATCACGTAAGAAAGACTTTTCCATTTTTCTCAACCTAGAATCTCTTTTAAATCTTATACCAAATAATACCATCTAGAGTCCTTATTTCTTCTATATGTCCCGGAAGCTTTAGTGTTGGCCTCCATGTCGCTATTTTGCTGCTAAAACGCGTTTTTTTGTGATATTTAGACTTTAGGTGTTTGTTAGCGCTGGTGTTAGCGGTGCCGTTGTAACCGCATATAGCTGGTTTATTTAGACCTGACAGCTTTAGGACGTGTTCTGTCGACTGTTAAAGAGTTTACAACGACTACATGACGATATTAAGGCGTATTTGGTGTTATTTGGTGTTGTGTATTCTCGGCGAATGGAGTAGTGAAGCAGCTAAGCTAAGTGCTGGTCCTCGCATGGTGAAGGACCTGACTCCAGCCTGAGGGGTAGTTCAGGAGAAAATACAGAGAGAATAAACATGATGAGCATGATTTCATTGCTAAGATTCATTTCTCTGCAAAGGAAACACACTTGTAGTGTTTATACTTGAAAATATAGTGCTTCCAGTTTTAGCTAGTTCTGTCTAAACAAGCCTCCATGCAGCACTGAGCTGATATGAGTGGAGTTAGAGCTGTAAAGAGCTTCGTTTCAGAGAAGAACTGAACTTGGGATGGAAAGATGTCCTGTAAAGAGCTTCGTTTCAGAGAAGAACTGAACTTGGGATGGAAAGATGTCCTGTAAAGAGCTTCATTTCAGAGAAGAACTGAACTTAGGATGGAAAGATGTCATTTTAAGATCTTCGTTTTAGAAAGGAACTGAGTTTGAGTTTTAAGACACTTCCTTATCCTTTAACATGGCATATGAGTGGACACCTGTTTAACAGTTAATTGTTCTTTTTTACAAATGTGATGAGAACTGAACATAAAATCAGGAATACATAAAATTTCATGTAAAAAGTCGTGGGAGAAGTTCTGCAGAACTTTTGTGTGTAAAAGCGTTTACATCTGGGCCATGATGTTGATGCTTATTGATTGATTGATTGCAGTTGAGGCATCATGGGTGCGTACAAGTACATGCAGGAGTTATGGAGGAAGAAGCAGTCGGATGTGATGCGCTTTCTGCTGCGTGTCCGTTGCTGGCAGTACCGCCAGCTCTCCGCCCTGCACCGCGCTCCCAGACCCACCAGACCCGACAAGGCACGGAGACTGGGCTACAAGGCCAAGCAAGGTGAGCACACCCGCTTTAAGCCGAGGTTTACACTGTACAAGGTTTCACCTGTACGATTTCTTTGGTCATGAGTTTGCGGTCTTGGAACATGTAATGTGATGTGCTCTTCGTGACCAAAGACATCTGAGAGCAACGTCAGTGTCTGAATTTTTTTTTTTTTTTTTTTAAATCTAATTGCTGCTGTTAAACTCTTCGAAAAGCCACAAATAGGAGGGCAGTTTAGGATGTCTCCTTAGATGGCTCCAAATATCAGACAGTAGTTGCAATGGTGAAACGAAACATGCTACAAAATATCCTTGTTTGTTGACCCCATTTTCTGCACGAGTCAGACACAAGCAGAGCGTAGTTAAATCGCAAGTCTGACATTAGAGGATCTTCATCGTATAATCTGACACAGAGAAGAAATCAGTCTGTTATTCGTTAGATTTTATTGAGATCTTTTAGAGTGTGGTAGTAATCTTTTTTTTTTTTTTTTTTTTTTAAAATACTAATCAGTGTCATTTGTGTGATCCTGAGTATTTAAAATTGTTGACAGTAGACCAGTGTTGGTATGGAAAGTTCTCTGTGGTATCATGTTCAGGTCCATGGTGTGTGTTCATCGAATCTGTGAATTTTAAGATCAAGAAAAGCTGCTCAGGTTGTCAGGATGATGTAACAACGCTCCCTGAGGTTTCTGATCCAATTCTTGCCACTGCTGCATTTTGGTTTAAAATTTTTCCCCGTTTCTGAAGCGTGTGCTTTTCTCTTACAGGTTACGTCATCTACCGAGTGCGCGTGCGCCGCGGTGGCCGCAAACGCCCCGTGCCCAAAGGTGCCACATACGGCAAGCCCGTGCACCATGGTGTCAACCAGCTCAAGTTCGCTCGCAGCCTGCAGTCCGTCGCTGAGGTTCGTTCCTCATCACGAGCTTCTCACACTTTTCACATCGTGGAGAAATGTGTGTTGTGTGGTGTTTGTGCAAATTTTTTCAATCAAAAGCCATGATGACCTTTCAGGATTGCTTTGCCACTCATATAACTTTATACAGCACTGTGTAGGTTCAGAAACAATACAAGCGAGCATTGTAGATGGTTTGGTTAATCTCCAGAAGATATAGGGCCCCTAGGAGGCTGGAGGATCTCAGACACTGGGCGCATCTGCACTGTTCATGTGCATCAAGACCAACGCACATGGAGGTCTTCAGTCCCGTGACTTTGCTGGAACAGAGTGTTGGGCTTTCACTAAAGTTGAAAACAGCACCTGCTAAGAATAAGATACACCAAACATTACTTTCTTCATGTTGTACTTTATTACTACTAAGCTCATTTAGTCTTTATATAACTGTAGCGCTGACGAACTGTGTAATAGCTGCAGTGGTCAAATGTCAAGTGGCTTTAGTGTCTTTTCAGCACAGAACTACATGAGACTACGCAGAACTGACACTACAGTACAACAACAATATATTACTAAGAGTACAAGACTACAGCAATGTTATAGCACCCCTTGAATCTTCCATAAAAGTATTAGATATTAGAGCAGCATACAGATATATTACCTTGATTAATCGCTAACATCAACTGTACAGTTCACTGTTTTGAAGAGGAATAAATACATCATTCATCACACAGCTGACTGGCTAGCTTGTTGCTAACAAAAAACGAACATGGAGGCGTTCATGTTTTTTTTCCCCCCAACATTGCAAGCTGAATGTACCGAGGTGGAAAATGACACCAGTATAACCAGCAAATTACAACTTACAAGGCATGCTGAACGCAGTCTTGAATGGCAGCCTGTTAATACAGATGAGATTTTTTTTTTTTAATCAACAGTCTTCAAAAACCAAGCAACAATATGAGAACATATATGGCTGATACTTAATAATTAGCATTTCCTCCAATTTTCTAACCAACCAAAGGGACCACAGTTCTGTCTCCTGGGTTTCCATTGGCTCAAGTCTGAGGCTGGTGAATTTTCAGGTCAGAGTTCACCTAGATACAGTCAACATGAAGCAAAAGTAGCTGCTATCAGAAAAAACTGACATACTGTGTGTACTTTTTGTACCCTTCAGGTAAAAAAAAAAAAAAAAAGGGGCAGAAAAGCATAGTTTTCATGTCTCCCTTTTGTTGTAGCATGGTATCAAAATTATGTTGCTGCTAAACCTTGGATTTTACTATTTATTTATTTAAACAAAATATGCTAATACATGTTTTCTCTTGTGTGTCAGGTGTGAGAATAGTTGTAATTATAAGCTGGATGTCGAATAATGGAGCTGAAACCACTTTTGTTTATGTACACCAGTTATTTTTAAAAGTTTTGTTGGTCAAAATGCACTCAAGGTCCCACTCCTTAATTTTTCTTTGGCAGTTGATGACTTTGGTGTTGACTTTTGTAATTTGTGTTCTAATTTCTGTACAGATTAGAAAGATCTAGTTTGTAATGTGGTTAACAGAAAATGATTTTTTCCTCTCAGGAGCGTGCTGGCCGTCACTGCGGTGGTCTCCGTGTGCTGAGCTCCTACTGGGTGGGCGAAGACTCCACATACAAGTTCTTCGAGGTGATCCTGGTCGACACCTTCCACAAGGCCATCAGACGCAACCCCGACACACAATGGATCACAAAGGCCGTGCACAAGCACAGGGAAATGCGTGGCCTCACGTCAGCCGGCAAGAAGAGCCGTGGTTTGGGCAAGGGCCACAAGTTCCACCTCACCATCGGTGGTTCTCGCCGTGCGGCCTGGAGGAGGCGCAACACTCTGCAGCTGCACCGCTACCGCTAAAGAGTGTGATGCACATCTGTACATTCATCAGAATAAAGTACCTTTATATGGTCCACTTATTGCCTCGTGTCGGTTTTCTGTTTTTGGAGGGTGGGTGTTGTGCAGTGGTTGAAGTTTAACACATCGTATCAAAATTAAAGTATTTTGTAGTAGCACTGCTAAATTTCAAATGTACATACAGTCTCTTACACTCAGCAAATTAATCATTGCAATCATATTGAGCTTTTGCTAAATTAAATGGGTATTTCTCAGTAATGAGGTTTTCCATAATATCGGATGTGATTAGGTGGAATCTGTGCTAGTTAGTGGTGGGAGTCTTGTTGAATGTTTACTGTTTTGTAGCCAATTAGAAACATGAGCTAGATGACCCTGAAGTGTTGGTGGACTCATGTTTAAACGGCAATCCCAGTTATGGGCAACAATGCAAGAGCTGGCATATGTATCCTGTGATAACTTTCATAATTAGTGTCCTGCCACTGCATCCCAACAAATACTGTTCCAAAAACTGGAGCTCTGTCATTGTGTAAAGGAGCCGTTTGCACTCTAACATTTCTGTATGATTTATAATCTATCGTTTTTTACGGATACCTCAGAAAACAGTATTGATAGATTAACAGACAGAACTCAGTGCGGCAAATATCGATAAGGAGGGAAGTTGAGACATCTAGGTCAGCCTGATCTGGTGCGGTCTCATAGGAATTGTTTGCTTTAGATAACGTAAAAAAGCAAATGGGTGATGGTAAAGCGAGTTAGAGTGAGTAAGACGAATTAGCCAATTTGAGGAGGCAAATATGTCCTGCCCTTGGGGCTTTTAAAATCTTGGACTATAGTCAGCTCTTCGGTGTTAGCTCTTGAGACTGACCTCCTATATTGCTGAGATCTTACTTTGTAATAAAGTTGGTTTTTTTTGCTGATTCGGGGAAGTTTTGGTTTCCTTGTTTATCCTCACACCTACATGTGAGATGGGAAAGAATTCTCCACAAACAGTATGCAGAAAATATGGTGAGTTGCTTGGGTTCAGGCTACTATTGTCCTTATTTTTGTCCTGGAAATTGGCTCTGCCCTATAGTTACAGAGCTGCTGAGGTCCACGCCTTTTTTATAGAAGGCAACCCATGAAGGTATACTGTATGTACTTTGAACAGGGGTGGGTGAGATGATTGAGGAATGGGAAAGGCTTTGAGTTCTGTTGCATTTCAATTCCTGAAGTTTTTTTTTTTTATGTCTTTGAAAGACCGAAAATACTTTAAGATCTAAATTGTAGTTGTGGTTGCAGTCTCTAGTCTTCAGGTCCTGTAATGTAATTTCAAAAGTGCCATACAAAAAACTGATGAGACTGCTGCTGTTAGCGCAAGTGCACAGCTCTATGGAAACTCTGCCGCCTTTTCCTTAATGGAAACCCAGGAAGCAGAACAGGTTTAAACCCTTAGCTGCTTGTGCTTTATTTGCTATTTTAAATATGGCTGACGGAGTATATCGAATCATAGTGGACACACGGCCAAAATCGATTAAGTTTCTTATAATCATACTTTTTTTGCCATCCCTGGCAAGAAGGGTATCTGCAGAGTTAGATGCAAACAAAAAATTTTAAGTCCATGGAGAGATGGAGGTCTGTCTTGATCAAATTTGTTGCATTATGTTTAACTGATTTTCATAGAACTTGCTTTTACACAGACTTCAGAAATTTTACATAGTGAAAATTATATAAATATACAGTCATTCATTTTCCTTCCGCTTTTCCTGGTTGGAGTCTTTGTGGCAACATGCTGAGGAGATCAGCCCTTCTCTGTTCCCGACTACAGATTCCAGCCAAGAGGATCCCCTAGGAGGAGCTGGAATTCCAAAAGCAATGGAGACGGCAAAAAGTTTGTGGACACCTGACCATCACTCCCAAATGTGCTTGTTGAACACCCCATTCCAGATTTAGTCCTCTCTGCTGTGATGATAACCTCCACTTTTCTGGGAAGGCTTTCCACTAGATTTTGGAGTGTGGCTGTGGGGATTTGTGTTCATTCAGCCACAAGAGCATTAGTGAGATCAGGCACTGATGTTGGTGAGGAGGTCTGGGGCACAATCAGCAATCAGGTCCCAAAGGTGTTCAGTGGGGTTGAGGTCAGGGCTCTGTGCAGGACACTCAAGTTCTTCTACTCCAAACTTAACACACCATGTCTTCATGGAGCTCGCTTTGTGCACAGGGACATTGTCATTCTGGAACAGGTTTGGGTCCCTTCCAGTGAAGGGAAATTGTAATGACTACAGCATACAAAGACACAACTTTATGGCAACAGTTTAGGTAAGAACCACATGGGTGTGAAGCTCAGGTGTCCACATACTTTTAGCCATATAGTGTATAAGGCTGGATTTGTCAATGGATTCAAGGACTTTAATGTGTAAAGGGACTACATGCATTCCATTTTTTTGTATTCTCCCGTGCATTGCTGGTGGAGTTTGTGACTGTTTTATTTACCACAGGAATTCACTACTCTCCTTATAGTCGGAGTGTATGTTCCCCCAGTGCTAATGCTAAGGAGCTCTCTGAACTGTATGGGGCTATTAGGGAACTGCAGAACGCACACCCTGATGGACTGTTTATTGTTGCTGGAGATTTCAACCATGCAAATCTCAAGTCGTTGCTCCCTAAATTCCATCAGCATGTGGACTTTGCAACAAGAAGGGAGAACGCGCTGGATCTTGTTCACACAAAAATCCCCGGTGTGTACCGGGCAGAGCCCCGCCCCACCTTGGCCACTTAGACCACATCTCTGTTATGCTAATCCCTGCATACAGACTACTTGTCTGAGGCTCCAAACCGGTTCTGAAGCACGTGAAAACCTGGCCAGCAGGAGCAATCTGGACTTCCTGACTGTGAGACCTCAGTCTCTCTGGATCAGGAACAGCATCTCCAACACCACCACACTGAGCACTGGGGCCCCCCAGGGCTGTGTGCTCAGTCCAGTGCTGTTCACTCTGCTAACTCACGAAAGTGCAGCAATGCAAAACTCGAATCACAACATCAAGCCGATGACACAACTGTGGTGGGTCTCATCAGCAAGAATGACGAGTCAGCATACAGAGAGGAGGTGCAGCGGCTAACAGGCTGGCACAGAGCCAACAACCTCTCTCTGAATGTGGACAAAACCAAAGAGATGGTTGTTGACTTCAGGAGAGCACGGAACGACCACTCTCTGCTGAACATCGACAGTTCCTCTGTGGAGATTGTCAAGAGCACCAGATTCCTTGGTGTTCACCTGGCGGCGAACCTCACCTGGTCCCTCGACACCAGCTCCATAACCAAGAAAGCCCAGCAGTGTCTTTACTTTCTCCCACCCCCATCCTAACCGTATTCTACAGAGGGACTATTGACAGCATCCTGAGCAGCTGTATCACTGCCTGGTTTGGAAATTGCACCGTCTCAGATTGCAAGACCTTGCACCAGCTAGTGAGGACAGCTGAAAAGATCATCGGGGTCTCTCTTCCCTCCATCATAGACATTTACACCACATGCTGCATTAGCAAAGCCACCACACCCCTCACACAAACTCTTCACCCCACACATTTGCACAAGCACTTTATGTAGTAACGTGTAGTCTCATGTAGTTCTGTGCTGTTTTATGTAGCACCGTGGTCCTGTAGGAACGTAGTTTCATTTCACAGTGTACTGTACTAGCTGTATATGGTTGAAATGACACTTGACATGACTGCAAAGACAGTGATGACATGGAGATTTACTCATGGTCTTATAAGCAGTAATGGACCACCTCAGCTATAAAATGAGATGTACTATATTTAAGTGATTTCAGTGTGCATTTTATCAAATTTAGCCAACCATAAACGTATGTAAAAACCATCTATACATTTGTATTAGTATACATTAATAGGATACGGCCTTCTGTGCTGTCTGCTGTCTTGGGCACTAATTAGTCAAAAAGATATTAATTAGAAAATTAGGATTAGATGACTTTTCAATCTCACTGTATTTTTTGGACAGGATTGGGAGCATTCTCGAGCACCATAGAAAATGTAGATGTTGACATAAAGGTTTAAGAAGAGCAGCTTATGGCCTGTTCATTTAACAGTCTGCTTAAACAGCATAGACTTTGAGCCGGTGTTCACAGGTGCACTAACAGCGCACTTCAGAAAATACATGGCTACAATCTTACTCCAGATTCTAAGTAATGATAGTATATTATTATCATATTATTATAACTTGTAACAGAATGATGGGAAAGGAAGAGTATGGGGAAGGAAAGGAAAGGCTCATGTTCCAAAGCATACTACATCATTTGTCAAATGTGGAGGCATTGTAATGGCATGGGCATGTATGGCTGCAAGGGGGGGAGCACGGCAGCTTAGTGGTCAGCGCATTTACCTTGCACCCCTAAGGTTTTTTCTCATTGGACCATGGACATGGATACCCTCAATATTTGCACAGCCTGTGTCTCCTGTATCGTGTTTCAGTGAATTCGGTTGCACTGTGGTGAATGTGCTGTTCCTGGGCATTCACTACATTCCTGTCTTTTTTTAGACCAGCCTTTCTTCTTGGTCTGTTCTTTAAAAAAAAAAAAAAAAAGACTACAGATCATGACCTTAGTATTATAAAGTACAGTCCCCTCCGAAAGTATTGGAATGACAAGGCCAATGCTATTGTTTTCACGATACATTGAAGAGATATGAGTTGGAGATCAAAAATGAATATGAGACGATAGATCAGTGTTAAATCTGATAGATGTGTTAAACAACTTAAAACATGGCACCTTCGGTAGTAGACCACCCAATTTACTTAAAGTAAATGAATGTAAATAACACTTAATATTTGGTTGCATATCTCTTGCTTGCAATAACTGCATCAAGCTGGTGACCCACTGACATCACTAAACTGTTGCATTTTTCTTTTGGGTTGCTTTTCCAGGTTTGTACTGCAGCTTCTTTCAGTTCTTGTTTGTTTTGGGGAGGTTTCTCCAATTAGTCTTCCCTTCAGGAGGTGAAATGCATGCTCAATTGGGTTAAGGTCTAGTTATTGACTTTGCCAGTCTAAAACCTTCCACTTTTTTCCCCTGATGAAGGCCTTTGTTGTGTTGGCAGTGCGTTTTGAGTCATTATCTTGCTGCATGTTGAAGTTCCTCCCAATTAGATTGGATGCATTTCTCTGTAAATTGGCAGACAGAACGTTTCTGCAGACTTATGAATTCATTCTTGACCATGCTTGACTGATGAACTACTGTGTTTTGGATCTTCAGCAGATCCACTCTTTCTCCACATTTTGGTATTTCCATCACTTTGGTAGAGGTTAATCTTGGTTCCAGAACTTTTGTGGCTCATCTCTGTATTTCTTTTTTGCAAAATCCAATCAGACCTTTTGATTCTTACTGCTGAAGAGTGGTTTGCATCTTGTGGTATGGCCTCTATATTTCTGCACTTTAAGTCTTCTTCGAATGGTGCATTGTGATACCTTCAACCCTGCCCTGTGAAGGTTGTTGGTGAGGTCACCAACTGTTGTTTTTGGATTTCTCTTCACAACTCTCACAATGTTTCTGTCATCAACTGCTGTTGTTTTCCATGGCCAACCTGTTCCATGTCTGGTTGTTAGTACACCTGTGGTTTCTTTCTCTTTCAGGATATTCCAGTGCTTGTGGAATGGCTCTGATATATTTTCTCAGCTTCAAAATGGCTTACTTTACTCCCATAGACAGCTCTTTGGTCTTCATGTTGGTTTATCCTTTTTAACATCAATTGCAGTATTCATAGGCAAGACCTAGGGCTCAATCCAAGAGTATCCAAGAGAGCTATTTATTCTTTAAACAATCAATTTAACAGGGCACACCTGGGCAACAAGAAATACCTATCCGTCACATGTTCCAATAATTTTGATCAGTTGAAAAAAATGGGTGAGTTCAAACAAAAGGTGCCATTTTCTAAGTTGTTTAACACATCTAGATATAAATATGAGGAAATGAAAGTTGAAATTCTGATCTATCATCTCATACTCATCTTTGATCTTACTCAACTCATACTCGGCCTTGATCTTAAACCCAAATGTCTTCAGTGTATAGCAAAAAAAAAAAAAAAAATAGAAATGGACTTGCTGTTCCAGTACTTTCGGAGGGGACTGTACATATTACGTGGAGGGTTTTGCGAGGATCAGTCAGAATATGCCAGGGGTCCATGACTAAAAAAAAAAAAAGGTTGAGAAGCCCTGAGCTACAGGGTATAATATTCACATTATTTGATATAAATAGGTTGAATGTGACAGTAATGTTCATGGCTATAAAAATAATACTGCACGCGTACAGATTTGTATTTATTAAGCATGTAAGGTGTACAGACTCTGGGTAGCTCTTTGAGAAGTTCTTTAGTCACAAATGTGCTGTAAGCTTACTCATCCAGCATCATATCCTCATTCAGTGATCAGCATTTACTCTATAGGGGATTTCATACTGACATGCAGTCTAACTTTTATAGGCCATTTTAAATCATCTCAAGTCCCACTGCCATGTCCTATATGCATGTTCTAATTTTCTTATCTTACAGTGTGTGTGTGTGTGTGTGTGTGTGTGATCTCATGTTAGGGAGCCCTAGAGTGCATGCTGAGAATGGTGCGTTACTTTGCGCTGTGAAAGTGTGTCAGTGGGTTACATTGACACCAATGCACAAGCGCGATGAAGGAGGAGCCGGTGAACTGGGTCACATGGGCCGCAATGAGCACTTTTACTCAAAACACAACAGTCAGCACAGCGCTACAGAGTCGACCTGTTAGTATAAGCAATCCTTCATCTCTGGACGTTCAGGTTCATTTGAATTTGGTCGTTGTTTTAACTGGAAGCTAAAAAAAAGAGTCCAGCCGTGCAGCGTTCACTATTCACGAACAAGTGTATCGAGTCGTTTGAATCATTCAGCATTTGTGTCGAGGAGCCGTTTAATACTCTGGAGCTTCAACAGATGGAACAAATCTGAAGAGTAGACATTTAAACCTGGGATATCTGCCTGTTTTTTTTTTTAAGTTCAGAGACAAAAAACAAACAAACATGTTCGGCGTTTAAAAGCAGTCCTCACACAAGCTGGTGACATTTTCATACATTTTCATACAAAGAGCCACCAGAAAGTTTTGAACACGAAAGAAATTCAGGAGAGAAACAACTCTGTGCTGTCGGAAGACATGGAATCAACAAAGGCTGGTAAGATTATTTTATTTATTTATTTATTTTTTAAAAAATGAGCATGTAGTGTAATTGTTACTTTATAATTCCACTTCCTGTTAAGTAGTCCATCTACTGTTACCATTACAGCTAATCCAAAATATGCACTGATGCTAATTAGAAGCACAGGCGTGAACACAAAGTGTTATAACAGCGTTATCTAGCTAGTAGTTTGTGTGCCTGCTTTCTCATTTTCGACCTTAAAAACCTAACTGGGTTAAGAGTGTCGGTGCTTGCTGTTGTTATAGCCCAAGACATCTGCTTTGGACGGCATTGCAGTTGCTCAATTCACATGGACAGTTCGCCCTAGCCATGTGCAAGTGTGTTTACGCTACCCGTGCGTGCTCTCTGATTGGTCCAAAAGCGCCGTGACGTAGGTATTGCATAATTTCGCACGGCGAGGTGGTGCGGCTCTGAGCTGCGGATACACGTGAGGCGACTACAGTCTGGCTGAGAGGTGACCTACTTCTGAAGTGTGTTCACACACCACTCTGTATCTCTCTCAACCGCTTTATGTATGCATTTAGGTCATTTAGGTCTAACGTTTGGGCGGTGTAAAGCTCCAAAAGACAATGTCCTCTTAACCCAACATCAGTTTTTTGTTTTTTTTTTTATTTAATTTATTTTTATTTTTTGGATGTTGAACATGACTATAAAACAACCCTAATAATACCACATAATGGCTTAAACAATGCAACCATTTTGGATCTGAAAATGTAGCATTTAATGTCTTTTTAATATGTATAAAAAAAATCATTTAGACACATTTTCAAGTAGCTACAGTATTGTCATATTAACTGTTAAATATTTATTTACAATAACCGTGCTAGAATTAGCATTTCTTCAGGGAAAACCTGTTGAATTCTCTACATTTCCACATTATCCACATTTCACACTTTCCCCATTGAAGCAAACCTTCCTAACCAGAATGTACTTCATCGACTCACGTTTCTCATGTGCTTTCGAGTTGTGATAATTGTAGTCTGTTCAGCTGCACCCTTCTGAAAGGGCAATTATGTAATGGAGTTACCTAACCGCAGAGAATGGAGAATTCATTCAGGTTCGACTAGGTGAGAAATAATTAAGGAAAAAAAAAAGAAACACACACACACAAGTCTAACTGATGTGCTTTCTTCCTGAGAGGAGAGCACGTTTCTTTCTTTCTTTCTTTCTTTCTTTCTTTCTTTCTTTCTTTAAACTGAGAATTTTCTTGCTGTATGTATGGGATGTTACAATATACTAGCATAATACAATCATTTAACTTGAGGTTCTTAAATATTTTGCAGCCAGGGACCTGAACAGTAAAATAAATTCCCCAGTCCTCCTCAGTACAGATTTTTTTAATTATTTGTTTCTAATGTACAGTGTACAATAATATTTTGGCTACTCATTAGTGCCGGAGCTTTTTATTCCTGATTTTCCACAGACAGAAAAAAAAAAACAATTAATATAACATCTTTGATAATGGTAGGTTGTAATTTCCACCGCTGTAACATAATAATAGTTTAAAAAAAAATCACGAACCCCCTTTGTAGGTTCACGGACCCCATTTTGAGAACCACTGCTTTTAAAATTATGCTAGATAATAACATACATAACAGCAAGCATTATATGTATGTCTGATGCATTTACTAATGTAGAGGTGTTTCTACTGAACATACAATACAGATTGATGGAAGTTATTATTATATTTGCTTAGTTTTCAGTAGAGATTTCTATGCATGGTTGAATTTTATTTATTATATTTAGCACTAATCAATTGTTAGTAAGAACTGAATTCCTTTTCCCTTGCTCAAAAGTTGGAAAAAAGTTCAGTTTTTGATTTTAATATAGAAAATAGTGCATAATAGCCGTCATATTTCTCCTTTGTTTTTTTCCCCCCACCATTTTAGGTTCATTTTAGGGCTAAAATAAATGATGTGTATATTACTGGGTAGCTGGAAACAAGGGTAGGTTAGACAGTGCCTGATGTACGGCTAATATGTGTCACTGTGTGCTTTTTTAAAAATAGCAAGAGGTTGACAGTAAAGGAGGACGACATTGTGGCTGAAAAAATCAGCAGGATTTTCAAGGTGCTGCAGTTTTGACCCAAAATTTATTTCTGTATTTGTTGATCCCATTTATTCCATCTTTAATAAAAACAGAATAAGGCTTCAGAGTGCACATCATCGTAATTAGAGAATAGCCTGTAGTATAGCTTACTTTTTATTTCCAGGTTGACCCTGTTAACGCTGAGTTTACTGCAGTGTCAGTTTCTCATATTTGGATTCATGAGTATTTGATTTCTAGACTGTGTGATTAAAAAAAGTAGAAACAATTAGTCATGAGTCCATTTTTTAAAAAAAATAGTGTTTGGGGAAAAAGGCATTCATTTTCTTTTTACTGTGTGTGCCAAGAAAAACAAAATAAAATGAAACGCTGTTTCCTCGTTTTCCCATTTTCATTTGAAAATGAAAACCGAATGAACGCAACACACACATGCCCAGTTGTGTATTCAGAGTTGAATTCAGAGAATTCTTCAGAGAACGCTTCAGAGAATCAAGATGCTCCCTTCACCCATCACCAATGTTATTCTCCATCAGGGGGCGTTATAGCCTACATCAGCTCCTCGAGTTCGGCCTCCAGCCCCGAGTCGTGCCACAGCGACAGCTCCAACAGCAGCTACCAGTTTTCATCCTCTTCACCTAGTGCGTCCTTTTCCAGCCGCCACAATGGACAGCAGGTGGACGCGGCCAACTTCTCCCAGCCTCAGAGTCACAGCATGACCAAGACGCGCTCGCCAACTACCGCCAAATCTGGTATCACCAGTGAGTGCGCCTACTAAATATCATTTTTAAAAAGCTGTGGTCTTTATTAACATATCGTAAATGACCTCTCATTTCTTTTCTCAGACATTGCCTTGATGTAAGGAAGTATAATATGATAGAATAAGTAACACTGGGACAATGAGACATGCTAAAATCCATACATTTGCACCACAGTAGGGTCCACCTCCAATAACTATATATCAGGTTTAGGTTATTAAGAGATGACAAGAATTAACACTCTGTCAGGAAAGCTTACGTTAGCCGCTGAGTGTATTAACTTATTCTGACAAACTGTGCATAATTATTGCAGCTTGGTGCTCTATGACTCATATTTGGATGCTCTTGCAGAGATCAGTGGCCTGGTGTTGCTGTGTAAAGTGTGTGGAGACGTGGCTTCAGGATTTCATTATGGTGTTCATGCCTGTGAAGGCTGCAAGGTGAGAAAACACACCTAAAAAAGTCTGAAAGTGCGATGCGATATTTCCAACCACAGGTCCTAAGCTTGACATTTTGTTTTGTTTTTTTTGTGCAAATTATATGATGAGTCAATTCTCAAACTATATATTGCCTATGAAAACCCTGTCTTTATATATATATAAATATCTTTACAATAATCTTCATGTAACATGTTTAATCATTTCATATTTTCTGCATCTTCATTATCTTCCATATCAAGAGGCAACACATTATAACAATAGACCATGGTTGAGCGTTTGATAATCATTTCACCATTTTAGTGTTTGAAACGGACTGACACCTCACTGTATATGAATGTCATATACAGCCTGCTTTCTCCAGCTCTGCGTTTTCCAATCTCTTCATCTCCCTGTCATCTCCCTCGCTCCTTTTATCCTGTACAGAACAGCACATGGACGCTGCCAATTACTGAACTGCCAAATAATCAACAAAATGCTGTCCCTCAGTTTAAAGCCAGACATTCTTTCTTAATTACAAAACACATTTTTCTAAAATACCCGAACACAAAATCCTGAATATCTGACAACTCTGTGTGTCTGTAAAATGGAACAACTGCACCGATCAAATGTGAACACAGCTGTGACAATGTCACAAGAGAAATTGAACATAAATGTCATGATTTATTTATTGATGCATTTATTTACTTTGTACTTTTAGTGTTTACAAGAGGAAAAAAAGCAAAAAAAACTGTAAGTGACCAAAATATACACTACACTGTTGTGAGAATGAATGAATGAATGAATGTTGCATAACAGGACGCTCAAGCATTCAGAACAACAGGCAAAATAAAATTCGATTTAAAATTTGTCAGTTTATAAATCAATTAAATTGTTCCCACTCTTTTCTGTTGGGACGAAAGATTTCGTGGACATCACGTGAAGTCTTCTCTGTAGCTGACCAACCCGAAAAAAAATAAATAAATAAAAAATTAAGCTCAAACCAAGGATTAATGATATCGTGGACCGGTGTAGCCTGAATTGCATTTCATGATTTTTTTGCCTCCTTTGAACAACAGCTTCCTCGTACTCTTCTCATCCTCTCCCCTTTTCATCATCTGTTTAATAGTCTTTCGTCTTCCTTTATGTCTGTCTCCTGTCACTGTGTTCATTGTACAGCACTTTGCAATCCAGGCTTCTTTAGACATTACATGGAACCAATTCATATGATACACTATTGTGTGGCTTTTACGTATGCCACTTTTACATGTTTAGACACTTGATTCTCTTTGTGACTCCATTTTTCACATTCTGTAACACTCGGATGGTGGAGAAGTGCTATTTAATAGTGTAATACCAGACTTAAGCAGTTTCTATCTATGTATGTAAATCCTAAGATATGAGAGAGAGAGAGAGAGAGAGAGATTTGATCTAACATGTAGTTTATGGCTGAGGATATAAAGACTTTGTAGGCCCCTCAAATGTTTTTTTTTTTTTTTTAACCTTTAATGTCCATCCATACAAAAATACAAAATGTTTTTCCATCATCAGTGAAATTGGCTCAAAAAAAAAGAAAAAACAGACAGACTTAACAAAAGAAGAGATTTATAAGTATTCCAAGTTGAGTATATTACATGTACAGCAATTAAGCACATTAAAACAACTCTTCATATGGATGTCATATGGAGTATGCGTTAAAAAAACAATTGTGCTACAACATATTAGAGTAGCTGAGCAGCTCATTGACAGGAAATTGTATGGTGGGTGCTCAGTAAACAAATTAAAAAATGTGTTATTTAACAGTCATTGATATTAAGAGGGACTGGTTTGACATTTATGGAAGGAGTCTCCAGTGTCAGCACCATGGGAAAGTTGCTTTGTGGTTTCTGTGGTATTAACTTTTATAAACTCATTGCATAGCAAGTACTTTGAATATTTACTTACAGCAAGGGCATGGTCGTATTGGACGGTATAAATAGAGTTTACTTTACTAGACTACACTAAGCTGCTGGCTTGCTGTTTGAAGCCTGTCAAACTGAAGCCTTTCCACAACTGAAAAGATCAGCCTGCTTCTCACAGCACTCTTAACTCCAGGAGATGCCAGTTTCGGTCAAAATAGTTTTGGACTTATTTTTATCCCAAAGGTCTGCTGTTTTTGCTCCACACCTGTTTCTCTCACTGTCCTGATGGCCCTGCACCCGTTAATGCCTATGTGGTTACAGCCACCCTGATTTGCTCATTTCCTCTCTTTTCTGCCTTGCTTTCAACCAGGGTTTCTTCAGGAGGAGTATCCAACAGAACATCCAGTATAAGAAGTGCCTTAAGAATGAGAACTGCCCCATCATGCGCATCAACAGGAATCGATGCCAGCAGTGTCGCTTTAAGAAGTGTCTGCTTGTCGGCATGTCTAGAGATGGTGAGCGCATTCAGTCTGCGGTATACATTTGCATATGAAATGATACTTCTCCAGGACGGGTTTGGGACATGGTTAGGCGTTTTTTTGCAAGTGTACAACTTAGCCCAAGTACCCCTTGCTGCAGACCCAAAAGTCCAGGGGGTGGACTCAGACCTGATCCAGCTCCTCCCACCTGGGGCACAGTCGACCAAAAGTCCAGGGTGTGGAGAAAATGTGTTTCAGGCTGGTGTGTTTTTTGTTCCATGTTGCTAGGGTTCGGTTTATAATAGCAGTTGGACCAGGTCCAGTTCCACCCCCTGAATTTTTTTAGCCTCTTTTCCAGTGTAGAGCTACAGGTGTTGCATTTCACTTTGCCGATGGAGATGGAGATGCTTTTCAGATTTACCTGCATTAGTGTAGACCAGGCCTTAATTGTTGCACTATATGCAAGTGACTGTGCATACTACAACTTTTTACCAACCAATCCGAACGCCGGATGGTTTAATAACATTTTATTAGTTAATGCCGGCTGATACTTAATTTTACACTTCACGTTTACAGATTACGTGTTCAGTCATATGGTTATTATAGTCATTTACCTGACTGCCATTAAGCTAAAAATAGAGTGTTGTAGTCTAGTCAGATATGAAATGATCATCAGTATATAAGCATCCTTTTGAGACAGTATTCATCTAAATGGTTGAATGATTGGAGTGTACTGATTGTTATTCACAGTAAAACTAAACTGTTTATTTAAGAATGCTGTGTCTGGCACTTGAATTTTACCGTTGCCCCAGATGTTAACTGAAGCCAGTGTCTACATTCTTAAGGCGCACTGACAGATAAAGCATTAATACCTACGTCAAGCCATGTCATCTGCATGGTTTTGGCACACCGAGTAAGTAAGCGTGCCAAAAAAAACCCACTTGTTGATCGTGTTTTAAAAGCACCTGGGCTTAACTGTGCTTTTGTGGGAATTCCTTTGGCGTGGCTCCTTTGCGTGGTCAGAACTGTTCTGCCCTACAGAGTGAAAGAGGCAGTTGACAATTGTGGTGTAACGTGTGATCGTGGAGTACTTGGAAGTAACTCTGAGTACTTGGAAGTTTACACGGAATGTTTGTATCTGTAATGTGCCGTAAATTAAGGCAGGATGCAAGTGTGTAATCAGACTGTTGTTTGTTAGAGATAGGCAGATAACATCATATCGTGCATATCCACAATCAAAACTGAGAAAACATAAGCGAGGGTCAAGGCCAGGAAGTACTACACATGGAAATTGGAAGCACTGTCAGATTTAATGAGACCGAAAGCTATGATGAGACCTGGACACAACTAGACAAGAACATAAGAGGGTTTCAATAGATAAACCAATCAAGGACTGAACAGAGAACAACTGAAAACTGTCAAGAGACTCAAGTGAGATTTGGGAATATATTCTCCACCTTGTCTAGCTAAACTCGCCTCTGGGAACATATTAAATCTGGCTGTGAAATTAGAAATTGTGTGAAATTAGCAGTTAAGATATATCTGCGCATCAGTATGTTACATGAGTTTTATTGTGAACCCAGTTGTGAAGTCACTGACATCCTGTTTTTATCCCTGATATATAGATTTTAAAAGAAATTCCTTATTCTAGCTCTAGTATATTTGTGTGGCAGCCTGGAAAACCCACCAGATGTCACTGTAATTCCTGCAAAAAAGACAAAGAAAAGAAAGTCTGTGTTTTCCGCATACAACATACTTTTGACACCTCTTCTTTAAGAAATTATTAATGATGTGGTGAAACAAAAGGACGTGGTGAATCATGAACAAAATGTTTTTATTTATTTTTTAATCTTTAAAGGCTATCTTCCTCATGTTGATCATGATCTAACAAACACAGCGGGTAAAACAGTCAGATATCCAGAAGTTTGCTAGCTAAGTGTGATTTTCTCACACAGTGAATGTCACAAATGTAGCAAATGGACATAAGCCTAATCATTTCCATTTGTAATATACAGATGTACATACCGGCTGTCAAAATGTCTGCGACGCTCCAATGCCACAGTTGGAATGAAATCATTAACTGCATTATTTCCCTTTTGGGCATAAACAGACTTTAAAACGTTACTTGTGATTGACCTACATGCAAAAGAGAAGCACATTTCAGTTCAGAAAAGCCTTTGGTTTTAATATGGAGCCTGGATGCTGACAAAAATATATGAAAATGAACTTTATTTTTTTGTTATTTTAATTTATACATATCTTTTCTGTGGTGTATTTAATACATTTGCATCTTTGCTAATGTTTTTTTTTTTTCTTTGTCGTGAAGTTTTCAAGGGTAAGATTTGCCTTTAAATACATAAAATCTAAAAATAAAGGTTATATTTTGAAGGAAAAAAAATCAGAACCCTGAATACATCTCAAAAATACAGATTTTATTAAATTAATCCGTACCCCAAGCAAGCTCAATACAAAGAAAAAAAAATGACCATACAAACACACTAAAATGTAAATTGATTAAATACATGACATAAAAAAGGATTTTATTTAATAGAATTTATTAATTAATTTAGAAGTCTCATATATTCTAATATATGTCAGCTTCCAAACTCAATATTTTCAGAACTATATACAGTGGAAGACGTCAGAATTTGCCCATGTGAAGAGTTCTCCCAGGACGCTACACGAATAGGAAGCTTGCTAAAAGAGAACAGTTTCAAATATGTCTTTGTTTCAAACGGTTGCAGTATTGTTCTAGCATGATAATGTATTCAGGATGATGGCGTGTAGCACAGTGAACTACATTGTACTTTTATGTGCTCCCCAGCTGTGCGTTTTGGAAGAATCCCGAAGCGAGAGAAACAGCGCATGCTGCTAGAGATGCAGAGCGCCATGAACAACATGATGAACAACAGCCAGCTGCATGGCAGCAGTCCTCCAGTTTCCAGCAGCCAGACTCCGCCTTGTCCGGCAAAGCTCGCCTCTGGGGTCACACCCCATGCTCCTCCTTCCTTCTCTCCTGCCTCTTCCCCTCAAAGCAGCCAATCTGAGTTGAGCAACGATCCCGAGCCTTTGCTCCCAATGGACACAAGCCCAAGTTCTGATTCATCCAGTGCCACAGACAGTGGAGAAGAAGAGGTCATCGGCACAGGGATGAGGACAGGTCGTGAAGTCGAACGCATCATGGAGGACACACAAGAGGTCTGGAACCATCATAACAACATGGCTACAGTAACGCGCCAGCACCCACGTTTACACTGCTCTCCTCAGGATCCTCACGAATCACCACAGGAAGATCATTCTCTCAGCCGGTGCCCTGTGAGAGTGAGCAACAGTGCCTCTAGTGGTCAGTGCCATGTCCAGCTGCTCACCGATGCTGACCCCAGTCACTCATGTTCTGCCTCTGTTATTGGCCAGTCGCTCCGGGCGCACAACTCCAACGGAACCCGAGCCAATGGGAGCTATGCTGGTCCAGCATGGAGTGGAGGCAACAGGATGCATCTGGTGAGTACATCTCACAACGGTACTCATTTTTTTTCAAAATATACCATACGATTTTTACGCTAAAATTTACGTTACTAGTTAGTAAACTAACATGCATTTGACACATGGGTCATTAAATTCCAAAACGTCTGCTGCTTCCTGTGCCAGGTGTGTCCCATGAACACTTCTCCCTATGTGGACCCACATAAATCAGGCCACGCTATCTGGGAGGAGTTCTCCATGAGCTTCACTCCGGCTGTAAGGGAGGTGGTGGAGTTTGCCAAACGCATCCCCGGATTCAGGGAGCTGTCGCAGCACGACCAGATTAGTCTCCTCAAAGCGGGTACTTTTGAGGTATGTGTTTCTCAAATGTTTAGTTAACTTTATTATTTATTTAAATAGTTACAGGGTTTTCAAACTCATGGTTTGGTTTTTATCCTAAAGCAGATCTTGGTGTGTGTGTGTATATAGATATATAGATATATAGATATATAATGTGAGCGTCTGACATGAGTTACGTTATGCATAAACATGTGAATGTGATGTATTCCCGGGGCAGGTGCTGGTGGTACGTTTTGCATCATTGTTTGACGTGAAGGAACGCACTGTGACCTTCCTGAGTGGGAAGAAGTACAGTGTGGAGACACTGTGCTCTATGGGTGCTGGTGACCTGCTCAACTCTATGCTGGATTTCAGCGAGAAGCTGCGTGCGCTGGACCTCAGCGAGGAGGAGATGAGCCTTTTCACTGCTGTCGTACTTGTCTCTGCAGGTACTACTTACATCCTATTTTGTCATTTCCCCTCGCAGTCTGACAGACAGATAATACATGCGTGCATCCGTACACACAAACGTCATTCATCCTGTTAGGAAAATGCCATTGTTACAGCAGCACAATACGAAGATCCGTTACAATCCGAGTAGTGATCAACAGCCAGTAACAAATCAAAACAAAGTAGGAAATAATAGTAAACTAGTAGTAATCAATACTACGCCCTTCCCCCCCCTCTACGCATGAATGTACTTGCTTCTTATGATTGTATAGCTGCTTAGGCATTTTCACACTAAACTAAACAGGTTTCACAACATAAATTGTAAAAAATTACACGATCACATGATTTCCCATTCCCATTCTGTCTTACTTCCCATCCCAGAATTATCTATGAAAGCACAATGAGAAAAGGTCATTTTTTTAGACAGGATACTCTGTGTTTAAATAATTATACTTCTATAACTAAACAGGGTAACATTTTACATAACAGGTTCCTTTAACTCCCATTATTTAACATGTTAGTGAACAACCCATGCACTTCTGTATTAATACACCATAAATAATGTTAAATTATTCAGTGTGTTTTTTTAAACAATAAACCAAATAAGCCATATAATCAACATCTGCATAAACCAACATTTATCCTGTTTATACATGAAATTAAGATACGAAGCAACACCTTAATTAACAGCTGGTTGCAGTTGGTGATTTGTAAAATTACGAACTGAGGCTGAAAAGCAAATTATAATATTTATACCTGGAGATCAGAGTTGAGTATATTATCATCATTTATGAACATGCTCTAATTTAATTTTTGCTAATTTATGTGAATTTATTTTTGGTCATGGATTGAATACGCGCTCAGTGCAGGTGTGTTTTATTAACATTCAAACGAATATCAGTTAATAAATGTGTAACTTTGTTAAACCTTACTTACGGTTTATTAATGAAAAATCCATAATTTCTTAATATTAATTATATCAGTAGGTATTGTTAGTTTAGAAAATGTAGTGTGTTACCATGACACGTGACAGTGTCAGTGTTTTTTTTTGGCACAATTTCTGCAGTACAATTTCTAAAGTACAATTTCTCTGCACAGATAGATAAAAAAAAACCCGATAACCTGACACCTGATTCATCTCACTAGTTATCAGGTATAGTAGGTGGTTTTTAAGCAGAGAAATCACCAAGCTGTACTGGACTCCAGCCCTCCAGGAGATAAATAAATGCCACTTTAAAAAGGAAATAAATGCAATACATATTTAACACAGTAAATACAATTAGAGAAAATAAAAACAGCAAAAAAAAAAAAGAAAAGTTACAGTATATACACTGCAAAAACGATGCAGGTGAAGATATCTAATATTTCTCATTACAAGATTATTATGTAACAAAGATAACATCATTAATGATATTTCTAGACACATTTACTAATTTCAGGCTTAAAACTGTTTTAATCTATAGGCAGATAATTGTTCTTCTTTCTAGAAATAAGCACTTAAAATAAGCAAAAATATCTACCAAAAGGATATTACCATTTTAAGCTTGAAATGAGTGCAAAGATTTAAAATAGGCTTAGTAACTTTATGAACTAATAAATAGGAATATTAGTTGAATTTGGCTATATACAAGATACAGTATGATTACTTGCAAAGATTTAAGAAACTGATCCCAACACGCTGGTGTTTCCTCAGACCGTTCAGGCCTGGAGAATGCAAAGTCAGTAGAAGTGCTACAGGAGTCACTGATCCGCGCCTTGCGCAGCCTCATCACGCAGAGCCACCCGAACGAGAGTGCCATCTTTACCAAGCTGCTTCTCAAACTGCCTGAGCTCCGCTCGCTCAACAACATGCACTCGGAGCAGCTCCTGGCCTTCAAGGTCCAGCCATGAAACGCAGTTCTTCTCCTTCTGTAACTGTGTTGTCCTTTCACCGCCAGAACCTCCAGATTCTGTACTTTTATCAAAGCAGATCTTTCCACCTCACAAAATGGAGGCCTGATGTAGAGGTGGAACGGAGCAACAGGTTGAGCTCAGTGTACTATAGAGGTGTGAGTTTTGTGGTAAAGCAAAACTGAAAAGGAAACAGAATACAGAGGGGCTGTGATTCTTGGGAGAGACTATTGCCTTGGGAGAGGCACCTTCTTGAACTTCATTTTAGACTTAAACTGTTTAACTGTCTGTGCAATATGTGACCCATGTTTACTGTTCATGCTTTGGTCTTTTCACGGTTCGAGAGATGCTGCTGTCTACATACTGCGGTCTACATACTGCGATGCTCTGTATGATGGTGGATGTGGGTACCATAGGAAAATGTTTCTTTCACTTAAGTAGTTGGTGCCTAACACAAACCTATATATTTTTCTGGAGTTTGGTAATGGCGGGATATTTCCAAACATGCTTTGTTACGCTAAACACAAGTAAAGGAAAGCTAGCACCAGAGATAAGACGAATAAGATGAATGTGGAAGAAGCTGCTAAATTCAAGCTTTTTATTATAATGGGTTGTAAAATGGTGCAGTGTCACTGTTTTTACCTACAGAAAGAGCTAAGAATGTTTAACAGATTATATATACATATATATATGTATTTTTCCTAGTTGAGTACTTCTAGATGAGTAAAAGGACGTTCATTAATAGTTTAGCATAATGGTGCAGCTATGTATATGTTTTGTGAACAATAGGACTTTATTTGGTAGAATTGAATAATAAAAAAAAAACGCTCTGGCAGTGTTTCTACGTTACAGGGATTTAGAAACAAACTTGATTAAGTTAGTAGCCTGCATGCACTGTCCAATGATTATCAGTGGGTCCCAATCAAAACATTCTGAAAACCCTTTTAAAGTCAAACACTCCCTGATGGCTGACACTATCGGATTGTATATATAAGGGCAGGATTTATCAATGCTAAAAATTAGAAAACATATTTGTCTCTTTTGCTGAGGGGTTAGGTATGAAAACTAGAGTGAGACATTAGTCCTGGCTGATGTTTTTTACTTATTCGAGTAGTGATTTCAATTCTGGACAGATGGGTGACAAATTAAAGGAAAAACCGGTGGCTCTGTTATGCTATTGGGGCATTTTGATGGCATGGTCTGGGTCCACATGTCCACTGGGAGGGAATGATCATTGCCAATCAATACAAAGTTTTTTCTGACTGATCACCTTAATGCTGTGATGAAACATCTCCACAGCCAACATCAAAACGTCAATTCGGGGGGGAACCTGTTGGAAGAATGGTGTTCATCCTTCCAGTACAGTTCCAGAGACTCGAACAAGCTATGTCCAGGTTTACTGAAGCTGTTCTGGCAGCTTGTGGCGGCGCAGCACCAAAGGCACTTTATGTTGTTTTCCCTTTAATTTGTCACCTGCCTGTATTTGAGTTTTGCTATCTTATTTTTCTTTTTTTTTCTGGTCAAGTCTGTTCAGTACAAATCCTTGTAGAGTTATTTTTTGGCTCAGTTTTCAATTGGTTGTGCAACATACAAGCATATCACAAGACAGACCGAGAGGGAGCTTGGCGCAATCACAGGAGACAAACAAAGTACTTGAGCACGTATTCCAATTTCTGACTCGTGCTATCACTTGAAGAGGGACTGTGTAAGCTGAAAATGTTTTAATCTGATTTTTTGGTTTGACTGAAATATCAAACTTACCTCATAATGATTGTAGTGTTGTTGACACTTGATTGTATTTGCAGTGAAGAGAATAGCAGTGGCAGTGAAGATGTAGTTTTCAGTCATAGTAGTGTTGATTACATTTAAATCTCCTTGTAGTTTGTGTCCTGAGGTACTGACTGCATTTAAGCTTCCTCTCAGTATCCATCTTGAGCATCTGTCAGCACTGGATTGCCAAAAGCTGGTCTGTACTGGTTTTTATTTGTGAAAATGTTGCAAAATACCTAGATTTATATGTGTAAGATATATATACAGATAATATATATTACCTATAAAATAAAAACTATAAATAAAACTCTTCCTTCTGATGTATTCGCTTCATTCACAAGTTTTTGCACACAGCATTTGGGGTCCAGCTGTACAATGATAACCCACTTCTGAAATGCCCATAACGCCAGCAAGCTTAGCGGGATCACTGCTGTCAGTCCTAGTTTTCTCAACACATGCCAATACTGCACATTTGGGACTGGCAAAATCTGATTGCCAAACATAATATTATCCACAATATATTGGGCTAGCATGAGGCTAGATTCATTGAGAATACTAAACTACATTGGTTCATTGACAAAGCGAACTGATATAAATTAATTTAAATAAAAGACAGGACTAAGAAAGCACAAAATGTTTTGCCCAAGTACTTACATTCTCACTTCACAAATAAGGCATATGTAATGAAGAAGTTGAGCCTGAGGCATTGTTAACCATAAATCTCAAAAGGTGATTAATGATTATTCATTAGGCGAAGCCATACATGTCACACGTAACCCCACCTTTACAGATGGAGCTCAGTAACTAGAAATGAATTTACAATAGAATAGAACACAACAGAACACAGAATTGAATAAATAGCACGTTCACTATTTAACATAGTAATATACACACATGCTCAGGGAATATTCACATCAAACAACAGAATTAGGAAAACGTGTGATCTCAGTGACTTTTACTGTGGCATGGTTTGAATATTTCATAAACTGCTGATCTCCTGGAATTTTCACACACAGCAGTCTCTAGAGTTTACACAGAATGGTGTGAAAAACAAAAAGCATCCTGTGAGCAGAGGGTCTGAAGGATGAAACTCCTTGCTGATGAGAGAGATCGGAGGAGAATGGCCAGACTGGTTTGAGCTGACAGGAAGTCTATAGTAACTCAAATAAGCACCTTTTACAACCGTGGTGAGTGGAAAAGCATCTCAGAACTCACAACAGAACAAACCTTGAAGTGGATGGTTTACAACAGCAGAACCAAATCAGGTTTCACACCTGCCAGCCAAGAACACGAATCTGAGGCTATCATGGGCACAGACTCACTGAAACTGGACAGGTGAAGACTGCAAAAAGACGAGATGGTTTTTTTCCTAACCTTCAACTGTCCAGTTTGGGTGAGTGCACTTTTATAATCAATGCTTGTGATGCTAGTAAAATGTAAACATTGTAAACAGTTTTTCTCCAAATTCTGTTTAATAGACCTAAGTGCACGCAGGGCTACGTCAACATTTTTGTGAGCGCTTGAAGGCCTTGAAAGCTGTTCATTTTTAAAGTATTATTATCTATTCTACCACTTAACGCCAGTAACCTAGGCTCTGAAACTACAGTAGGCCTATAATATGACATGTATAGGAAAAAGGAACCTTATCATGTTCTGCTATTATTAACAATGTTTTATTTTATTTTCAGGTAAAATAATTTGATGATAGATTATACAGCACTGATAGATTACGCAGTGCCTACTACTGGACCCAAAGTCCTAATCCAGGGCCATGTGCTGGACTGTTTGCTGAAGGTCTAAAACAACACCATGTACTGGACTGTTTGCTGAAGTCCTAACGCGGTACCGACTGCTGGATTGTTTGCTGAAGGCCTAATGCCGTGCTGACTGCTGGACTGTTTGCCTATAGATTATACAGCGCCAGCTGCTGGACTATTTGCAGAAGTTCAAATACAGTGCCGACTGCTAGGCTGTTTGCTGAAGTCCTAAATTAGTGCTGAGTGCTGGAATGTTTGCCGAAGGCCTAACACAGTGCTGACCACTGGACTGTTTGCTGAAGTCCTAACACAGCTCCGACTGCTGGACTGATTGGGGGCATATTGTGAGTATTTGGTAATCAGTCTGAGGTGGGCCTTTTGTTGGTGTTTCCATGTTGTTCTAAGCAAGCAAAGCAGCTGTTGAGTTTGTTGGTGAGTGAGGCGTCCATGCTGGGTGGGGAGGCATCTTTCCTTCTGCCATCTGTAATGACCTAAACGCCTTGCAGTATGTGTCATGTGCCTGTATTCTTGAAGTGATCCTCAATCTGCTGCCTGTAAGTGGTCTTGGCCCTGGCGGCACTGTATGCTGTGGTATAACCTGATTTGAAGGCAGTGTTGGCTTTCAGCAGAATTTTGAATCTAGAGCATCACTTAAGAGTCTGGTAAACTGTGCAGCATCTTGATATAAGAACTGCAGATTTCAAAAACAAAATTCATCAATGTTCATAGGTTAAACCTTTAACAATATGTGTAGGAATTTAGGACAGGTTTTAGGACACCTTATCAAAGCATTTTAGGGTATTTTATTTTTTATTTGGTCTAAGTTTTGTAGCTAATGTTGTCATTTTTAGCAGTTTTTATTTAACTCGACCAAAGATTTAGTGCTTTTATATTTACATCACTTTTTCAATTAAAACGGCTGTACAGCTAGGGTGTCAAAAAATAAAATACAGATACTTTCTAAAATTAAAGTAGATTTTTTTTTCTATTATAGCATCTTAAAACTCATAAAATCCTTAAAAACCATTTCTAAGCAGCAAAGTCAGATAGGCTGCAAGGCTGGAGCACTAATCTTTTGTGAAAGCTGGTGGCAGATGGCTGCCTAGAGCTATGCGAGAACACAGTGAGCTGAGTCAGGCTCTCGGAACAGCAGGATTGCTGGAAGCTGCCCCATTTACAATCATCTGAGACCAGTTCAGTGAAATATATCAGAATGACTTTATCCCTTTCCAAATCAATTCAATTCAATTCAATTTTATTTTATTTGTATAGCTCTTTTAACAGTGGACATTGTCACAAAGCAGCTTTACAGAAATAATGGATTCAAAAAAATATATTGTAAATATGTGAAGTTATCCCTAATGAGCGAGCCAGTGGTGACGGTGGTGAGGAAAAACTCCCTGAGACGATATGAGGAAGAAACATTGAGAGGAACCAGGCTCAAAAGGGAACCCATCCTCATCTGGGTGCGACGGATAGTTCAGTTATAAATAAATCCCTTCTATTATTGTGTACTATATGGACAAATAGTGCATTTGTGCAACCAGTAAATTCATCACAGTTTTTGCAAGAAGTCCGGTTGGTTAAAATCTATCCACTGTCCACTGATGGAGTCCTGAGTACGAAGGTGCTCGTGGCAACTGCAGCCCCAAAGCCACCACAGCAATCGCAGTCCCAAGCCATTACAGTACAGCTCCCCATATGAGATCCCCAAGCCATCTCCACAGCCCCCAGGTGGCACCATCCCCAGCAATCCAAACAGTTTGGTTATTCCTATTTGAGTTGCTTTTAGTTGGTTCCTGACCTCATTCTTGGTCTTCTCATTCTCCTCTGACCTCACTGATCAGCAAAACATTTTCCCCATTCTGATGTTTAACTGAAACAAGATTTTATGCATTGTGCTTCTGCCATATGATTGGCTGATTGGATAATTGCAAGAGTGTACAGGTGTTCATAATAAAGTGGCCTATGAGTGTATGTTTGCTTTAGTCTTTGAAGGTTGAAGTTGCCATGCTGAGCCATTAAGCACTGCATTACTGATAGAAATTGTGTGTTTCTATCAAGATTGCCAGATCATATCTCACAAGTATGGGACAGTTTTCTTAATCTAACTGATCTGGAAAACGTATTACTATGCTGATAATTGGTTTGGAAGTGGCCGCATTAGAGATGGTTTTCTGTCAAACGAGAAAGATTTAATTTGATTTGCTTGAACAGTCAAGTCAGTCTGGCAACCCTGATTTCTACTTGACCATTAGTGCTGTAACTGTGTGTAAATCTTAGATTGGAATGAATTAGAGTAGATTTGTCATTGTTTATGTTCCTAGCCAACATGTCCATGTGGGCTCCATATGGCTTTTGGCTCCAACTAGGCCACCCAAAAAAAATTTGACCGTGGGCGTTTTTATTTAAAGAAACATGAATTTAGGATACAAAATGAGGTAAGTCAATTTGTATAAGGTAAATAATGTTTTTATTGCACTATGAAGTCATCCATTGTATATATATATATATATATATATATATATATATGTTTATATACTTACATATCCTCCCGTTTCCCACCTAAACTTATACTCTGCTTCCTTTTCTGGAAAGTGTAAAATGGAAAATGTAAGGACTGGCTTATTTATGAGCAAGTTGCCAAGAATCTCTTTACTGTTGACCATGACTTCATGATTGAATAGTGCCTGTTCTCCAAAATTCCACTTGAAGAATAACCTACCATTTCTGGGGTGGCCATTAGGGTGGCCAGTGTAAACTGCAAGTTTCTGAGGCCTGTAGTGTTCACTTCATTACAGAAATATGCAATTGCCATGTGTGACCATAAGATGTCGGCAGTGTATAAACAGTGTTAACAAACCAGTTGTTTGTGTGAAATGAGGTCAGCTACTCAGCCAGATCCAGTCTGTCCACAGAAAAAAGCACAGAAACAAAAACGACTCCTTTCTGAGTAAAAACTAATAAAAATATAGTGAGTTTTATTGGTCAGTCAAATACTTTTTAAATTTTTTGTACATGTTTTTTACAACTATAAACAAGATTTTGCAAAGACATTACAGTCAGCAAAAAATGAGATCACGCTTGTTAGATGTCTTGCTACATTATTTTAAATTTATTCCTCATAATTTACATGATGTAATATTTCTAATTCATGATTACAATATTAACCAGATAAGGATCAGAGGGAAAACAAACAGAATGTTGCTTTAGGAAAGAACTTGTGGTTTGGACTGCCTTGTCAGAGATAGCTTGGTTACATTATACTGTTTAGCCCAGAGGGACTTCAGCATACGCAATGTTCAGCTGATTTGCTATAAAGACACTGGTTCCTGCTCATGAAATTACATTCTGTTAAATATGCACCTGACCTCACATATATGTGGATACCTGTCCAGTCACACACACATATTCTTATTGAACATCCCCTTCCAGATTTATTCCCCCTTTGCTGTTATAATTTCCACTAGATTTTGGAGCATGGCTTTAGGGATTTGTGTTCATTCAGCTACAAGAGCATTAGTGAAGTCAGGCATGATGTTGGGTGAAAAGACCTGGGGTGCAGTTGGTGTTCCATTTCATCCCAAAGCTGTCAAGTGGGGTTGAGGTCAGGTTTCTGTGCAGGCCACTCAAGTTCTTCCACTCCAACCTTCGCAAACTGTGTCTTCATGGAGCTCGCTTTGTGCACAGGGGCATTATCATGCTGGAACAGATTTGGGCCTCTTAGTTCCAGTGAAAGGAAACTGTAATACTACAGCATACAAATACATCCTATACAATTGTGTGCTTCCAACTTTGTGGCAACAGTTTGGGGAAGAACCACATATGGGTGTGATGGTCAGGTGTCCACATACCTTTGACCAAATAGAGTATCTGTTAAGGTCCATTTCCAAAGATGTATTCTTAAGATACATGTGTGTCTGTTATTTTCTGGTTTTGTCCACTGCCTGGCCATTTGGATGTAAATGTGCATTTGCTCTCGATAACAATATGTAATTGTTTAAACGCAAATAATGACAGCAAAGATGGACTACTGACTGTTACAAATTATTTGGCAGTGTTTGCTATAAACACTGTACAATACAAGGCCTCAGAACTGGCATCAGCAACAAGAAGTCAAAATGTCAAATGTCAAAACTGTTTTATAGAAGTTTTCTTGCCTGTAGCGACCTCTTGTGGAGATTCTTTAGCCTGCTAAATGTCAGGGAGATGGATGACATGTAAGCAGGCAGCCAGGTCTATACAAACAACACATCCTCCAAGCATTTCTCAAACGATCTTTATTCCCAGAGCCAGTTTATTTTAAATACAAACATTACCATCGTCATCGTTCTCATTCGTCATCAGTTCTTTCGCTGTTATTTTTACATTCACCATCAGTCATCAGATACAGGATTGTGTTCTTTAGTGCAACTTTTCTTCCAGGGTATCCAAATTGCAATATGGCTTAAATCTGCAGAATATAACTTTAATTCCAAGCTTCACTGTCTCACAGTGGCCTTGTGCAACATATTAAATGCAGTTTAAAAATCTCAACCTTTTACATTTAGACTCACCTTTTTTTTCTCACTCATCTTCACAGTAGGACAGGAGGATTTACCGTGAAGCTATAGGTCTGTGGGTTTGTGAGCTAACAGACACTTTAGGAAAAAATACCCAGGATCAACACCGAACACTCATTTAGGTTACATTGCTCAGCTTAGTTTAGCGCTCCTTTAAAATGAATCCACAGTTAGCTCATTCACCGTGTAAACCAGCCTCACTGTACACCCTGTGAGATATCATGTACACCCTGCATGATATCAAATAAAAATTGTTACCTAAACAATACGACATAGGATAAACAGAATGCATTATCTGAGACTGTTCTTAAATGTACCTCACCTGAATTTAGTTTAGACAGTTGAAGAGGGAGGTAAGTGCTATATTTTACTTATAAAGGCCTTGGGATTATTGGGGTAGAGGTGTGTGTATGGGACTGTTGTTAATCCCAACCCAAACGAATTCTGACCAATCCTGCTCACTCCTACAGAAAGTCTGACGAATCCTGCCTGCTCCTACAGAAAGTCTGACGAATCCTGCCTGCTCCTACAGAAAGTCTGATGAATCCTGCCTGCTCCTACAGAAAGTTTGACGAATCCTGCCTGCTCCTACAGAAAGTTTGATGAATCCTGCCTGCTCCTACAGAAAGTTTGATGAATCCTGCCTGCTCCTATAGAAAGTTTGATGAATCCTGCCTGCTCCTACAGAAAGTTTGATGAATCTTGCCTGCTCCTATAGAAAGTCTGATGAATCCTGCCTGCTCCTACAGAAAGTTTGATTAATCCAGCCTGCTCCTGTGGAAAGTTTCACCAATCCTGCCTGCTCTCTCAGTAAGTATGACTAATCCCCTTGCTCCTGTAGAAAGTATGTCTAATCCCACCTGCTCCTGCAGAAAGCTTGACTAATCCTGTGTGCTCCTACAGGAAGTTTGACTAATCCCACCCACTCCCCCAGAACGTTTTACCAATCCCAGTTGCTCCCACAAAACATTTGACCAATCCCCCAGCACCTGCAGAATGTTTGAGTAATACCACCAGCTCTCGCAGAAAGTTTGACTAATCCCACCTGCTCCTGCAGTGTGTGACCAATTCTGCCTGCTTCTGCAGAAACTTTGACTAATCCCACTCATGCGCAGAAAGTTTGACTAATCCTACTTAATCCCACTCTTGTGCAGAAAGCCTGACCAATCCTACTAACTCATACAGTAGGTTTGACCAATCCTGGCCCTTCCTGAAGAAAATTTGACCAATCCCATGTCTTCCTGCAGAAATTTGGACCAATGCCGTCTGCTTCATGATATTTTTAAACTGGTTGTGTTTCCCAAAATATAAACAAATATAAATATTTGTTTAAACACCATGACCCTGTCCAGAATGAAACAGTTACTGAAAGATGGATGAATGAATGCAATAAATGTGATAAAAAATACACTTCCATGCTAAAGAACGTGGCCTTTATTTGTTCTACGAGCTTCCTATCAGACTGCCTGCAACTTTTTTGTTGGGCCCCGTGGGAACCCAGTCCCAATACACACCTCTATTCTGGGGCATTCATTCAGGATGAGTTGCTTTCTGACACTAACTGGCTCATTCTTTTTGGAATGGTGAGAAGTAACACTGGAAAGAATTCACAAATAACTCTGTCTAACATATTTAACCACCTTATCGACAGTAAGAGATTTTGCTAGGCTTCTGAGAATAGAACTTTATTATCATTGTTGGTGAAATGGGGAAATTTATCATTATATGCAAATCTGTAAAAATATCTGCAGAAAATATACAACTTTTATACTGTAAAATAATGCATTTTCACCTCTTCACTGTAACTGTAAATGGACAGCTCTCTCTGTACATCCAGATGGGTGGATCTGCAACCTGGGATGACATCTGGCTCTGTCTCAACCCACATATTACCATACTTAATAGTGAGTAAAACCAGTAAACTGCCCGTGTTCTCAGTCTGTTTTGACACACTATATAGTATAGTACTATGTGGAGCATGAGAATTTAATACATGACCTTAATGGAAGTGTTCATACAATCATGTTAACATAGCTAACGGTGAATGGTCGCAACCTATTAGCATGATGTCATTTGCATAATGCTAGCAGGTGGCTACTCGAGTGCATTCACAGTTAGCAGTACTAGTATTTCTGACTGAACTATTCATTGAATACCAGCTGAACATTTCTGTTGCACCTTTCTCTCTGTCCCTCACCTCGCATCCTGATTGTCTGTGCATTTCCTCTGAGTCTGTGCTTGGTGTGCACATACTATTGTGTGTGTGTGTGTGTGTGTGTGTGTATGTAGTCATAAATAAGCCGAAACACTGGAGCAAATCTATTGCTTACGAAAGGCATCACTTTTTACAGAGAAAATCAAGCTTGAGGCAAATTGTTGCGGTTGTTTTTTTTTTTTTTATACAAAATGACCAGTTATCATTATTTCCTAATGAACGGTAGAGGTATGTGATGTGAAAAATGTTTCGCAGTACAATATGATGTCAGAGGATGACGTCAGAGGATGATGTCACGTAGGGAAAAAAAGAACATAAAAAAGACAAACTGAAAGTGTCTCCTCGACATATCCTCTATACCTCAGAGGTCACATTGTGTTATGAAGCAGTGGGCCGTTCATGCCTCACCACTCACTGCTCTGTGTGTGTGTGTGTGTGTGTGTGTGTGTGTATGAATCATCCAAATTCTGAGGCTGACTGAAAAGAGGTATAAATAGACAAACTCATAGCACCAACAAGTCCGAGCGGATACATCACCTTTGCCTAACTTGTGAAAATATATAAAAGGGATAAGAGTTCCTACGAGGTAAAGAGACAGTCACAGACGGTCCGGCAGAGTGAAGGATCTGAAGTTGGATGGGCATAGAACGGGAAAAACATGCCTTCGGGAACACATGTTGTAGTAATCCTCAATTTTTTTTGGCACCTAAACAGTGGCAATCTTCAATGAAAGCAGATTTTGGCGTCTAGATAAGCTCCAAAGTGTGCTTTGATCTGTCATACTTTTGTGGGAAATTGCACTCATTACCTATTACATTACATCCTTTCTGTTCTGATGTTTTTTTTGAACAGTGCATGAGAGCCCATCTTTGTGTGTGTAAACTTGTGAATGAATGAAACTATTTTCTCAAATCACTTTCTCGATCCGAGTTCATGTAGGTAGTGTGAAAATCTTAAGGAGCAGAGGTTCATCTTGTGTGCAGGTTTTTCATCTTTCCCTAAGTGGGAGACAGATTTGATTTCTACTAGATGTGGAATGTTGCATGATACAAATGCATAGATCACACAACCGAGTGCGTGATGAGCCAACGCCAGCGACTAGTAGATATACTCACTCACCAAACTGTACAACAAAAATACACCTCGCGTAACTGAGAACAACAATGTACAAGACAGAGAGAGAGAGAGAGAGAAAGAGAAAGAAAAAAATGCTATTCACATGTACCCGCATCGTAAATGGTCCGTCTAGAAATGAGGGCCGAGAGCTACTTTTACATCTGTGGAATGCAACGGCACTCAGTAGTGAGAAAACGGAGTTCACTGAACACGTCCAAAGGGGGCTGAGTGTGGTCAAGAGCCACTGGCGTATGGTGTCACATGATGATGGGCGGGTCTGGTCAGTCCTCAAACACCTCAAGGAAGAGGGGAGGAAACAGCTCGGTGGGACACTCGACCTTCATGTGCAGGAAGCGGCTGGCGTGGCAAGCACCGATCATGCGCAGGTCTGTCACCTTCATCAGCAGCTTGGGCCAGAAGTGCGCCACCTTGTGCTTGCGATAGTTGACGTAGTGCTCGAAGGCCAGCAGGAACTCCTCCTGGCAGCGCTCGATCCGGTCCATGCTCGTCAGTCCCGGACGATCTGCACAGAACATTAACAATCTGAAAATATGGAATCCAGCTGGGTGCGGAATCAGTTGCATGAGCTTACGTGGTCAACTCCAGAATTGTTGCCACCCTTCATTAAAAATGAGCAACACAATATAAAAAAATGAGTAACATACCATTTTTTGGATTTTCCCCTGATTTTCTCTCTAATTTCATCTTCGCCAACCCACCAGTTAGCTCTCCCCTATCATACGACAGCTACCAACTCAGGAGAGTGTAGGCTAACACGTGCTTCCTCCGAGACACGTGAAGCCAGCCAACCGCATTTTTCATGCCTAGGCAGTGTAACATACTAGGCAGAAAGCACTATCTGCCCTCTTCCACATGCATGAGCTCACGGACGCCCATGACTGACTAGTGCGGCTGTGATTGACGGGGGCAGGGAGCACGCCATCCCTCCCACCCAGAGAGCCAATTTTGCCACTGGTGATGGCTGTGGCATCATCATCGGGTTTCAAACTTGCGATCTCTGGCTGAATGGGGCGAACACTTTAGCATTTTAAGATTTATTTTAACACAGTACATTTTACACGTACAAATTTGCAGCTTAGTTCTGCAAAGCCGGTTTGAGAATTATTGGCACTTAACATTCCAGTTGTAGTTCCAATGATGTTTGGAGGTGCATTCTTTCTTGAAATGCTTCCAAACACTTTGCTACAAGGGTAGTGTCTAATAGTTTATTTTAAAGCTTGACAATTCCAAAAATCAAATAAACTTTAAATGTGAAACTCATCAATCCTCCTTACTCAGTATCTCAGTGTTGTCATTCTCTCACAAACTAATCCAATAATGCTTAAACAATTTTTTTGCACAAAAATGCACTACCTAAGTAATAATACAGACAGATGACAAATTATAGGAAAAACCAATATAAAGTGCATTGGGTCAGGACAAGCTGCCAGAACAGCATCAATGTGGCTTGGAATCAATTGTACAATTCTCTAGGAATGAAAACTATCCTCTTGGTGTACGGCATGCACTTGCCCAATTGTCGAGATTATGGGGAAGGATGATTCATGACCATATCTATTTTTTCACATCTCTGTAAACCAGTGCCTATGCTGTTTGCACTGAACTGTGCATTGATCTTTGTTAATGAGAGGGTTATGCACTACAGCCCTACTATAATATCCCTCGCTAAAGACTGTTTGTCCTTCATTGACATTCTCAGTCACCTGAAGAAGACCTGCTCTTCTGTTTTTCTTTACATATTGCACTAATGCACGAATATTACTGCCATTGAATGTGTGCTTTGGACTATAACTTCCAACTCCTTTTACTGATAACTTTCCCATAGACCTAAATACAGATGTCAGGGTTTCTGCTGAAACATAGCCAGTTGAGCGTTCTTTGTTACTGTGCTCAAACCTTCCTTCAAAGTTGTTTAGATCTTTTCCCCTGATCCAAAATCGAGGTCAACTAGATCCAATCGGTATTTTATACACACCACAGAGCAGTTTGTTTAACTGCAAAATATCACCCATTTCATGTAATTCATTTTATATATTCATTTTGCTCATGTTCATTAAGGGCCCCAGTGATTCTGGAGTTGAGCTGACTGTAAGCAATACAGAAGGATATAAGCACCACAATTAGTGAAGAAAGGTAATTTGTAAAGTACTTTACAAAATCAGAGCAGCGTTTAATTCTCAGTTGATACCAAGTAACTTGATAGTCACTGATTGGGTTTTACGGATCCACATGGGACATATCTGTTCACGTGGACTAGATACAATAGCAGCTAACTGTGAGAGAGAGACTAACGCTGCAGTCTTTAACTACTCAATGTGATTATCACAGCTGAAGTGTAATCACATTTTAATCTAAGTCGCTGAGTGGTTTCCCTTGAGTTGCCTGTGTAATCCTGGGTAATCGCTGCTGGGAAGGTCTGCCATAGCTGATTTAATGCCTCTTAAATACATTCCCAGTACAAATCAAAAGCTATATGGAAGAACAGGGATTATACACTTGTGCCAGAAGGTTGGAGAGACTAACATTTAGTGTCCTCATACGCAGCTAAACTGGTCCTGTGTGAAGGCATTACATGATATACTATTTGCAGTCACAATTCAAATATTTTTAGTTTTCATTTGATTACTTTTGATTCAATATTTTTTTAAATTAAATTTTCAATTTCAAGTGGGAATTTAGAATTTTCAGTCCATCTACTGCTTGAAGCAATCACAATGAAAACACTGACAGGAATCCCCTTTCTCCACCTGACCCCACCAATCAAACTGCACATGCCTCATTAGTTGGTCTGCTATGCTATGGTTGGGGGTGGAGCTAATTTCAGGGCCAGAAAAATCAGAAACAAAGCAACTACCAAAACACACTGCGTGACAGTTTTATGAATCAGTCATTTTTAATGGTACCTTTGAAATGATATGATTATAATAGGTCTAGGTAGGGACTTTTAGGGATTTAAAGATTCAAGTATGTTCGGAGTGTAATTAAAAGTGTTGTTAAATTATGGGTCATCAGTTGGGTGATTTCCTAACTCAAGGACACTTGATTCAACTTGCCAGTTAATTACCAGATTTAGTAAAAACATATTTATCAACCTTTCTGGTACTCTGTCCCTCCACAACTGGAAATGATGACCCCCTGAAGCGGTCTAGAACACTCAATACAAGTTTCAGTTTTGTTCATGCTCATGTTCATGCATGTTCACTTCTTTACCTCTCCAATGCTCAGTGGAGTGCCAGTGAGCTGTTTTTTTTAATTAACTTGGTTGAATACATACCTGAAGAGAGCAGAATGACAGCTTGTAGCAGCGCCACCTCCGAGTCGTCTAGGTTGAAGGAGGACAGAGAAACCCCAAGATCAAAGATGGCATCCGAGACCACACCTAGGCCACCATTCTTTAGTTGGCCACGCGTCACTGCCATCTCGCCATTGAGAGTGAGCGTCTCGCTCTCGGCGTCATAACGCACGGCTGCACGCAGAGACATGATCTCCATACAGCAGCCTTTCAGCAGGATGATCTGATCTTCACAAGGCAGCTGGAGCACAAAACCAGCATTAAATGTGTTTGCCACACATTAGATACACCACCCATTAAGCCTTGTGGCTTTTATTTTAAATTAAATTAAAGTAAATTAATTAATACTAAATATTATTTTTCAGAAGTTAGCTCCCAGAAACTGCATGTTGCAACATTTTTAATACTCCATTTAATTTAATTAATTTAATTCCCAAGTCCTAATTTAGTTCTCATTCCATTGTAAGAGTGTATTCTAACATTTAATAGATCAGTCCCACACTACTAAAAAAAATTTGTATTTTTTATTTTAATTTTAATTTTATTTTTTATTTTATTCTTTCCTTATTTATTTTGGCTTTCCATTGTTAGCAGGGACACCGTTCATGAGCTGACAGGGAATGTATCAACTTAATTTTTTTTCAATTTTGAAAATCAAAAAGCTACTGCGATTTTTTTTCTTCCTCTGCAATTCACTGCTATTAAATATTTTGCATGAACACAAACGTTTGTGAGTTTTAGCTCCAGTGGAGTTTTGTGAGTGATAAGTCACTTGCTACACAAAACTACGATTGTTTAATTTTTCATTAAAAAAAAAGGACATACAACTTCCCAGAATTGTACAACCTAGACAAATTTAGATAATGCTTTACTGACTGCAACATTTTTGCGCCTCCATTACTCTAATGAATAGTAAAAAGTAAAAATCCAACAACTATGGATACATCAATACGGATACTGTTATCTTTCACTTGTAAAAAATGCTCCAATACTAAGATCTGATACAATGTGACACTATGTGACAAGCTAAACGACGGCAATGTGCACATATTTCACGATTGATGGTAATTAAATAATGCAGATCAGACCTCAAATATCAGGAGGAGGAACTACAGCAACTACAAGACCTACAACGCAAGTACCCCGAAAAACATCTTAATACGTTGTATCTTTAATAGAGAGTAATAGGATTTAATAGGACGGCTGTCATGAGCGTGCAGAGCAGTATCAGCGAGGGTAGTCTTTTAAAATGAGCGCAAGGCACCATGTGTTGCATACATACAAAGGTCTTGAGTGTGGAGCAGTGAAATGAGTGTGCAGAGAAACTCTTGGGTTCTGCGAGCACATGGAGGTTTCTTTCGCCAGGGTCTACAATTTGCTTGTGAGTCAAGGTGCAATTCACAGCAGCTTACGCACATCTTAAACGTCCAACTCAGCATGGGGAGTTCATTGTTAGCAGCACACAGCAGCAGCCAACATTTCCCATGACACCCCTGACTGATTAATACTAAGTAGGTTACTAATTTTGGTATCGGTATGAGAATTTGTAGCTACAAGAACCAAAAATCTGGTACTAGTACTTGTACTAGGTATGGAAAAAAGAAATGGTATCAATGCATGGGGTGTTTGACGATAAATTTAAATTGAATAATTCTCCCCAGATTATTGAAATTTTTTTTTAAAAGACTGAGTAAGCAAGTAAGTAAATAAATAAATATTTTATAAGTTTATATGTTTAATTCAGATGGCGCCTTTCTGAAACTCACGGTTGCTTTACAACTGACTACAAAGTAGTCAAACTCACCTCACAGAACATAGGCAGCTTTTTGGCGAAGTCCACCACTCGGGTGATGGCCGGGGTGATGATTTTTGTAAACTGACTGAAGGCTTCGATGTCCACCTTACTGCCCTCCGGTGTGCTGACGATCGTCCCCTGACCTATGTCTTCAGCCTGAAATGACAGGAAATGGGAGGAGCAGGGTGCTTAGCAACAGCGTGACTGGCAGCTAATGCACCATTTCCACTTGGACATTTACCACATCGGACACATTAAGTCCTCACTCCCTTCTAAATAGCATGTGAAAAGGACACAGAATCACAAAGCACATTGCAAAAAAAAAAAAAAAAGGTTTGAGGTGCCCAAGTTATTCAGAAGAAAAGGAGGAGGAGGAGAAGAAGAAGGAAACTTAAAAGATAGGATGACCAGAGGAAGTGGGAGCAGAGCTGTTGCTTATAGATCCCTCTGTTATAGTGGTGTCTTTGACTAGGGTTATTCACTGATATAGTGAGAGTTTTTGTTTTTTTTTTTCTTGGTAAATATACATTATGCCCTTCTGACCAGGAATAACGTGAAAGATGAAGCATGGAAAGGCCCAGATTGAGGAAAGAGCAGACAGGGGTGCTGAGTACAGCGCAAAAACCCAGCCTTTGACCTCTTTCTTTCTCTTTTGGCCTTATTTTTTCCCCGTTCCATCAGTACAATGCGCTCAGTACAGCTATCCCTTAAGCTTTCCTCTCCTGTGTACACCCTCAGTCTGACACAGCGAGCACAGCACTACACAAACATGGCAAACAGATGCTTCAAGCAATTAGCACATCAATCTATTCACAAAAATAAAAATGAAATAAACAAAAAAAAAAAAGACAGAATGGAAGCAGCTGACAATTTCATAGAGCGCCTTTTTGGGTAAAAAAGTAAAATAAAAATAAAAATCACAACAGCTCAAATGTGTTTGGTCTATTGGTTCTTACCTTGGATTCCTTCACCCCCACTGCACTCTGGTCAGAAGTATAGAATAAATTACAAGTTATTTCATTAAGTAGCATTGCTTCCTCGACCTGTTGGGCAATCAACAGGGATCGTGAAGTTTCAATGAAGAACCCGAGTCAAGCCAACTAAAAGAAAAACAAGTTGAAACTGAGGACAGATGAGACAGTGCAGACAGAAACAAAGTGAGGTCATGGGATTGCGTGGTGTTTCCATGGAGTTTAGGATGTTAGGCGCCGTTGTCAGATACACAATGGCCAAATAAGGGCAATAGTCACGGATAAGATCAACCCATTTCAGATTTCTACCTTATTTCTCAAGCTGGTTTGTTAACACAAAATGTTTGTGTCCTACTGTCACTGTAATTCTACTTTATCAAAATAATGTCCGAAATATATTGAAATTTGAAAGCGTATGGGTTTGTTAGTAGATCTGGCATGGAAACCCACAGCAAAGTCCTGAGACAGACATCAATCTGTAGAGGACAGTTAGAATTCAAAGAAAACGCGGGAAAAGCAAACTGGTTAGAGACCGAAAACATGAGGACAAGAGGAAACGGAAAATCAGAGGAAGGCAGAAAAAGAATTGAGCACTTCAGTAGATTTATTTGGTTGAACTGACTGAGGAAAACTGAGTTTGAGATAAAGCAAAAGAGGCAGATAAAACTGTAAAAAGATGTTCCATTAAAGTTAGTGCTGCTGCCTTTGTGGAACAGTCTCCAGCATCCAGCTAACACTCCCCCACTCTACAAGATACAAAAACATCGACATATTAATACAGGGAAAACAGTGAGGACAGGAATTGGGAAATATGTGACAAATATAAGGGGTGTAATAACTGGGGAAAGGGAACTGGCAGCTGGGAGCTGGAAAGGGAGAAATAAGATATGGGGAACTGTGAAGAGGTGTCTGACAGGTGGGAAATGGGAGGAATGAACTGGAAAGCATTGTCTGGCTAGTGGGAATTGGGAAGAAGGGTCTGGCTGGTATGAAGAATGAACTGAGAAGCACGGTCTGGCAGGTGGGAAATAGGGAGAATCAACTGGGATGCAGAATATTGTTTGTTAGGGACTGGGATATAAGAAATGGAGTTAGAGACAGGGAGTCAGGAAATGAAGAGTTGGCACTGGGGCTGGGATGGTTGGAAGTGGAAAGTAGTGGCAGGGAACTGGGAATTGGGGACAGAATGTACTGTAGGAACTGGATGGAGGACCAAACGAGGCACAAAACACGACTGTGATGCTGATTTGGGGGAGGAGGTGAATTCTCACCAGGAATTTGCGCTTCTGTTTCCAGTGGTTGCCCTGGGCGTTGGTGGCCATGTGGGCCTCAGTGACGATGCGGATCAGCTCCCATTCCTCCTGCGACGGCTCAGGTCGCTCCCACACCATCTTCTGCAGCTCCTCACGCTTCCGCCGCTCGCGGTTCTCCTCAATCAGCTTCCGTTTGGCCAGACGCTTGCTGTCATCCAGCACCACTGAAGGAAGGGAATACGATTTTAAATGGACGAGGCTAAATGTTCCTTTTGATAATCTCAAGACTTGATGCATGATAAAACAATATCAAACAAGCACAAAAACCAATTGATGCACCGCAGCATATAAAAGTCTACAACTATCAAATATTTGTGTAGTGGATTGACTGGTCGGGTTTTTATCATGGTCCAAGACCAACATCAGCATGGTGATGTACTGTACTGTATGTGAATTCATTCTATCTATCATGTGAAAGAAACAGAATTCTTCTCTGTCTTTGCGTTTTGGATACAGTTTCAGTTTCAGAAATTGGCTATTTTTTTAGTTAGCCTTCCTTATCTTCTTTTAAAAAAGAATCCAAGTCATCTTTCAGGGCTTCAATCTAATCTCATGATCACGGATTATTATTTTATGACCACAAGGTACCAAAGTTGTGGACATGAATTATATAACCTGATTCCATAATACATGGCCTCCAGGTAATTATATGGCACAACCAGCCGAGAATTTGCTTAAGGTGACGTGGGCTAATGGTACATCCATGTTCCAGCACGAGAGACGTCACTATGTCTTTATGCGTCATTCCAAGACTGAAATATAGTCTAATATTATTAATCATCTCCTTACTTTGGTTCCTGTTGCCACAATGGTCTAATTCAGTTGATGTCCCTGTGCTTCACTCATTTTAAAATACAACAGTTGCTATGAGAAACGTAATTTGTTGCTGCAATATATTCATTTGTGGTCACACGTTATTAAAAAAAATAACCACACGGTCATCTCAGAGGCTCTTTACATGCCTCTTTGTTCTGGCTCTCAGCGGCACTCTGCTTCCAACTCCACTTTAAAAAAAAAAAAAAGAAAAAAAAGTTGATGCCCTAAATTACTGCTGATAGTTGCACACGAATAACACTGCTGCAAATTACCGCAGGTTAATTCACTCAATGAGTTGTTTTTTTTATGCTCCTAGTTTAATGTTTTGTTTCCAGCCAGCCAGAAATTTCACGAGTCTTTAGCCCAGAGTCGAGTCCCTATCCCGAGTTTCCATCTCTGTAATATATGCAATCATTTTTATGTATTACACTATATGTATGCTTCACATAGTAAGTACACAGAGAACACTCACAGTCGGTCGCCATTCCTACAGCAATGCATTTCTTGAAACGGCATTCCTGGCACTGGTTCCGCGTGACTTTGTCGATTACACATTTCCCCTCGTATTTACACGCATAGGTCGGGTTCAGGTTCTTCTGGATCGTACGCCTGAAAAAACCCTGGAAAAAGGGAAAACATAAATATTATGTATTCTGGCTGTATTTCTTAGCAAATCAGTGAATAAACTGTCATACAATAAACTGTCTGATAAATATGCAAGATAGCATGACCAGTCTAGAGGTGATATGAGACACTGTCCTGTTTAAGCCCTGTTTAATGCTTGATTCTGATTAGTCAGAAGATGGTTATCTGTAACAGTAGCTCTAACTGCAAGGTTTAGATCAATGCGCTTGTTCTAATATGTTAGTCCTGTAGTAACACATTACACAGGGACTTACATGACGGACGCTCCTCATAAACAAATTAAAATGTGCAATTGCTGATATAGTGAGGTTTTGGTGTGAGGACATGTTTATTTAACATTTTTGGAAGAAGCCTCCTAACAGTTAGAAGTAAAGTATGTTTGCCTTTAAGTCTTCAGGACACAGAGCTTTGAGGTTTCTTGGTAACATGACAAACGGCTTTTTTTTTTTTTTGTCTTATTAACTCCAAGAGAGAAAAAAAAAGAGGGACTGGTGAGGGAACAACTGTTCATAGCTGCTATAATGTAAGTTCTAACAGGAACTGACTTGTTTCGCAGAAGTGGATAAAAAAGACGTGTCGTTCCATAATTAAAAAAAAAAAAAAAAAAAAAAAAAAAAAAAGTTCAGCGCTGGCAAATTGCTGTGGTAAGGGAGGAATAAAACACTTTTGTACACAGTACTGATTCTTACCTTGCAGCCCTCACAGGTGATACACCGGTAATGGTATCCTGTCGCTTTGTCTCCACACACTACACAAAGTTCGTCCTTGTCCAGGTAACTTGGTATGTACCCTGAAAGGGAAACACAAATAGCAAACGTCTACATTAGGAATAAGGAATTCTTACATGTGGTACTGAAAAAATATCAGCACGCAGTAAAGTTAAACTCATTCAAACAAAGCGGTTTTCTTAAGCCTCTTTTTCCCAAAAGGAATTAAAGATGCTTTAAATATAAATAAGAAATGCAGAATAATGGAAGAGCAGACCAAAAAAAGTAAAAAATAGTTCAAAAGTGACAATAGAAAATTGTTATTAGGAATATATGTAACACAGGAAGATTGAGCCTTAACAGGAAAACGAAATCTCTGGAAACGACTAATTGTGATTCAAGTACCACATAAAGTACAGATCAATAAAGTGGTGTAAAACAAGCTAAGCTAAATCCTCAACGCTCCGGCAGCGGGTGATTTTGAGGCACAACTTCACGGGAGCTCCAGAACATGAATCAATAATGCTTATGATCAATAAGAGCACATAAGGTCATTGCCCCAGTAAGGCCAGGCCATCTGCTCTTCTACATGTGCCCCAGCTGGCATGCTGGGAAATCAATACATTATACAATGCGTACAATACAAACCATAAAAAAATTATTATCTAACAACATGTCCAGCACAAATATAAACACATATACACTGTGGATCTGATAGTGCTTTTAAACCTTAATTATAGGCCGATAAATTTGAGCTGGAGAAAGAAAATTATGTTCTTGTCCCCAGACTGTCCAACCTCACTCTAAATGGCAAATAATTACTTTTAATGAATGATTTTTTTTTTTTGGTTTGTGCAAGCATTGAGAGTACATATAATAAGCAAAAAATAATAACACAAGCAAGCCTTTTGGGAGTCACATTTTATGATGCTTAGAATTATTAATAAAAAAAAAAATACAAACCAGAAAAACCCACAAATGTCAAAGACAAAGACTACTTTATCTTTTTTGGTGTATCTCACACAAGCCACAACACTTTAATTCATTACCGTTAATTTAAATGAGGATCTGCTATAATAATAATAATAATAATAATAATAATAATAATAATACATTCACTGCTAAGGATGTAACAATATACAACAATAAAGAAATGGGAGATGTAATACTGTTAATGGTATGCTGTGCTAAATCCCCCATATACTAAATAAATAAACAAATAAATAGATAAATAAAAGCACAAAATAAATTACAAGGGTACTGGGGAAAAACAGTAGCCTATTTTTTAGAACAATTAAGAAAACTGTATTTCTACATGTTAAAAAAATTCTAAGTATCTGTTTCTCTAACCAAATAAGTGAATACATTTTAAAGTATTTTTAAAATTCATTTTAAACTGCCGTGATATATTTCATTTTACGCCAAAAAAAGCACGATATTGGGTTTGCAGTTATCACAATGTAATTTTTTTCACCTCTACCCATTACTATGTGCGTGCGTCACAATCTAGAAGTGCTTCCTCAATACCTTTCTTATGCGGCACCTGTATCCACTGCATCTGAGAAAAGTCTGGCCTGCCATCAGAGAAGTAATCAGGCTGCTGGTAGTGGCTAAGTGGTACATCCATGGTGCAGAACTCGCTCTTAAACGCTGGGCTGCTGCCTGGATAAGTGCCTGGGTACATGGCAGGGTATGGCTGGCTGGGCGGCCAGGCCTGCTCCATGCAAGGAGGGTTGTGGTGTAGCGGCTGCGACTCGCAATGGCCAAAAGTGGATCCGTCGCCACCGTACATACAATATTCACCTCCGCCGGGTACCGTGTAGCCTCCGACCATGCCATGTGGCATCTCATACATGTCCGGCATACAGTAATTCATCACTACGCTCTTTTAAGGCACAACAATAACAACAGCTGTGTAGTTATTACCACCTAGAGCTCATAGGTTCTAAGGTTTGAGAAACGGATCACGGATCGACGCGTACAAACAAATGTGTACTGTTATTAGTGCTGAACTATTCAATGGGAATACTGTATCACGAAAAAACATAACATTAAGTCTTTGCGGTCCGACAAAAAGTTTGTTGGCAGACGTGCATAAGAACTATTCCTTACATACACTATACTTCTGAAAAAAAAATAACATTAAGTGTTCTGAGCTTCAGCAGGTACAAACTCTTGGATACATTTCAGCAAAAAGGTCGGGCAAAAGCCAATGGTGTGAAAAATACCCAGAGGACACGCGGCTTTATATATGACGGATGACCCACCCCACCTACCCCTCGTCCGGCCAAATTGGGAGGCAGATTTATGACAATGTGTTCTTCTAATCTGACTCTGGACACAAAAGCTTGCTCCGATTAGAGCCAAGTGTAACGTTCTTCACCAGCATCTTGACGGTGCAATCAATGAGAAGGATGAGTGTTTTATTATTTATATTAATAACTGTAATGAACAAACTCCTACAAACGCTTACAGTCAATCCTCCCGAAAGCCAAAGTGCCTAGTTACACTCCATGATCTCATATGTTGTAAATCTGTGCTAATCCATATTGATATTATTCTGGATATCAATAAATGGTTCTGAGGGGATACTTGTGACAACCACTTATTGCTTTGTTAATGTCAGCTTATCTGCTGTCACTGACTAGAAGCTCAGTCTTTAATCAAACTGGTGTATAAAGCAAGAGCTTGTTCACGGTTCAATGACTTGTGTGTTCTTTCGTTAACGTGAGCGTGAAGAGAGAATACCATTGATAATTTGCTGTACTGACAGGTAAAATTTAAATATTTCACTCCTTTTACTCTTTTCACACTCTTATAAGTCTTAGGAGTTGTCAGCAGATGCTATAAATCTTTCTGTAAAGTTTCACTGTAATTAAGAATAATATAATATAATATAATACAATATACAATTATGAAAATTACTAATGTAGTGATATTATGAATAGACTGAAATGCAACTGTTTTTAGTACAAAAAAACCAGACAGTGTTGTACAGTAATTTTTATTTGCTTTCAATACATTTCAGTAATGCACTTGAATCTTCTTGAATTTTGGAGTTATATATAATTCTGAAAGAGAAGAAACATTGACAGACTGTTTCTTCATCATTGAAAAAAACGCAACTACGAAAAAACAACAACAACCGCAAAAACAACAAAAAAAACAACGATCATGGATGCAGACAGCCATGGCTAAGACAATTAAGTGATAAGCACGGAACAGCTGTTTACAGCAGGGGCCTCTGAGGCAAATCTGCTCCTGATCACAAGCTTAACTCAGGTTTAACTTTTTGATGAGGTGATGTCCTCACATGTACAGGGTATTTCTACAAGTACTTCAACCGATAAACAACTTCAGACACGCAATGATGCTACACAACACTGTCTTTATTCGGTCCTCATTAAATACCTGTAGCCTCATCAAATACTGCCACGTTTTTAAGGGAGACTCTTGTATTCAAAGTTCAACCAATAAATGCACGTTAGCTTATAAAAGAAGAGATAAAATGAAAGGTGTTGTTAGAGTGTGGGTCACAATTCACAGCAAGTCCTCGACAAATCAGTTAACGCAGCAATTCCAGGCCAGAAACCGATAGCCGAAAGTGTAATAACTATTAGCTAAACTCTAAGATTAGCAGTGATGGACCAATGGTTCGATGGAATGAAGGTCTTTCCAACCAGCCTCCTTGATGGCTGATTATTTCATTGCTTAATTCACCAATAATTTATTGAAATGATCCAGTACCAATCATGACCTGATCTTTTATATAATGTAGTCTAGAAAATCTGATGTTCGATGGACTAATTCACAATACACAAAACATACTCTTACCTTCGTCTCAGACCTACTGATCACACTCAAAAAGGATCCTGAAGGTTAAACAAGTGACCCTTCTAATTTCAACAAGCTATTGAATATTCCCACAGCTCTGTAGGCAAGATGCGATCTGAGTGCTCGCTTCGGCAGTGGACCTACAAGTGAGCTTTTCCACCCATTTATTCCCTCTTTAATCGATCACTTAAGGTCTCAGGGGTTCAAAGCTGGTCATGTACAGTTTTTGGACAGCAGGCCCTCACGGCGTTGGGGATAGGGCCTGGTTTGACATGGCTTCCTTAGCCAGATGTCCCCAGGGACATGGTGTTACCTGAAAAGAACATGCTGCCTGGGCCACTTTGCACTGAAGGCCTAAGGGTGAGTCAAGGGAAAGCAAACAAAACACGGGCTCGTCCCGGAGAGTCTCTAAAACCCCACCTAGTCATAATTGGACACAGATTAGACTCTGCATACTGCTCAAAGGATACATAAGGAACATAAGGAACGACTCATTGAGTCAAGGACTCAATGAGTGTCAGTGTCAATTATGTGTCAGTACACAACAGCCGGAAGAAGCTTTTGGTATTGATCAGAGGGGTGGGATGATTTATCATCTGACAGTAAGCATCGGAGAATCATAATCATACGTGCAGTCTTCTGGCACAAAAACATATACTCTAATCTACTTAATTGTCCTGCTAAAGCCTTTCTTAACACATCGCTTATTGCCAAGTCTCAGATTATTGCTAATTATTATCAGCAATTTTTTACTCAAATAAAATGTCTAAATCGAGATTAAAGACCACCGTGTGCAGAGATTATTCTTCAAAATGCATTACATTCTTTGGACTGATAATGCATTACTGTTCATTAGCAAAGCCATGTGTAAAATGTGGAGATATAAACCAGAATACAAAATCATACTGACTGTATTTTACTGGAGGGGTCACTGGTTTAGCCAGAAAAATATATTTAGGATGTGTTGGTCTGGTCCTATTAAACTTTTTTTTTTTTTTTTTTTTTTTTTTAAATTTTTTATTATTTTTTTAAACTTAGTGTTTTGGAGGAGACAGGTGGAGTGATCTCATTTTGACAGATGAGATCACTCTTGACAGATGAGATCACACACACACACCTGTACTCGAGTACGCACCAAAATAAACTGAACCCCGGTCCAAAAAAACAAAAAAAACAGCTGCGTTCTCCATCCTCATCTAAAAGCACCCTGGTTCAGTCTGTTACTGGTGAGAACAGGTTTATGTTGCTGGACCCTCATCTCCTGCCCATTTGGACACGTTTCAACAGAACAAGCACACAGAATGATGAATATGACAGCCTAACTCTTAATGTTAATAAATCATTAAAAAAAATGACCACCTCTCCCCATAGAACATGTATTATTTATTGAGCATATGTAAATCAGTGCACATTCATTTGTTTGGCTTAAATAATGGGTCTGCAATCTCCATAAGCAAGTCATAATATTAGAACTTGTTATTGACTACGTGTACTGGTCTAAAATAGGTCTGTAAGTGCAAGTACAATAAATATTAATACTGGCACGCTATTAACTGCTAGTTACACTTTTCGTTTTCTTTTTTTCATTACTTTTCTGATAATAAAAATACACCTGCATGACCTGCAGAGGAAAAATGAGAACCATTAAGTGGCCATCAAAGCACATGCCGCAAAATTCCTCTCACATGTACAAACAATTCTGGTGCACTTGAAATTCATTATAATGTGAAACCAACCGAATATTGCAGGAAACAAACAAACAAAAAAAACACACTGGTGTATATGAAATATGTAAAAACATCCTCAGAAACAGCATTTTTACATGCTAGACATGAGTATTTCAGAAATGGCTGATTTCCTGGGATTTTCATTCACAACTGTCTCTAGAATTTATACAGAATGAAGCGAAAAACAAAAACATCCAGTGAGCTGCAGTTCTGTGTACGGAAATGCCTTGTTGATGAGAGAAGTCAGACCAGGCGATGTTTATATAGCATATATATTAAAATATGCATGTATAATATGCCATTCTGTGGCCAAAAAAGCCTTTTTCTGTCTTTGAAAGGGCATATTTGAATGACTGTAACTTATTTCTAGGAGACAAAGGTCTATTAATGAGCACTAGGAATGAGCACTTCCTATATGTATGTATCATTTAAATTAAACCTAACTATTGTTTTAATGTTTAAATTCAACATACGTCTTTCATTACAATCGACGGTAACAGTGATAACGTCATGCATGAATGAATGTACATCTACAAAAACAAACGCAACAAGTATTGCACATGATCACAAACAAATGGTGAAGCAGATTTTGTGTGAGTCAGCCCCCAGCTGGCTTATACATCAGATTCTGGGAAGTCATTTACCAACAGAGACAGCATCTTTTGTCTCTTTATAGTTGGTGCCTCACAGAAGACCAAGAGTCTTTAATAGCACTTTCCTGCTTATTGTTTCCTAAAAAGCATACCTATCCCCAACCATGCTAATGACAAACACACCAAAAAGGTTCAAAACAACTCAGGACAATGGGGACCATACTGCTGGTGAATCAGGGCTTAATTTGGATTACATCGCATGTAAAAGTTACACGTCAATGATGCAATAACAGATTTGGGGCCTCTAGAAGAAAAACAGGTAACAGATTTGTCCAACAACACATATAAGATCTGACTGGTAGAGATCTGAATTACATTAACAGACAAAAATAGCAAAATAAAGAGGATAAAAACTATATTTATGAATAAAATATGAAAATGAAAATGAATATAAAAAAAAATATTATTTAAAATTTTAAAATTAAGCAATAATAGGGCATTCCTGTTTTTACTGTTATGTTTAGTTACTATTAAATAGCAGGTAAATAGATTATTGTGGCATTTGAAAACCAGTGGCTCTTATAAATTTGGCCATAATAATGGGACAGACTTCGTTTCAGGAAGAAAAAGCCAGACAAAATGCTGCCTAAACAGACAGCCTCCTCGAAAACAGAGGTAGTGACAATGGTTCACATCATCCACCATAACATTATCATGGATGTGAAATATTATTAAACCACAGCTCTGCTGAATTCTCCAATCTGATTGGTCAGAAGGTGTTAATTAATTTTGCTCTGCAATTAAAATCATAGGTTAATACTAATGCGTGCGTTCTGATATGCTATCGTGTCTATAGTAACAGCTAGTTCACAGGGACTTGTATGCCAGACATGCCACATAAACTAAGCCTAATAATAAACAAATGGAAAACAAATGCAAGGAACGAATGTTTATAGCTGCCATAACTCAAGTAATATCAGTAACTAACTTGTTTCACAGATGTTCCAATACATTGAATGCTACTATCAATGGTTAAAAAAAGGAAAAAAAAAGAGACTTTATTTAACGAATAAAGACATTGTTAGCATGGATGTTCAACAACATTAAAAGTAATGGAAGTATTCTTTAATTAGTTAAATAAAAGTAATTGCTAGCAAATCACTGTAGTATAGGAAGAATAATATGCTTCAGGATGTGATGTTACTGGAAAATAATCAGCTTTGGGGTGTTAAGAATAGCTCATCACATCACCTTGTCATTGATTATTTTTCGATAATAGCATGCCCCCAAGTGTTTTTTCCCCTTTACTGTCTAATGCTGCAAGCGACATTATTTGGCTGGACTGTATCTTTTTGTTATGATTGTTTAATGTTTAATATTTTCAACTTTCACTGTAAAGCTCCAGACACAGACTTTGTAAATACTTGAATTTTTAATGAATGTTAACGTGGTTCGCTATTTCATCTGGCTAGTGTTATCAGCTCGTAAAACTACGTCATAGCAGTCTAGGCTGGGCCTCTTTTTTGTGGCTCTGAGAGTGTGCTTAATCTTCTCTAATTGCAAGAAATATATTACCTCTGATCCATCACTTAAAACGAGTGGAGTGGGGGATGTTGAGTCCATGCACAAGTATGCATTATCCACTGACGAACTCTCAGGGCCACCAAAACGTTCATGGTTGGTCTGACAATTCTTAAATGAAAAAAAGAAAAAAATACCACTCTAGAATATTTTTCTTTCTTTTATTCTTCTCTATCTGTGTTTCAGTTGTATAAACCTGATTACATCCCACTCCTGTATGTGCTCAAAATTACTGCTGGGCTTTTAACCAATCAGCTTTTGTTCTCCAATACATACAAGCAAAGTCTGTGCTAAGTCTCTCAGGTGCTTCTGAATTCTGCCTGAATCTCCCATTAGTTTATTTGAATTTGGACTCAGCCAATCAGGTCATTTTATTTGTACAGGTGTATTCGCTCAGATGTCATATAGCTGAGTGCCTTTTAGCTGGCACACACAAATCCTGCATTTTAATTTCAATCAATCTATTAAAGTGTCAGAGTGCTATTTTTAATGACAAAATTAACAAAAAAAAAAAATTAACTAACATTTTCAGTGCCGCTTTCAAGTTTTTTTAAATCCATTTTTTATCCAGCTTGATTTAACTAGCCTAGCTTTGTGATGTTTTTTGGTCCGGCACCTAATTTAGATTTCTTAATAACCAATTAATATTGTTAGTGGATATTCATACACTATAACAATTTGCCAGTAATATTCTGCAAAAATGACAAGCTACTATAACTATAAAACTGTACTCTGTGCTATACTAGTACTCACTATACTAGTACTCACTATACTAGTACTCACTATACTAGTACTGCACTGACTATACTATACTGTAAATTAGCTTCACCTCACATCTAAATATAATTCAACTAGGATTAGTAACAAAAATGCTTCTGCCATTGCCTTCACCTTGCACATAGCTGTATTATATCTGTACATATATCTATTCTATTTTGTTTAAGCCTATTGTGTCTACTGGACAGTGTTCAAAATGATATTCTTTCATATTATTATTATTTGTAAATTTTATTATTATATGTCTTTCCATCTTATTGGTATGTGTGTTCTGGAAGCTTCATACCAAGTCAAAACCCTTGGCAATAAAAGCTCATTCTGATTCTGAAAAAACATACACTAAAGTCATTAATCAAGCCTATGTAATTATATATTACTGTATCTCATACCATGTCTTGTAATGAAGTATGTCCATTAGTGAAAATGAGATAAAAAAACAGTTAAAGATGATCGATTTCTTCAGGACAAGCCAGATTGCTGTACTTCACTGGAAATGACTAAATGGTATCAGAATGCATTGCAATAGGACTGCAATTTATTGTAAACTGTTCATATGGGATGTGAATGTTCATGTTTTGCTATAAAAACGAGAGCAGTTGTTTACAGTGTAAGCCATTGTCGTCTTTATTTGAAATGCCTCGAGGCTGTGTGTGTATACGATGATATACAGCACAGACACCGAAATACTGAAACATCCAAAGAATAGATGCTCTTCTGCTCTAAGCCCTAAAAATTAATGTGTGAGAAAACAAATGGTTTCTGTAGATTAACATGGCATTCAACTCTGAAACCTCGACAAAATAAGCATCGTAATGGTGTGCTGTAAGAGCAGGACTTGTCAAGTCCAATAAAACAAAAACATGTGGACGAACACGAGGAACACGTCTGTGTCTCTGCTGGGAGCAGATGGCACTCGTGTTTAGAAGCATCACACTGATTCTTTCTTTTGTGTCAATACTTCTTACGCAAGAACGCTGTCATAATCCTATACATCCCAGTCACTTGCTGTCACACACACACCTCATGCTGTTTTCTGTATTAGGTGTTTTAATTGACTGCTGTGTATAGTATACAAGCAAAGCTGGGAGTGTGCAAGAAAGTGCGCTTTTTACGTTCAGGTTGTCAAACCCAACATTAATGGTGGAAATGACAAAAGAAGGGTCAAGGGTCAGACACCCACTGTGCATGCCGTTTTCAGGATGCTGTTTTCTGTCGTTTTCATGTTTCATTGTGGATTGGAAATTTCTGGAAAACTGACTGAAATTTTAGCTTGGTGAAAAAAAAGGTTTTCACATTTACCTGTGTTACTGTGAACTAGGCCTCATATACACATACAGTATGTATGCACACACACACACACACACACACGCACGCACACACACCAGACTCCCTGATCCTGCCCTGGAGGTCTAATATCTCTATAAAATTTAGCCTTTTAGTAGTTATCTGTATCTTAGTCTTACAAATAAATTGCGAAAAGAATCTTCAAAAATACAATTTTGTAAAATGAAATGATATTATATTACGTTTGATATTTTATGCTCCTAATACACACTGCTCACTAACAGCCGAGTCAGTTAGTATGGTGCACTGTAGATTATACATTATCCTCTCTGCAGCTTTCCATTTCAATTCATTTACCCACCTTTTTATATATACTGTACTTATGTTTACTTACTACGTAAATGCTTATATAACATATCGCATTGCTCTAAGCGGCTGACACGACTGACGGAGCAGAGCAGAACAAACCCACCCACACTTCAGCAAGAAAACTAGAGCACTTAGTTTATGTTTGGATGGACAGAGCTCACGTCCCACCTGCTGCGGCAAAACCTACACCATAAACCCAAAAAAGTGTTGCCTTTGGGGAGCCGTACTGTAATACTGGCTCCGCTATTAATTCTCAGACACTAATATTAGATATTATCCCATAACTAGTATTATATATTACCTCTAAGACAGATAGTACAAATGTTAAAGTTAAAGCAAGGAATAAACATCCACATCATTTTACTACATTTCATAGCATTTAGGTCACAAGAAGAGCGACAACTGCAAAACCTTCCCCAAGCCCTAACATCACCCGTAAGTTCAGACACAATTTGCCCAATAAACATAGGCTTTAAGCTATTTCTGCTCAGATATGCTAGCACAGTTGGATTAAATCTCATGATTTCCTACACATATTAAACAAATATTAAGGAAATAGCTTAATAATAGCTATTCCTGTAAAGAAAGGCTATAGTGCTTGCAAACAAAAATAAGCAAATAAGCAAATAAGCAAATAAATAAATAATTATCAGCAAACAAAACAAACAGCTATATAAATAAATACATGAATAAATAAATAAATGGATAAAGAAACAATCGAATAAAGAAAAGCAACAAACAATGAATGAGTAAATAAAGAAATGGCTGAATGAATAAATAAATAAATAAATGGATAAATAAACAAAAGAATGAACAAACAAACAAACAACAAAACACCCAAATAAATAAATAAATGAATAAATAAATACATAAATAAACAAGCAAGTAAATAAATAAATGTACAAGTTATAAAGCTGCAGGGCTTCACACACATATAAAAACCAACTGCCTCCTTTTTCTTTGCTATCTGTCAGTAATTGCAATGGCAGTAGTAATTATACTAACCAACAATCATTTCATCAAGACTATTAAAAAAAATAAATATAGCCTAAAAACGGCCTCTGATTGCTTCTCTTGAGAATTTTTCTCAAACACTTTATGATTATTCTACATTATTCAGTAGAAGTGCAGTTCAAATGATTATCATAGCGCATTTGAACATAAATAACATGCTGGGATTTTTCATTCTCGCTTTCCAACAACAACAAAAATCCACAAACTAAGTCGACTCTGCGTCACTTCACGAGGACTGATTATAAATACTGTGTGCATTCAGGATATGGTTTTATAAGCAGGCTACTTGCCAGCCAAGGCTGTGAATCTGATTTGAGGGCTTTCCACAATATTTTTCATAACCTCTATATTTTGACATCTGTAGAACTTGGGATTGGGAAACGGAAATGTAATTTTGTTGTAAATTTGTTGTTTTTAGCGTAGTCGGTGAAAGTTAGCTGGCTGCTTGGCTGTTATTTGAGTCTTCATAAAATGTCTCAGAACAGCCAAGTGAAACTAAACTTGTGGCAGAAACAAGAACATTATTAACAAAATAAACCGCGCAGGAAAGCACGATGTTGCTGTAACAGTCAGGCACCATGTGTCGAGACTCAGAGTGAAACCTCCTGGCTTGAGTAATAATAAATACACACAGTGATGTGGTTTAAGAGTTCATGGTGGTTTAGCATCAGGCACATACAGACGGGTGACAAATTAAAGGAAAAGCTAGTGACTCTGTTACACTGTTCTCCCCTTGCAGGACTGCAAATTAATAAGTTCTTCTGACTGATCACCTTTATCCACTGCTGAAAGATTTCTATCAGAATGACTCCGCCCCCATTCACAGGGATGAGGACTCACCAAATAGTCTGCTGAGGATGAAAATGATATAAATTACATGCTATGGCCTTCGCAGTCACCAGATCTCAACCTGACAACACTAGGAGAGATTTTGGGGCAATGTGTTAGACAGTGTCTCGACCACCATCGCTAACACTGAAACACCAACTGAGGGAAAATCTTTTTGAAGAATGGTGTTCATCACCCCAGTTCAATTCTAGAGGATTACAGAACATTTCAAGAATGCTGTTTTTGTTTTTTTCCCTTTAATTTGTCAGCTATATAATTCGGAGGAAGAATCCAGGGAGTTACTGTGGTGTAGAAGTTCATTATAGTACACTAGGTTTCCAGAGAAACATAATGTTTCTGACAAAAGTGCTTCATCAGCTGCAAGCTTCTGAGATTGTAGGAAGTGAAACCAGTAATGGTTTTGATGATCCTGTGCCCAGTATAGATTCAGATTTCTGTTCTTGGCTGACAGGAGTGGAATCCAATATGGTCTTCTACTGTTGTAGCCTACCTAACTCAAGGTTCAGCACTGTTGTGCATTCTGAGATGCTTTTCTGCTCACCACGGTTGTAAAGAGTGGTTATTTGAGTTACAAATAACCATCTGGTCAGGTTGAACCAGTCTGCCCATTCCCCTCATCAACAAGGTGTTTCTGCCCACAGAACTGCCGCTAACTGGACGTTTTTTGCTTGTCACACCATTCCGTATAAACTCTAGAGACTGTTTTGTGTGAAAATCTCACGAGATCAGCAGTTTCTGAAATACTCAAACGAGCCTGTCTGGCACCAACAACCATTCCACAGTAAAAGTCACTGAGATCACACTTTTTCCACATTCTGATGTTTGATGTGAACATTACCTGAAGCTCATGACCTGCATCTGCATGAGTTTATGAATTGCACTGTTGCCACATGAATGGAAAATTGCATGAATGGGCAGGTATACAGGTGTTCCTATTAAAGTGGCTGGTGAGTGTATTATGAATTGTATTTGCTTACATTCAGCTGTCTTTACTTTTCTTTCATCCATCCTAACAATATATGATCGTTCCACCTTTTCTACACAAACATCTACATTTCTCGTCATGGCCTTACTGCTGTAACTTTTACTTTTTTTTTTTTTCAACTCGTGCATATTCTTTCTGTTCCTAAACATTATAATTACTAAAAACATGCTTTAAAAAAGAAATTAAAAGAAAAAAAAAAATTAATTGTCCCAGCCTTCAGGGGTAAAAGGATGTCACCTCGCTTTAACATTATTTGTGAAATTTTTACTTCCCAAATTTTTCTCATATTTAGATATTCGCATTAAGGCTTATTTACACTTTACATGCACACATCCCATGCACGGCTTCAACGACCTACTGCACCATGTAATGAGTTTGCTGTATTCCATTTCATACAAAACCTGAAGCCAAAATACATTTCTGACTATAAACTTCTTTTGATGCTTTCCGCAACACCGGCTCCCTTGAAACAAGTAAGATATATATTTTTTTAATTCTGTGCCGCCAATACGTTTGGAATGTTAATGTTACTAACATTCTCTAAATGCTCTTCTTTAAATCTTTGCCAGCTTAAGAACCGTTCACAGAAATTCCTCCTTTCTTAAATCATAAATATGCCCTCATCAGCATGTGATTACTGAGTGTTCATCAGAGGCTTTCAAACCTGTTTAGCATTTTCAAAAAGACTTATTTCTCATTCATCTTCAGTACCCTGCTCTTCTTTATCCCAGTGTTTCTCAGGGTTTTATATTTTATCATCTAAAAGTTGTTGGCTTGTCACTTGAATTTAATTAATTGAAATGTCAATACCTCTAACGACAAGCTGTGTTCTGTGAGTGTAAATTTCAGGAATAAAAACCTCTATGGATCCAATAAATTGCCAAAATAATTCATTGAAATAATAACCCCAATATTTAGTTGAATTATTTTCATAAAATAAATCTGTACCAGGGGGATCTGTGGAATTTATTTTTACAATTAAGTTGGTTCCCGGGCACAAAAATTTTAATGTGTCTTTTAAGCGATTTTAATCCTAATTTTAACCCTGAGCAGGGTTGTGGTGGATCTGGAGCATATCCCAGGAACACTGGGGATACACGCTTGATCGCAGCAAGACTTTATAACTTTGTAATCCTCAATACAGGGTCACATACATCATTTTTCATTGTCTCGGTGACCTAAAGAAACATTTATTTGATACTGTCACACAACGCTTTTGAGGACCTTGTCCTAAAACCTGCTGATGATCTCCTAATAGTCTCGGTACATAAAGCAGAGGCACTTTGTGCTTCTAGCACCCTCTAGAGGTGAGTTCCTAGAAGTACCCGAAACCTCATAAAAAGGTCAGTGGGTTTTTTCCATCCATAAAAAGCATAATGATTTCCAGACATGAGCAGGGCTGGCCTCTGCAAATAAGTTATGAACTACTACTACTGGAGCCCACTAGAGTAATACTTCACTCAGCAAATGCTCAGTCATATGATGGTGAAAGCACATCATTACACAACAATCCATCTCTTTCCCAATAACACTTGCACCTCCAGCAAATTTTAATGGAAAAAATGTGATATCCTGATCTCTGGGTCTTCTCTTTATCAGAAGAATCTAACTATTAAAAATGTCTGCAGTTGATATTCACTAGTCTTGTTATCTCCCTCTCTAAAACAGTGCCGATTGTAATTCCCTATGGGAAGAACGACTCCAAGACTCCTTTAATCTTTTACTGGAAACCACATCAGTTACGTTCGCAAAAGTTCTCACTGTAATAGACTTTTATTAGGCAAGTTAATGAGATCTATGCAACATGAATTAGTAATATAAAATGTATGCATGAGAAACAGTGTGATTTTCTTTCTCTGGCTCTCTCTCTAAACTGACACACTGTTTTTTTCCACTCATAAGCTGCTGACCATGATGGACACTCCAGAGAGCAGAGGGAGAAAGAGGAAAGGAAGGAAAGAGAGTATGCCAGAGTGTGTGTGTGTGTGTGTGAGAGAGAGAGAGAGGCAGAGAGAGAGGGAGGGACAGAGAGAGAGAGGCAGAGAGAGAGGGAGGGAGAGAGAGAGAGAGAGGCAGAGAGAGAGGGAGGGAGAGTGATCTGCCTCACTTTAAATAGAAAGAGAAACAGAGAGGGACAGAATTACTGCACCACTCTGCATGATCTTGTGTTACCAGCGGGGGGTGCATTTGTCTGCTTTCAAAAACTTCATTACAGTAAAGTGCAGAAAATGAGAGTGCAGACAGGAAGGGAAGTGGGTGTGTGTGCATTAAAGAACAACAAAAAAAAAAACCAATCTGCAGGGGCGGCTTGTATTTCTAGGCTAGCGTAGAGTGGTTAAGCCACGCCCTCCTGTCTACAGATGATAAAGATATAAGATCGATCCAAGATCAACCATCCACAGATTATTTGCTGTTTTAAGACGGATCATTCTGTGCTTTTGCAGACCCAAGTGCAACAACACTGTAATAAAAATACACAGAATGGTATGAAGAAGCAACGCTCGGGCTGATTTCTTTCTAGCCCAGACTGTAGATTCATGCAGCCGACCGGTGTCGTGTCAGGTGATTACACAGTGAAACACTGCCTAGATTTATTCTCCTGATGTTTTTCAACCACATCCATAGGACATGATCAGCGGCGATTGAGAAGACGCATGTGAAATACAATGGCGGGTATGATCCACAAAAACAAGGTGGATTATTTACTTTATCATTATTTTTTTCCCATGTATTGCCTTTGAGGGAGAAACTGAAAGTAGACATGACTAAGCACACGTTGTCTAATCAAGGCACAAATGACACAAAATGACAGATGACACAATCACTTAGTGTTTCTTGGTTTGAACGAAAGAGTTACATTTTCTGTTTATTATCTTTGATGTCAAGCATTACGGACTTGAAACACTTTAGTTTGGAAATCACAAATGCAGCTGGTCGTAAGTGTGTGTGAGTGTGTGTGTGTGTGTGTGTGTGTGGGGAATAGTTTGCTCATAGAACACATTGCTCAGATCTAATAGATTCATTGTCGAACTATTGACAGACATTAGATTTTCCTCCTATCGCATATCACAGCCTGTTGTCACCGCATGAGAAGATGACTAGCTTTACTCGTTTCCTTTGCTCGTCACTGAGCCTACATTATACACATCATCATCCAAATCACGTGGTCAGAATGATCACACAGAGTCATAATAAAATTCAGGCACTAATTGCAGTCTAAAACTGTCATCACGCAGACCACAGAATGAGTGATCAAAAGCCGCAGTGTGTGTGCTGAGCGTGTGCGAGCGTGTGTGAGTGTTTCTTTAAGAAAGTGCCCTTTAGCCACTTTTGAAAATTGCTAATTCACCAAATTGAAAATTCAACAACTACAGTATTTAGCTCTAATTGCAGGTAGTGTGTTTTGTGTGGGATGTTTCATATTAGTGTATTTGTTTAGCTAAGCATTAAAATTAGTGGTCAGAATTAAGATTACAAGCTGAATCTAAACCATGCCATTAAGGCCTGTAGATAGTAACAATGAAATAAATAGAAAAGATTGTCAAAGCAGGACTGTAAAACCAGTTATTATCCAAAACACTGCCAGTGGATAATGTTATGTGTGTGAAACACAGCTTTTACTGAACCAGGACAGGAAATCCTTTTCACAAATATTAACCACAGGACCAGTCAATGGGTACAGATTTACATTCCTCATTCTCATAAGTGCCTGCTTTTCTAATTCAGAGTAGTTATCGAGTAATGTGCTTTTAGGGAAATGCATGAATTATAAGCCAACAGTTTAACATGTTAATGTGGGTCAGTGTTCACTGAGTGCTGATAACGATATTCTGCAGCATGGTTTGTAAACGGGCAGACCGTGATCTGGATTTCTTCCACCAGATCAAATCAGATAAATGAAAAAAGCTGCTATAGTTAAGCAACTCCAGTTTGTTCAATGCATGAATTTATGTAAATTATTTAGCTAAAGGCGGTTTGTTGAGAAAAGAGTTTTCACAGATTTGCAGAGTTTGAACAGCAGAGGTCCCAATCTGTGTAAGCCACAGAGTTAAAGTATTATAAGTGTTAAAGTACAGATAAAAGTTGGCATTTTAACCAACTTTGGAGCTCTATTTTCAGTTAAAATGTTGCCTCAGGCCCTGCCAAGGAGCTCGTTATGTTTCAATCAATCATTTTCCCCAGGCCAGAGACTTTGTTTATTCAATCAAATTTATACATTTATTTTTTTTTTTTGTATCATAAGCTGAACCTGTAGTACATTTTGTTTACAATATTAAACCTCTTTGTAGCAATTATTTTGATTTATTTAGTTTTATACAGAAAAAATGTGCATTGTTTTGCTTTGTTTATGATTCAGAAATAAAAAAGGAGTCTTTTTAATCATCATTCAAATTTTGTTCAAATTATTCTGAGAATTGAAATGAATCGAATCAAAATCGTGAATCCAGTATCGTCAATCGATTCAAACCATGAAAAGAGTGTATCATTACACCCCTATTAATTAAATACCCCTGCACTATGGGATACAATTGACTTCTGTCCTAGTTCTATTAAATGCCCACATGTGTCAAGGCCTTTAACGTAACCACACTACAGACTAAATTTCATTTCAAACAGTCCCCGAGGACTGGACTAAGAAGATGGAGCTGATGGAGTGCTTACCTGACATACTGCTCCGGATCAGGGCCTAAACATCATTCTCACGTTGCTTACGGACTCCTCGATATCTGATAAACGAAACAGAGTAAGATATGGTCACACAGAAATCATAACTATTATAGATGTGAAGGTTTAAATCTGAATTAGATTGATAGATAATCAAATATCAAAAGGCATATTTCCAATCATGAGACAAAGTAGGCGATATTGTGTTTGAGAGAGAAGATAAGTACGACCTCTGCTCACCTGATATCTGGGTCCTCTCCAATGAGGTTCACACCAGTGTAGCCTGTAAAACACAGATCGGAAAGAGTAATGGACAGGCCAGTTCAGAAGCTCTGAAAACTATGGACTGTAGTACACCTGCCCATTCATACAATTACCCAATCATCCAATCATGTGGCATAAAATCATGCAGAATGCATAAAATTGTTCATTATATTACATTTTTACATTAAACATCAGAATGAGAGTAAAAAATGTGTCCCCTGGGTTGTAAAAATGTAAAAATGTGATCGCAGTGACTTTAAATGTGGTATGGTTGTTGTTATCAGATGGGCTGGTTTGAGTTCGAAATGGCTGATCTCCTGGAAATTTCACACGCAGCAATCTATAGAGTTTACATGGAATGGTGCGAGAAACATCCAGTGAGTGGCAGTTCTGCGGAAACGCCCTGTTGAGGAGAGAGATCACAGGAGAATGGCCAGACTGGTTCGAGCTGTCTAACCACTCTTTACAACTATGGTGAGCAGAAAAGCATCTCAGGATGCACAAAATGCCAAACCTTGAGGCAGATGAGCTACAACGGCAGAAGACCACATCGGGTTCCACTCCTGTCAGCCAAAAACAGGAATCTGAGGCTACAGTGGATCACCGAAACTGGGCAGTTGAAGATTAGGAAAATGTCTTTTTTTTTTTTTTTTTTAAGTGAACCTGTATCCAATATCCAAGGGTCCCTAGTTCAATCCTGAGCTTGGGTTATTTTCAGTGTGGAGTCACACATGTTCTCCTTGTGTCTGCAGAAATTCCTTCTAGGTACTCCAGTTTCCTCCAACCTGCCAACAACATGCCAGCAGGTGGACTGGCTAAGATAATTGCCCCTGGGTGTGAATGAGTGTGTGAATGGTGTATTCCTGCCTCACGTCCAATGTTCCCGGGATAGACTCGACCTCGAACCTAACCAGAATAAAGCGGTTACTGACTGAGTGAGTGAGAGAGAGTGATTTTTTTCAACGCTCTTAGATATTTCCTTATCATTTCCTGTAATGATTGTTCAGGATCTAGGCCATGATACCGCATGAACGGTATTCTTCAATCATCGTAACATTTATTGTTTTATTATACTTTATAAAACTGAACAAAGAGTGACTCAACCACACAGGCACTTTTGCCAGTGTAAACATTCACGGCTTGTCAGTAAACTGTTGCACACGGCGCTGGCACTCGTGTGCCTTTGGCTCCAAATTATATGTTACATTAATGCATGCTAATGCTTTCAGATTGGATGGAAGCTACAGGTGACAATTACTGCTTCCTGCAGTGGATTGTGTATACAGTACCTTTCACATTTACTGCATTAAACATTACACTATGTTGTATATAAAGCTCATGTTATCTGAAATTTACACACTCTACTACATAGTACTACACACATACATACACACATACATACATACATACATACATGCATACATGCATACATACATACACACATATACATATAACATCTGCATTAAATGAGCATGTTTTTATATCCTGGTGGAGACCAAATGTCCTCACATGGGTATCAATTTCTGATGCTGATGCCTTTTTACAAAAACTACAGCTTTTATTTAAACAAAATAAACATTTCCTTTAGGCTACTGATTTTGAGGTTAGGGTAGCATAGCATTAATTAGCTCATTAATAATTATGTCAGTGGAAGGTCCTCACAAAGTTACTAAGACAAACATGCGTATGTGTGTGTGTTAGTGTGTGTGTGTGTGTGTGTGTGTGTAAAAAATAATTAAGAGCTGTTGAAGATGCTGTGTTTGGCATCATGTTCTGTCATGCTTGAAAACATGGCCCACTTCTTAGCAGCAACTGAAAAAAGCAAAAAACAGAAGCAGACAAGGTGCTTAAAGTGATTGATTCGCATGTTAAAGAGGAAATGTGTGACCAGTGCTGCATTATAAATATTTGTCGAAGTTTAAAGAAACCGTGATTAAAAGGGTCATAAAATTGTGACTCTACCAAAAAACTAAAACTAAAATAATAATAATAATAAAAAAAATAAAAGTGTCACCCCTCAGGAGAAGAAAGATAAGGAGTGAGAAATAACAGAAAGAGAGTGAAATGAGTGAGGGAATGCAAAAACAAAGAAAGAAACAATTAAAGAGAAAAGGATAAGCGATTTGGGCAAAGAAAGAAGAAAGAAGAAAAAGACAAACTGGGGACAGACGGTGGAAAAGAGCGAGGGAGAGAGAGGGAGCAAAAAAAAAAGGGAAAAACAAGAGAGGAAGAAAAAATGACACACAAATGACAACAAGGGGACTGTGGGGAAAAAAAGCGACAGATTGGGAAGAAATATAGCACATGAGCAAGAGAAGAACAAAAGAGAAAGTAAGAAATAGAGAGGGGGAAAGAGAGAGAAAAGAAGGGCTTGAGCAAGGAAGGATGAATAAGAAAAAGGCAGAGAGAGAGAAAGAGAGAGAGAGAATGGGAGAGGACAGAAGAAAACGCAAAGAAAGAAAGGAGAGGAAAAAAGAAAAAGGCCAAGACAGACAAACAGACGTGGAGGAGTGTCAGGAGGCAGAGCGAAAGAGTGTTTCGTTTTTTTTCCCCGGGGCTGAACTCTCTGCCCTGCTGTTGTTACAGGCTGAATTTCTGGCACTGAGGAAAAGGTCCTGCCTGCAGGCCAAAGAGTACAAGTTCAGCCAGGACACACACACACACACACACACACACACACACACACGTTTGTCATACTATCCTTATAAGCACTGTGCAGTGACATAATTATTAACGCAGGTAATTAATGCTATGCCTACTCTTAACCCTAAGCCTAACCTCAGTACCTGAAAAGGAACAGTTGATTTTTAAAAAATGATCATTCTTTTTAAAATAAAATTTGCTGTAAAAAAAATTCCTCAGGGGACCAGCCGAATGTCACCACAAGCTCAAAACTATCAGATATTCTTATCCTACGCTGCAAAAATGACATCTCAGCATGTGAAAATATCTTGAATATAGCCCAATTTATCTAGTATTTCCTATTATAAGATTACCACAAACCAAATATAAGTTTATTATATCGAAATATTCTTCTTCTATTAGCAGATGATTTTGCTAATTCTAAGCATTTATTTCTAGAAAGAAGCAAATTTATCTGCCAGTAGAATACTAATAGGTATTTCTCACAATAGGTTTATTAATTTTATATTTGGTTTATTATAATCATATAATATGAAATACTAGATAAATTGGACTATCTCCAAGATATTTTCACTTGATGTCAGTTTTTGCAGTTTATTAGAACCATTTAGTCCCCACTAAGACATAAAAACATACCCCAAGTGAAAGCGAGCGATATCGATATACGTTCTCTCATCCAAACTCATCCGGAACCACAGAAAATTCCCACACTGTTTTCTTTTCCGCTTCAAACTGAGACAAACACGGAGCCTCTGACGATCAGGTGACCACTCGACCCTCGGCCAATTTCATTTCCAGCACCAGAGATTAAAAACGAGCTGCATTTTTGTTAATATTGAATTAAAGCGTGTGGAATTGTTTTTGGATTGTTCTTCTGTCTTACTCATTAGAGTTTCATAAACACACCACACACACAAACCACACACACACACACACACACACACCAGACACACCAGACACACCCACAAAGAAAAGAAACTTGGAAAAGGAGGGAGAGAGAAAGAGAGGAAGAAAGAAAAGAGGTGCACAGTGAAAGACGGAAAGGAGGAAAAAGAAAAACAAAAGTGATAGAAAGGGAAGGAAATCCTTTTTCTAATGCATTCATGCCGTTAAACAGGTGCCTTATTTTTCATTTTTTTTTAAATTTTTATTTTTACTTCGCATGCAGCAAAGTATTTTAGCTAGAGTAATACACAGATCACAGATTAATTTAAATAAACCTCAAAGATAGAATTACACAAATGTATATGTGTGTCTGTGAGTGTGTGAGGGGGTGTGTGTGTGTGTGTGGGGGGGGGGGGGGGTGGACAGACATATTTTTACATCTTGATCGGCACCAAAGGAAAGGAATATCTAAAGGTTTTGACCTTGTGGGGAAAAGTGTAGTAAGACAAACAATATAGTGTGTGTGTGTGTGTGTGTGTGTGTATGCGTGTGGGCACACTCATATTGCATGGATGGGGTTCTTTTTCCTTTTCTTGTTTTAGTCTCTTCTAATCACAGCAGAAAAATTAGGAGCAAGATTTCAGTTTCCAGTAGAACACAAACATAAAGAGAATGAAAGAGAAAGGCAGAGACGGAGAGAGAGATGGAAGTGAAAAGAGGAGGTAATATAAGGAAGCATGTGCCGATGATTTTGGCTGTCATTACCAGGAAATGGCTTCGTATCAGAGACATGATATTCATATTTGATACATTTTGAAGTGCCACGTTGTCTCCTTGGCACCTTCCCCTCACGCTCTGCTGTCTAAAGTAGACATGTGCTGAGGTTCAGATTTCATATCACGATAACTGTGTAATGTTTTATTAAGGATTACAACATTATCACAACCAGGGATTTTAAAAAATGATGATGTTCCTATCTGTAATTGTCCCAAGGGGCAGCATTTTACCTGAAAAAAGAACCTCGGCGGGTATCAGATTAAAAAATCTTCAGCTATAAGACATTTACATTTGTAAATATATCACTCAGCCATGGTGACGTTTCTGCCATCCATGTTTTTCATACTTTTACACCAGTGTGTATTGATACGTTGCATTAATGGTGCAAAAAACAAAAACTGGTTCACCGAACCTGGGCAGTTGAAGATTAAGCTGAACATCACCTGATCTTTTCCCAGTCTTCAGCTGTCCAGTTTGGGTTGAGCCTGTGTCCACTGCAGCCTCAGATTCCTCTTCTTGGCTGACAGGAGTGGACCCTAATGTGATATTCTGCTCTTGTAGCCCATCCACCTCAAGGTTCGACATGTTTTGAGATGCTTTTCAGCTCACCATGCTTGTAAAATGTGGTTATTTGAGCTACCATAGCTTTCCTGCCAGCTTGAACCAGTCTGGCCATTCTCCTCTGACTTCTCTTCTCCACCCATGGAACGGATACGCTCTGGATGTTTTCTGTTTTTCCACACCATTCCGTGTAAACTCTAGACTAAACCGCTGTGCGTGGAAATTCCAGGAGATCAGCAGTTTCTGAAATACTCAAACCAACACATCTGGCACCAACAACCATGCTATAGAATGAATTTATTTCAGCTAAAGGATAGATAATTTCAGCTAAATAGCCAGGAAAACAGTTTACATAACTTTTTTTTTTTTTTTTTTAAATTCCCAATTATTCCCAATAATTATGGAGCTAACCGCGATGTACTATATCACAGCCACTCTTTGCAGTTCACTCATTTAAATAGTTAACAACAGAATATTGAATTTTTCTTTGTCCCCATTCATTCATCAGTGTGCGTCATTCAGCGTGTGAGCTGCTGCAGAAGTGAATCGACACACACACACACACACACACACACACACTTCAAAGAAGTTTTTTTTTTTCTTTCAAAAAAGTACAGAGGACCTTCGCTTCAGAATGAGAAAGCAAAAAATAGCATAAACCCTTTTTCTGAAACGGAAAAAAAAACCCTCCACATGAAAAGAAAAACATCCTCCACAGACCAGTTGCCACACACACACACACACACACACACACACTAGTTTTATATAACGCCATGAATTAAGAAATGCTATTCAAATGCAATGATTCAAACTGATACTGGAATTGGTTGCGAGTTCAAATCCCAGACTGATGAATAAAGATGAATAAATAAACATGAACAAATACGACTCATGCCCAAGTTGGTAACAGGTTTTGAGGTTTTTAGGTGTTTGGCAGGTACTCAAAACACCAGAAATGTGAGAACACCTTGCTCTAATCTCGCTGTGATGTTTTTCGTCAGGTGTAAAACAGGCTCTGCCATGCCGCCCGTATAAGTAGTTACGCTAAGCTTCGGGCAATTTAGGCTTCAAAAATTACAGCAGCGGTGGAACTGGGCCAGGTGCCAGGTGGACTCTAAAATGGATTTAAAGAGGCTGCATATAAACAGGACAACATTTGCTGGTCAAAATTTATCCCAAAAGTTATACCACACTTTACTGTATGAACCTGCAGCAGGAATATGATGATGTCACTGCTACACATCCTTATGAATTCACACAAGTCAACTTATATATAAGTTAATAATACGGAATGAAAGAAAATCACTCATTAAAATGACTACATTTTACTGAGATGAGTCTGGTGTAAATGAACTCTTCTTGGATGTAAACATTTTCACTGCTTAACTTTTTATCATGTCTTGCGACAACAAGGGTGTCAGTGTCCAGTCCTGGAGAACCGCAGCACGTCATACCTTACTTAACATACCTTACTTACATAACTGAGTCTGGTGTGTTAGAAAGGACAAACACAAATATCTGTGGAGTTGTGGCTCTCTAGGATCCAGGTTTGACACACATGGCTTATGATATTCTGTCCATATAGCATTAAAAATCACAACCTGTTTAAAGAAAAGAAAATGTCCACTGTTATGGACATGTATGTTCCTACATAAAAACACTTTCTGAAAAAAAAAAGCCCTTAAATGACTGAACGAATACGAATTAAATACAAGAAATGTGTTACTGGTTGTTTACAAAATAAGGGCATGTATAACGCTGTCCAAATCCTAACGAAAAAGACTGATCGCAGGTTTAAAGAAAAAAATAATTATTTATCGTGTAGAGAATAAAACACTTCGGTGCATGCTGTTTTAGGAAATCACTCAACAAAGCCTGACCCTGAAGTTGATTATTTCCAATAACAGCATGTCCTGATGTGTATTATTCCTCTTATTTGCCAATAATTACAATTTTTCATTTATTAATAACCAACATCATACTTTCCCAAAGTTCCCCTTGGGAAACAATAAAGTCAATCCATCCATCTATTTTTTTTTTTATCTGTTTATAGCTACATGCCTTAGGGTAATGCTGTGAAATGTCATTAATTCCTGTTATCACTTATAGCTATAAATAGTCATTCCCTCCCCAGCCTCTTTTTTTAATCTCGACGTTAATAAGACAAACAAAAAACGATAGAGACTATAGTTATTACAGAAACATTAATGGATATGAACCTGTGATCTGAATTACAGCTGGCACTACAGTCAGAGTTGCTGTTATAGAAAATGATTCAATACCTTGTGACTAAATTTAAATTTCAATGAAATGTAGTATTTATAGCGTGGAAGTAAATGTATAAACTCACATTCCCTTCACTGATGATGTTCTGAAGTCGATGATATAGTATATTGTAGTGTATATAATAGCAGCGATCAATAGTACATGCCTAAAATGCAATACCGATAAGGCTTTGGCTCTTCCAAAACGCACTATACTGCTGTGAAATGAGCAGGATGTACAGACAAGTGACAAATTAAAGGAAAAAACAGCACAAAACTATAAGGTGCTGGGCCACCATGAGCTGCCGTGCACCTTGGTATAGATTCTACAAGCCTCTGGATCTGTACTGGAGCGCTGAGCGCTGTTCCCATGGGGAATCAGGCCATAGGATATGATTTATATTGACATCATTTGCATCCTCATCAAACCATGGGGACGGAGTCATCTTGTAAGACATCACTCCCATCAGGGTAGAAATGTTTCATTAGAGGATGCCGGTGATCAGTCAGAAGAACATTGTGTTGATTTGCAGTCGCTCTTCTCCATGGCAGCAAAATAAAGGCCTAACAGAGCCAGCAGCTTTTCCTTTAATCTGTCAGCGGTGTGTATTAAACAATCTGTCAGCGGTGTGTATTAAACAATCTGTCAGCGGTGTGTATTAAACTGCTGTAATGCAGTACAGTTCAGATACATCTTATGCAGTGCTTGCACTAAATTTACAGAAATGCACCATAAACTACAGATTTTTATATCTTTATATCTTAATGATATATAATACATCATCGGGATTGCTGGGGATGGTGCCACCTGGGGGCTGTGGAGATGTGGGCTTGGGGATCTCATATGGGGAGTTGTACTGTGATGGCTTGGGACTGCGATCGCTGTGGTGGCTTTGAGGCTGCGGATGCCGCGAGCCGTTTTGCACTCAGGTCTGCATCAGTGGACAGTGGACAGTTTCAACAAACAGGACTTCATGTGAAAACTGTGATGAATTTACTGGTTGCACAAATGCACTATTTGTCCATGTAGTACACAGTTGTAGAAGGGGTTTATTTATCATCGCACTATCACATTATCACCCAGATGAGGATGGGTTCCCTTTTGAGTCTGGTTCCTCTCAAGGTTTCCTCCTCATATCGTCTCAGGGAGTTTTTCCTCACCACCGTCGCCTCTTGCTTACTCATTAGGGATAAATTCACATATTTACAATTTAATCTGATTTAATTTAATCTGAATGTATCTATTTATGTAAAGCTGCTTTGTGACAATGTCTATTGTTAAAAGCGCTATACAAATCAAATCAAATTGAATTGAATAAATATGCGTGAAAAATGTGTGAACACTCGGTAAGTCCAAATCCTCTTACGGTCACGGGAAAAAAGAAAGTACACCCTCCTTCATTTCTATATTTTCATTCATCAGGGCCTAAATAGCAATTGTATGGTTCTCAGCAACTTCTATAAACAAACAAATAACCTCAGGTGACAACAACAACAACAACAACAACAACAAATACACAACAGATTTCAATATGTAGTCTATTTTTCCCAAAAAGTAAACCAACATTCAGACACTGGTTTCAGTTCAGGTTTTCAGGTTTACCTTTTGGAAAAAATGACATCTGTTGAAATCTGTTGTGTTGTTGTTGTTGTTGTTGTTGTTGTCACCTGAGGTTATGTGTTTGTTTATAGACATTGGTGAGGTCCACGCAGTTTTTATTTAGGCCTTGATTAATAAACTTAGGTCCTTTCTGTTGCCTTATACACTGAGCTGAATTGTGCATGTCCAGTTAGTCAGATTAGATCATGAGAAAGGAGTCCAGCAGGCGGTTGAGCTCAGCAGCAGAAAACTATGCTGTAATGCAAGGCTTCCTTTTACTGAGAGAGGGAGGAAAGATTCAGCCTCAGCCACTTTTAAGGCCAGTTTTAAATCATCATCTCTGTCTAATGGGTTTGAACGTCTGCCCAAAGATTGCCTAGGCTGGTGTGTATACACAGGATTCTTCCATCTCTCTCTCTCTCTCTCTCTCTCTCTCTCTCTCAACTCTATTCTCTTCTTTAAACATATCAAAATGACATTCTCTTGGTAGTAACACACACACTAGGCTCCAGACTCGTTTCATTATGTTTACCAGTTTGTTCTCACTTCCTTAATATTAAATTAATTTTCACTGCACTACATATTAACAGGAAACGCAATCGAATCCAAGCCTAACAACCCATAAACATGATGGCAGACTTGTTTTCTTTTAATGCGTCAGGAATTACGTCATGCACAACAAAAACTGTTGGAATGTTTGCACGCACACACACACACACACACACAAACACACACAGAGAGAGAGAGAGAGAGAGAGAGAGAGCTAACAATGATTCGCTGCTGAGGCTGAATGAATAATTGAATAAACAAATACATATTAAATGGACCATGTTTCCAGAGTTGCCCTCGACCATGTGAGAAACAAAAGAACATGTATACAAAGCTCTTACCTGCTGCAATACTATCAGTCTCACCGCCTAAACATGCACACTCAACACTAGACTAATGAGTTAGTGGAGAAGTGAGTCTACATTTATCTTTCAGCATCAAGAGAGGCAGAGAGGTGTGTGTGTGTGTGTGGTTTTGCATTTAAAACCTCGTGGTCCATGCAGTCACATCTCCAGCCCTCGATAACAGAAATGTTTTAAGCGTCCGATTTTGATTTTCCTGGAACAAGCCGGCAGAACGATCAGTGACTTATGCCAATCTAAATTTGATCAAAAAGGGCAAAACCGAGCTCAGAGTTCATGCGTCACTGGCCAAGAACGTTAACAAACAGCTGCACGTACACTGTAACCAACTTCAGTGGAATATTCTCAGCAGGCAGAGAGAATTGTGAGCTAATTGAATTTTTAAACAGGGACAAAATAAAAAAGATGATGTATAATTCACAACGTGTAATTCAGACGTCAGGGTCTAATGGAGCGAACTATACTATATGCAACAATTCTCCTCACACTGACACTCACAAGGAAATAATCAGTAAGCTCCATGAGTGGAGCAAAAGATTAAAGGTGCAATAGGTTATTTTTTTTATTTCTTACTAGCTCGGGAGAAATATGTAGCACATGATCTGAAATAATTGTTTAAACAATGGCATTAGCATGAGTGTATTATGTGGCTGAGAAAACCTGATCCAGACTGCTTGTCTGTGTTTACATGGCACTCCTTAGTCAGTAATTTTACAGACACCCATAAACTCCACCCCCATCTGAGCTTGGAAAGGAAAACATGGAGAAATCCAGTAAGCACCTGAATACTTTTACTGTGAGCAAAAACCATAAAAAAAAAAAAAAATTAAAAAAAAAAACTAATTACGCTACATGTAGTATTGTAACTTCTGCAAGGTTTTCCAAAATGTTTTACTGGTGAAGGAAATGAAGCTGGACACAGAATTAATGACGGTGCTCCTGGACAGGCATGTAAACTCGGTTTTTACATAATAAATCAAGTTGATTGCTTAGAGAGCCAGGTAGGTTAATGCTTTGGTTGAAGCACCTTCATAGAAGCCTATATAATGCTAGCTAACTCCCATGCAGCTAACGATGCTAACTAGCTAACACTAGTAGCGACAGCAACTCATGCACGCTCCTTACGAAGAAAAACAGGCCGGCGAAGGCACTCTTGACCATTCTCACATCATTACGAGCTGAAATTCACGTGTTTATAGAGTTATAACTTGGCTATCATGCCATCTATCGCATGGCCTGGGCACTGGAGTACTTGGGTAACATGGTCAGATGATAATTTGCTAAGCGAAATGTAATGGTACGTCAAAAATGGCCAAGTACAATATAAGCTTAATGCCAGCTACAGTAGGTGTTTGTCTACTTGTGAGGTAATCATATCTTCTCTCATGTTATCTTCTATAACAAAGTAAGGCAATACCCTTAATAAACAGCCTTTCTCACTGCGTAAAAGTGACATCGTTGATGATGTTTCTTAGTAATGCTAGCTCTAACTGAACCATCAATTCTGGGGGCGTGGCTTTGTGTACATGGGCTTAAACGGGAGGCGGGTTCGAGGAGTAAAAAAAAGGTTCCCGTGTTGTTGTACTTCACCTACTGAACCACTAGAGCTCCAGTCATGGCTAATCTTAACTAACACACCTTTAAATGAAGATCTGTATTACTGACACGACATTTCAGGCGCCATAATAAAGGCTCCTGTGCCTCTGGATATTTCGCTGGATCTTTTGAGATGTTTTTTTTTTAAATGTCTGACACTCTAGTATATTAATTAGACATGAATCTTTGGAGCTTTACAGATATTTGAATGTGAATTTTTTCATTTGTAAAAATGTGTGTTCAGACATAATGGATTTCTCTCTCTTCTATATAAAGGTTGCCTTGGCACATTCCCATAGCTCCCCTGCTGGTAAAAAAAAAAACAGATTAAACATGTCTTCCAGGGCAATGGTCCATTTTTAATGTGTGTGTGTGTGTGTGTGTCTGTCTTGAGCAGCACCTTTATTTGTAATGAGGTCATTAAGGGCAGAACTTCAGGATTTCCGTTATTTCAGATGATGAAATACTGTGGCAACATCCAGTGGAACAGAAAGCACAAAGGCGAGAGGAAACCGTGCTTATCTACAAACCACAACGTCCTGGCAATCAAGACTAAATCATAATTGCAGAATGACTGTAGCTGAGGAGTATATCACAGACTGGTTCAGGTTGTGCTCTTTAGAATAAACTGAATAAATAAATAAATCATCTCCTGCCACTTCCTTCCTCTCTGAGAGCATGCAGCGCTGAAACTGGATGAACAATAAGAGGAGGCAGTCATTAAAGTTTTCTTTCACTAAATGAAAAAGGCAGTAAATTTGACGTGCCTTTTTTTTTTTTTTTTACCAGCCAAACATTTTGGTTTCAGTGGTTTCATCCCTAATAAATATAGTTAACTGACATTAAAATTTATACTTGTTTAATGTTAGCTAAGTTGATTGATAGATTTTATTTCACATTAACGAACACTAAACATTCTCCATTTATCTTGAAAGAAAGCAACGACAACAAGAAAAGTAAGTCGACAAGAGAGCACCAGCCGAATCGTTAAGCTACTAATGTGAGACCAGGCGAAATGGGTGGAGCTTTCTTGGGTCAGCTAATATCAGTGAGTTCAAAACACCTACGCAGCTGTCAGTCACTCCAGATTCAAATGCAATCGAGCGTATTTCTGAGTGAAAGCTCGTAATAGCGTACTCCTACGCAAAAATGACACGCTAGTGCAAACGCAGGACTATGGCCTATACTATGAATTAGAAATAATATTAGTTTTTAAATAATAATAATAATAGCTTTTAAAAGTGTGTGCCTTAACTTTTCTTGAGTAGAGATAAGTTAAAATAATTACACATTCTGCATCGGAGTGTTTTTTTGCGTAGGAGTACGCTATTACGAGTTTGTGTAACATGGTTACATTTATCTGTAACAAGATAAATAGCCTAGGCGTCTGGGACAAACAGATTTTGTGTCCAGGCTATAATTTTTTTAATTCGTAGTTGCCTGGCAGACAAATAGCTTTAGCAACTTAAAGAAAATAAAGAAAAAAAACCTTACAGACTTTTGCAAAACAAAAGTTGTCATTTTATATAAATGCTTAAATGTAATCCGCATCATGTGGTGTGATGCACCTCAATGCTGCAACTATAGCGCTCGCTTCTGAATCCCACCGCCTGCTGCACTACACACATCGGCCGAGCCACAATCTGGCTGCTGGTACAACGGCTTTACTAGGCGGACAAACTCTTCTGAATCAGGAACACACAGGCATGTGGAAACAATAAAGTTTGGAGCGAAGCTGGCATACTATATAACTCTCCTGCTTACTACATGCAGTCACCTCACGGTCAACAGAACTTGAACATTCCAGCTAGGTGCGAATAATATTTATGGGGTCAGAGGACACACTACCACATCTCATACTTAAAACATTGGACAATGTCTCACTGACTTTTTGTCAAGGCAGAAAACATGATGTGCTCCATTAGATAGAGATGATCTTAAACATGATTGTTTCCCTTAGTCAGTATTAATGCAATTAACAATTTAACTAGCTCGCCATATGTTATTAAATTGTTAGCTACCATTTTTTAGTCCAGTCAATCAAGTTTCCAGGCAGCTTTTATCTGCCTAGTGGGCTTGCTAATGAATCATTTGTCCACGCCTGATATTCCAAGAGACTGAGCTAATTTGGGGAAATATATCATATTCGACCAAGAAAACTAACTTCTAAACTCCAAAACATGACCCAGTTTTCTTACCTGCTTGCTTCACAATAATGAAGTGAGTCATTCATGAATTCATTCATCATCTCCACCACGTACCACTGTCCTCATTCCGCCTTTCCTCTTCTGTTTGTTCCTCTTTCTTTCTTTATCTTTCTGATAATTCTTCGGAAAGTTCTCTTCATTTGACAGCGCCACATGCACAATGATTTAAACTAATTTACAGACACGCTACAGCAAAACGGGGCCCCTTCCGGAGGGGATTTCCTACCAGTACAGATCTCAAGGGGGTTCCTGGTTTTTGACATTTCCACACATTTAACTGATTAGCTGTGCAATGCTTTAGGCTGCTACAGATTCTTATGTTGTGAAATGAACATGCTGTTAGTTCTTTGGAAAAAAAAAAACAGGGTATGGAAATGTTGCCGCACGAAAAAACAGTGGCTTTGCGTATGTGAGTAATGTTTGCTACTGAGTACATGACATAGAGATGTAATTTTATAGACCAAGACTGACCTTTCAGTACTTCCGCACTTTTCTTTCATCCTCCTGTGATCATATTAAACCATTAGATTTAAACCGTGCAGACTGATATTAATGAAATCACACACATATTTAAAACTTAATGAAAGTGCAGTTTTAACGGCTCATCTACGGACAGTGGGCCTGATGTATCAGTCGCTGAGAAAAGTTGTGTGTAAATGTTTACATAGGCTAAAACGAAAGTTTTCTGACAGATTTGCAAACCTTTCGGAAAGGCATGTTGATCAACTGTAATGTGCAAAGCTCTTTCCCAACACAGCTCATTTGCATTTAGTGACGCCCACAAAACTCCATAAAAGGTCAAGTGCACAGACAGCTGGGAGCACGAAATGTACAAGCAGGGTAAAGGTTGAAAAACAGAAGTGGAAATGATTTTAACTCTCTTCTGTGGCAATAAAAATACGTATTAGTATTTTATATATTACTAATTAGTGAGCACTAAATCTTCCATCATCTGAGGCATTCGTTTACGGCTTATGGCTCTGTGCAGACAGACCGGCCCATCCTACGTTTATACGCTGACACTTCCTCTGTCATGATTGATGAGCTTATTTATGAGCTTGCTTTCTTTATTTTTTATATTCTTTTTTATATTTTCTCAGTGGTCTAATGGTTTATATTTCAAAGAGCATCTCAGTGGTACTCTTAGTCCCTGACCGAGTGAACTAGCATGAGGATGTGTTTTTGATAGAGACTCTTATAGAGAGCACTTCTATAAGTCGTTCTGGATAAGGGCATCTGTTAAAGGGTGCAAACATAATAAAAATAAGCAATTTAAACTCAGCAGTATAAATGAAAGTGCAGTAATCCATGCAAAGGATATGATTTGAAGTCGATCAAGTAAGTGTAAGTAGTACTTTGGCTAGTCTTCTTATGCATAAATTTACACACACTCAGGAGCATGATTGGGATATGTACGTTTTCCCACATTACAGCTTTTACCACAGTTTTACCACATTTCTTCCATTTGTATCCGGCTTGAAAAATGAGGCCCAATGTCATTTCAGCCTCAAACAGAAATGGACTCGTGTTAAATGCTGAAGGGAGTGGTGCGGTAGTGTACACTATGATACATTATTCAGCACTGAGCACTTTACTCTGGAGATAACACAAGGAAGCTAAAAAACTACAGCTAACCCATGACAGACCATAAAAACTCAATAATGGCCCTGTCGCTTCCATTATTCAGCTGATGTACACAGGTAGAACATGCATTATTGATTAATATGATCAGAGCTGGGTTAGGGTTGGGTGACTCAAATGGGCAGAGTTCTTGGGAGTAATGGTGATATGAGCATCTTAGCCGAAATGTGGGAGTCCCACAGGGAGGGAGATCAAAGTGTTCAAAAAAGCAGAAAAGGCAAAGTGCATGCACTTGCACACACACGCACGTACACAAACCCCCATTTTCCTGATACTCTTGAAAACTGTGCCAGCTGTTGGCCCCAAATGTGACCAATTAAAGCAGAGAGACATGGAGAAAGTGACAGTGAGAGAGCGATAGACAGAGAAAGAGTGGTAGAGAGAGACAGAAACAGAGACAGACAGACAGAAAGTGATAGAGAGACAGAGAGAAAGCGACATATAGAGAGAAGTAGAGACAGACAGACCAAAAGAGGTAGAGAGAGAGAGAGAGAGAGAGAGAGAGAGAGAAAGGAAAATATAGACATAGATAGACAGAGTGAGACATAGAGACAGGCCGAAGAGATAGAGAAAGCAAAACAGAGATATGGAAAGAGAGAGAGAGAGAGATACAAAAGAAGAGAGAAAGATGGAGTGAGACACACAAAAGAAGAAACAGACACAGACAAAGAGCTACAGAGAGACATAGAGAGAGGGAGAAAAAGGTAAAGAGAGAGAGAGATGGTTTTCGGATGTACAGTAGTGTACGAAAGTCTTAAGCCATCCATTAAAATTATACTTAAAGCAATTTATCAGGGCAGTGTTTGTATATTTGTGAACAATGTATCACATTACATGAAATGCAAATGAATATCACTGTTATCAAATTAACATCCCCCCCCCCCCCCCAAACATTTCATACTTTGTGATATTTAGTCTACAAAACACAGGTTTGGTTACAAATCCTCTCCTCAAGGCAGCTGGGCTATTCCAGCCCCAGCACACCTGACTCAGCATAACTACACACTGACTAGGCAAAACAAGCACGCTTTGTGGGATTTGTGACAGTTAATCCAACAGTGCAGGTGTTAATTCAACCCTGGAGAGTCTGCGTGTTATTACAAATAGTGGGATGCCTCGAGGAAAGGTATGAAGATGGCACACACTGGCACTGTGACAGACACATCACTGTAGGTTTGTATCAACAAGGATGATACCGTCAACAAGAAATAGCTCTCCGAAGCTGCTTACTCAGCATCTGGCACCAGAATCGCTGCTTCAACTGGGATATGAAGCCTGTTAAGAAATAGTTTTATAAGAGTTTGCTCAGCAGCTAAGTAGCTTTTCTTCTAGAAAGGAAACACAGAAGATTTTGTACAACACTAAAGCCTTTGAGTGAAATCCCAGGCATATGTGCGAGTCTCTGAAATGCCAAAAAAAAACAAAAAAACACACACACACACATAATGGGCCTGATAGATTCTAAAAATTAACATTACATTTACTCTTAAACTTGTGGACTTAATTTTTAATTGTAAATATTTGTCTAGTTCCTCTCAAAGTTTCTTCATGTAGTCTCAGGGAGTTTTCTTCGTCACTGTCGCCTCTGGTTTGCTCATTATTGATCTACATCTATATCTGGATTACAGTAAATTTACTTCAAATATTGTTTTTTAAAAAAAAAACAGCCAAGCAGTCCACATGTGGATTGCTTCAGAGGAGCCATGATGACAAACTGCAAAGATACATAGTACATTAAATTGAACTTCAGCTTTTTTTATTTGAAATTTAACGAAAAACATTGCATTAGGGAGCAGCAGATACAGAAGTACTAGCACTGTATGTCTGAAGGAGAACTCATGAGAAGAACAGTGAGTAAACCTGTAAGCAGGTTTCCGTGGAACTCGTGTCATAGGGGATCTACAGCATTACACCCTCTCAGAGCAACCTCCATGACTCACACAAACTAACAATTAACAGTCAAATATTCATGTGAATTAATTGACTAATCACCATAACTGTGGCTTATACATGAGAACGGCTGTACTACAGAGCTTTTTTGTTTTTCAATACTATAACTATAAGTATCAGTCGTGCTTTCACTGGTCGCTAAATTTGCACTCAGAATGACAGTAACTCTTTTTTTCCCCACTTCATTAGGCTTCTTGTTATCTAAGCAAGATGCCTGTATGAAATCGGTTTTTCTGTTCTTTTGTCTTTAAAACTGCTTAACAGACATCACAAGTTCGTATCCCGATGATGCCACAGCCATCCGGGGGCCAATGACGCAAAATTGGCTGTGCTGTCTGGGTGGGAGGGATGGAATACTCTCTCTCTTGTCCATCACAATGACACCAGTTAATCATGGGTGTGTGTGAGTTTATGTACGTGAAAGAGGATGGATAGTGCTTTCCTCTAAGTGTGTTACATTGCCTTGTGATGCAGCATGAGCAGCAGTCTGAAAAGATTTAGTTGGTTGGCTTCATATATCTTCGAGGACGCATGTATTAGTATTCACCCTCCCTGGCGGGTAGCTGTTGAAGGCTGGTGGGTTGGAATTAGCCAAGACCACATTAGGGAGAAAATGGGGGGAAAACTGCCTTAACAGTGTTGGGGCTTGAGAAAACAGTTTTGCACACAGTGCTATGTGGTGCAATAGTACAAGTGCTGGCTTCACTATGGTATTACACTCTACCCTGTAACAGAGGCCTGTGCGCTAAGTATATTATAACACATTTCTGTTGTTGGTTAAGTAAATGCTGTGTCATATATAAAAATCCACATTGATAATTTTTCATAACTGACATGTTGACTAATTGTTGCTGCTCTAACCCAAACCCACTTACTTGAAATGGCAGAGCTAAGCATAGCTGAAGCTTTGTGGAATCACTCAGAAAGGTGAAAATCAGGCAAGACTTTTGTAAGCTTGGAAGAATTTACCATAACACTACAAATTCTGCATTTGAAGTGGCCATATAATTATTAAAAATAGATACAAGCTGGCGGGAGGCAATGGAGCAGTTTGCAATTCAGAAGACCGCAAAAAAAGAACAAAGCTTACTGAATGAATAATTCTCTGTGTGACTGGATTGCATTATTCTTGTTCAACAACAAACCAAACAACCACAAAAACATACACACACACACACACACACAGATTTAAGCCATATATAGCAAGAGAACAATCTCCATTAAAGTGATGATGCCATCAGAATCTTTGCACACTTCACCCACTTCCCTTTCAACTCATTGTGGCTGTCATACCCATCGAATTTGCCTCCTCAGCTGTGCTAGAGCTTGTTGATTTTACTTCCACAGAATCACAGAGAATTTCAAGAAACTCGAATATGAGAAACTGAGTTTTTCCACTGCAGAATTACACAGAGGTGTCATTCAATTTTTCATCTTCAGGAACTGTTTTATCCTGCTCAGGGTTGTTGTGAATCCAGAGCCCATCCAAGGAACTATGGGTGCTAAGTCAATGATACAGCCTAGATGGGTTTCCAGTCCATCACAGGACAGAACACACACACACACACACCTACACGCACATGCACTAAACATTCACATGCTGATGCACACCTAGGGACAATTTAGAGTCGGTGTCTTTTTGTGAGATTGGAGGAAACCAGAGAACCCAGAGGAACCCCACATGGACACGTGAAGAATATGCAAAACTCTGTACAAACAGTAACCTGAGGGACCTGAGCTCCAGGATCACTGTGTCAACCTGCATACAATTTGCCTTATTTTGCCTAGTGTTTACTTACCAATATTTACTTTGAACTTGAAGTTTTTTCTTGCAATAGCACTACTGAAATACACTTTAATAATTTGTATCATTTACACAATAAAAAGCAATATAATTTTTTAAAATAAAATATAATAAAACAAAAATATTTAGGTAATATTTGAAGTATAAATGGGGGAAAAAATCAAATCAGAAAAATTAATATGAAAAATAAAGAAAAAATTCAATTGAAATTTAGGGAAAATAATTAACTGCACTCCACAGGGCCCTTAGCTAAGCCTGCTAGCTACTTTCATTAACTCATTTGCACCAGTGACACGCTGCACCAGTGAACGAGTGAGCATTCATCCTCTCACCATCTCCATGCATTTCGTTCTTCTTGTGGCAGGATTAAATCCTGTTATTTAATATGGAACACTCACATGGCGACAGGGCACGGGGACGTGGGACGGCAGATGGTGTTTTCATTACAAGGGTCTGTCTGACGGGGGAATAAATCAACTGACTTTGCTTGCATGCCCTCACTGCACTTATCACATTACACTGTTTGCTCATGCCACTGAGGACAAACATGCACAAACAAAACAAAAAAAAAAAAAAAGTCAGTGCAGTGAGACGCCCGATAGTTTGCGTCATTGAGAACACTAAGACATGACTTTTGATGAATTTAATATACAAAAGACACAAGGCATAAATTGATTACAGTGATATCTTTCTGAACCCTAATGCAATCTGGGTGATTAGTTTTGGCAGACATTGTGTATTTCGATTATAAAGAGATAACACACAAACCAGAATTGAGCGGTTGCTAAAATCATCAACTCTGTTCACAGCTGGATACAGATGTGTGATATGGTTATGAAGCTAAATTTAGTTCAAACTCTGTTCTCTTGCCTCAGCTGTCTATTCTTAAACAATCTCAGCTATAGTAATATAAAAATATTAGTGGCAAGATTAAAAAAAAAAAAAAAAAAGTTTTCCTACACTGATGTTGCTGGCGGCCATGTTTGTGATCTCCATGGCACCGCGTGCCTCCGAGCAATGACTCATGGCGAATTATTCCAACAGACTGAAGCGAGCAGCTGACGGCCTGTGTGACACTACTGCGTCATTCTCCGTCCTGACTCAGGGTCTGTATATCTTTTACGCTTCTAAATATTTACATGACAATGAATCTTAGACAAACGGATCCAAGATCAGCGCCACTCTTCATATGTTTGAGATTTAGCAGCAAGTGTTAAGTGTTTGTGTACATTCTCAATGTAGAGTAATGATTCAGTCATGCAGTGGAACATAAACAGTCTGTAATGATTCGCATGGAAATGAATGTATGCAAGGCAAACTGTTCTTACCAGACAGAGCTGGGATCCTTCTGTCCTGCCAGGATTAACGAGCACTGATCACTGTATGCATAAAAATCTACAAAAAAGAGAGAGACATATACAGTTTAGCATGAAACGCGGACAGTAGTTCAGTTCTGGCTGTAATTCGAATCACAGGTGTGTATTAATACTCTTGCTCTAGTACATTATCAGTTCTATAGTAACTCACATGGACTTGTTATGGCAGATGGACTTGTTATGGTGGATGCTCAGCATAATCTAACACCAGTAATAATAATCAGATTAGAAAATTTGCTAATTACCAAAGAAAAACCTATAATTGTTGATGTGAGGTTTTCTGTAAGGACTTGCTTATTTAACATTTATAGAAGGAGTCTCCAGTGTCAGCGCTCAGTAACGGTCAGTAGGTTTCCCACTGCGGGAAAGCTTTCAGGAAAGATGACGTCTGGTTTCTCAGTAACATGACATTTTTTTTGTCTTATTAACTTCAGCAGAGAGGAAAAAAAGCTAGGCTGTTTATAGCTTCTGTAATGAAAGTAATAATAATGGAATGTCTTGTGGACATTCCGCAACATGTAACTATAAAAGGTTTAAAAAAACACCTGTCATGTTCATTAATAAATTAAAAATGGTAATCTTTGGGAAATTCCTGTGGTACAACACTTCAGCATGTAATCAGCCACCTCCCTGTGTTTTATTCCTCACCAGCAACTTAGAAACTTAAACATAGAAATCGTTAGAAGACTATTAAGATATGGAAACATAATGTTCTTAGTACTGCAGCCTGTAGTGGCATGAAGACACCCACTCTGTGTGTGTATTGCATCATGGCAGCATGTACACACAAACATACACTGCATCAGTGTCTGTTAAGGCTTGTCCTGACTTCACATGATGGTAATTTCTTCTAACTGAAAGACTGATGTCATGCAAGAATCTCTCCTAACACTTTAAGCTTTCTAACCGCAGCAGGGACTTAAGCCGATGACTCCACTTGGCACGCTCAAGTGCGCAAAGATGCCTTTGCTACTAGAGGAAACAGCTGAGGGTGTAACACAACGCTAAACTCAGCAGCACCTCAGCTCTTGGTTGTGTAAACTGAGCGGATAAATGAGGTCACGGTTAACACAGAGGTTCAACAGTAAAAGTTCAGATTCTCATGCTGATAACTGACCAATACTGGACATTAAATTTAGCATGTACATATCCTGCTATCTTTCATTTAATCAAGTTAGCACAACTAACTAATACATATCTAGGAACTAACTGTGTCTCTTGCATTACAGAACAGATTTCATATTGTCTGATTTAACTGTTTAATGTAGAGAGTGGATTCCCCGAGTGTGGTGCCATTTTGCTCTTATAACTTAAAAATGTACCCTTTTTAAAAAAACTACCGAAACATGAATTTAACATTCATTCAAGCATGCATTCAAAAACTGCGGTAACCCATCTCAGACAGCAATATCTCCCTTTTTATGATGTTTCTTTGTTTGCAGTTTGATCTAAAATCAGTGGCATAAGGACATTAAGGGCATTCTATACTATTAGTATTTTTTACACTACTACTTTAATTTCAAGTGACGTCATCAAATAAAGAAAGAAATGAGAGAGAATTGACCTTTCTTCTTCCCATGATCTTCAGGAAATGCAGATCATTCTGTTGACTTGTGGAATGTTCCAAATATTTCATAGGGTTGAATGTTGTGGGACATTAAAATGTATATTTTTCATAACCTATAATGGACGACTCATGAAAATCTAACGGTGTGGACACCCAAGGTTATTGAGACCAGGGCACACAACTGTCTGAAAATAAAAAGAGAAGAAACCGGCTTTCACAAATATCAAAAGCACCATGACCATTAGGAAGTTCCAGTTGATTGGTGGACCAAAAATATCACACGGTCAGTCTGATGGTGATTCGCACTGATAAATTAGGCCAGTTGAAGCTTGTGATAACTAACCATTAAGTCAAAATCTACCACTATGCAGAATTATTTAAAGCAAAGTAACATAATCACCGACTGATGACTGCACACAGAGAGGGGAAATAAGTATTCAGACACTTTTGTTTTTATTATTTAATATACTTCCAGTGTATGGAATTATAATGCCTTTGACTTTGTACTTATAAATATGGACAAATAATTTTTAACAAAAGATGTTGCCATTGGTTGGGGAGACTTGACGCAACAAGTAGCAATCATGGCGAAGGTAAACGGGCTTCCCCTGAGTTCTCAGGTACAGCATTATTTTTAATACAAATCGCTCAAGTGGAAAAAGCTACACAGTCATGGCAAAGACCATAAACATCCCTGTCAGAACAACAGGTTCGATAATATGCAAGTGGAAAGTTCATGGATTTACAACTTTTCCTCCCTCCGGGCAGATTTCATAATGTGCTCTCAGATTAATGATAAGGAAGGTAAGAGAGAGAAGCCAGCAATCACTTGAAAAGAGTTGCAGGACGACCTGAAAGCAGCAGGATTATGGAGAAAAATAAGCAATAAACTGCACCTGAAAAGACATCCGCAGAGATTCCCGAAAGCATTTCGATAAATCAGAACTGTTTTGGAACAGTATACACTGGTTGGATGAAACAAAGCTGTCTGACAATAATTCAGCTCGTCATGTTTGGAAAAAAGAAGGGTTGCTTGTAGGAGCCTAAGAGCACAATACACACACAGTGAAGTATGGAGATGGAAGCATCTGGGGCATTACTCGTCACTGAGAAAACATGAATGGTCCAAGACATATTAGGGGAGAATTTGATCTCACTTTCCAAGAAACTGAATCAGGGGAGAATATGAATGTTTCAACAAGAGAATTATCCCAAAAATAACTCCGGAGGCAGGAATTAGTAGATGTCTCAATTGTAAAACAACAGCTTAGCAACAAGGTAGGTGAGTTTCTGAATACATTTTTCCCCTATTAGTTTAAAAAAAAATAAAAAATAACTCAAATGTGTATATATATATGTATATATATATATATATATATATATATATATATATATATATATATATATATATATATATATAAAT